>CM023451.1:165513612-165996112 GCA_013339765.2 Haemaphysalis longicornis | reverse complement strand
TACACGCGTGGAGACGGCCACTCGACCAGCTGACGAAGAAGTGGAGGTCTACCGAGGCGAGGACACGCTGCGAGATGACTTACCCTACGCGGCAGGGCCATCGGACGTCGGCGACGAAAGAGATAATGGCGATCGCTACTGAATAAAACAGTGTAATACGTTAATGGTCTCTGATTTACAGTGCCGTCCAAACGCGCTTCGAACTGCTGGGGTCCGGCTGCTCCCTCTCTCCTGGGATCCGCTGTCAGTGTGGGGAGAGGCCAGGTCGACCCCCGGCTCTGCTGTTTCTACAGCCTTGTACCCCTAGTGCAAGGTGCGCCAATCTTAAAGAAATGCTACGTGATAAAAAATCATCAGTTACAAATATACATCTGTAGAACACCACAAGAGCATTACATTGAGTAATACTGTTGCTCCAAATTTTCCTTATCAGTTGAAGATCGTGTGAACCGATCATGACCAAAAACATTTTGAAGCAGCTGCTGCTGCTTCAAAACTTTGTCATACTATTCAAGACTCATGTCGAGGTAAGCGTTGCAGTTTTGGCGCACTGAGGTTGACTTGGGCAAAAAGCTGAAACTAAATATCAATTTTTGTTGAGTCTGGGAAATAATAAAACAGCGGAGGAAAAAGAAATTTAGGCTTTAAATTTCTGCGGCACGAACGATTAGGCCTTTCGACGTAATATACAGCGAATTTGCCGTAATCTACAGCAATTTTCACCTTATATTTTAGATGCAGAGCATCTGATTCACTCGCCTTGTCCCTCCGGCGTCGTCGTCGTTGTTGTCGTCGGCGTTGTCCACCCCTCTGCCATTCTCCTCGCCGCGCGAGCTGCGCTCTCCGCCGCTCTCCGCCGCTCACCCCCTCTCCTCTCCGATAACGAACACTCTCTCGCGAGGGGCATTGGATTGGATTTGATTTGATTTGATTTGATTTGATTTGATTGGATTGGCTTGGCTTGGATTCGGTTGGATTGGATTTGGATTGGATTAGATTAAAGTGGATTGTGTTGGATTGCGTTGCGTCATAGCCGCGGCACGTTGCGTCATAGCCGCGGCAGACGCGCTGGGGCCGGCGCATGTGCAGTACTCTCTCTTCCGCGGTTTCCTCTCCTTCGGGCGCGCTGCGCATATAACCGGTGTGCCGTTCTCCGGCGAAGCAACATCCACGCTTGGCTCAAACACCTAGAGTCCACGCCGCTTTACAAGTACGCCAACGTCGTCATCGACTGGGACCAGCTTACGCAGTCCCCTCAACGTTATGAGCGCTATAAAACGCGTTCCCTTCGCCGCTCCGCCTATGCGTCGCATCTACACAGGGGTTCCCGCGAGGGGAGGTGGGAGTTTTTCGGTGAGATCGTGCGCACTGGAATTAAGTTTGCTTCCTGAGTCCCTGACTCCACGCGTATGACATGTGTACGGAATAAAATAATCCATTAAAGTCATTTTCTTGAGTCTTTTTCGGGGTTTTTGTTTAAAGACGGTTTCACAATTGTCTTTTTGAGGTTCTATTACTGCCTTTTGTGTTGGAACTAGAATTCGACAAGCGCCCCTTACGCAACAAACATCAGAAGCCAACGTCAAGCTCTGCTCCGGGAAATACCGAGCACGCCGAAGGCGTCTGCAACTGTCTCGGAAGGACATTCCAGGCTCCCACTGATGTTTACACCCGTATCTGTGTGTGGGCAGAACCGAACGGAGATTCCGCCTATTGCCCGGGAAGCCACAATTTTCTCTCAATACGCGCTTGTCAAGTCTCGCCCGGCGAATTATCCATCACTGTACTAATAAACAAGGCCCAGGAAGCCTAGACATGAGAGAAGAAGAAGAATCCTTGACTTGGTGACGGCGGCCAGTACTGGGAAAAGTCAAGAATGATGACGCACGACGCGAGCAGGTCAAGAGGCTACTTGCTTCGCGCGTCCTTAACATTGCCTTGCGGGAATGAAAAATTCTCCGCCGCGCGTCTTGTAATTAGAGCGCGCGGAAGTCCCTCACCTCTCTAACGGTGCGTAATTATTCTTGCGTTTATTCGTTCGCGGCCCTCTTAATAAGGCTTAACTCGTCCTCGTTCATTAATCACATCGGGGGCACTTTCAGCGCGAAGTTGAGAAAGAAGAGCGAGGGAAGTGTGTTCTCCGAAGGAGCGCCAAGAGCGGAACGTGCGACTCACCGCCTCTTAAGAAACTGGCCGTGCCAGTCTTATTGAATTAAGGAATGATCGATTAATCAAGTCCGCCACGTCCTGCGATACCCTTCTTCTTCTTTTTCACGCTGCAGCTGTTGCTTGTCCCTTACCCACGTCTGGTAAACAGCCTAGCGATCATTTTATCTTCCCTCTTTTCTTTTAAGGGGATTCCGCGAGGGGGGTCTCGGGTTGTGCAGAGAATAACTTTGTTACTGGTAACGCGCAGAAAATACGAATATCTTCGGTTCATAAAACTTGCACGACAAGTCACAAAATAACCAAGTACTGTAGGTGTTACTGTATTAATACGCTGCAACGGGAACATGATCATAGACCTACTTATTACTGGGGCGGCAGTTTAAAGCATGCTTGCAGTTATGGCGGCCAAACGTGGAAGTTTTACGGCCATCTCTGCTCACAGCGCCATGTTTTTAGTTGACGAAGCACGTTAGGGGCTCGGGCCTGTCGGCGTCTCCTGTCATCGCTCTCTTGTAGTCACTGTACTAAAACACCGAGACACTGGTTTTCCGACGCCTCGCGCTAGAACGTAAGCTGTACCAAAAAGCTGCATAATGGATAAAACGGGTTCAAAATAAACGTATCACGATTTAAAGATTTCTGGAATGCTGCCTGCCGGCTTCAGCAACCGTCAAGCACCAGCAGAAGCTGTTTGTTAACGGGTTATAATTTGTGTTACGCTCAAATAACAACCGGCTCTCGACGCTAGGCCTGATTGGGTCGGGTGGTCGGTCAAAGCAAGAAAAGGCTCATTTACTAGGTAGCGGGGCCTCGTTAATCACCGAGGACGAGCCCCCAGGGCGAGGCGCGGGCATTGCACTGCGCTCGCGTTGACCCCTGCCACTACCCCAAACTGGAGCAGATGGGGCATGCAAATTGCTTAAATCCGGTTAAATGCAAGAGAGGGCGCCACCGCCTCATCAAGCGTGCGATTGCTCCTCCCACCGGCACTTCTCCGATGCCCAATCAGGGCGCACCGTGTGGCAAGAGAGAGATTACAATCTTTGAATACACTTGTACTCTGCATGATTCGCCCATCCCCATGTTTCACGTTACTGAAGATGAGCTGTTTTTTGCTTCTAGAGGCATACAATGTACTCGCATTAAAAACGTGGAATTTTAAGGTCCTCACTGCTCACAAGACCGGGTTTGCTGCCTCAAGGGCAAGTAATGTACACGTAATAATATTGCGGATTTTTAGGGTCATCACTGTTCACAATGCCGGGTCTTTCGCCACGTGATGCACATTAGTTCTTCGCATTAATAACGCATAAATGAGGAAACCTGGCGAGTAACTCAGTGTTATAAGCTAATGGGTTTCTGAACGTGTGCTTGCGCAAGTTACTGCGTAAAGGCGCGCGAACTTGCAAACATTGAAGTTGAGCATACTCATTTCCACATTTCGGCGATTCAACCGGCGCCCTGTTGATTTATCGACATATAGACCATAAACTAGGAGATTTCATTGATTCTCTCCGGCGTAAAAATGTTTCACACGCCCTTTATTAACAGCGCAGACAGTCTGAGGAAACGGTATCGATCGGCATTTCCCGCACGGCCAGATAAGCGTCGAACGGAAGGCTCGCGAAAAATCAGAGCAGGCTGCCCATTTTCTGTTTCAGATTCGGCGTCGATTCAACAAATATACGGTGTTTCTCAATTTCACACAATCAACAACGAAAACGTTTTCATTGACGAATGTTAGGCGGTGGTAAACATCGCCGCGAGTCGCAGCGTTTCTGTAGATCTGGTTGCTTCCCCTTTTTCTACATGACGAGGCTGTATTCATAAATTAGAATAAAAATATTATGCAGTCAGAACTCCATCTGAGCCCAACGTAATGCGATGTATTTCTTGGTTGGGAACTACGGCTGATGGATCAGCAAACATCGGAAGAGAACCAGAGCCTGTCAGATCAGCCACACGAGGTCCCGGAAGGGTCGTTAATGAAGTGCGTTACGATCACGATGTGGAGGTATACGCGTTCACGTAGGAGTACTAGAACACGGTAGCTCCGGCCACCCGTAAAAAGCAAGCGTTAGTAAATAAGTCGAATGATGATAGCTCTGGCACGCGTGTCTTTGTAAATTGGCGCAACCTATTTCTTTCAGTCCCGATGTCTCCAACTGCGATGGTAACTTCGCTTTCGGAAATAACGCGATCTCGCAAAACATGTGGCTTCCAAGACATTCCTAGAAAAGTTGACTTTACGTGGAAGCTGGAAAGATTTCCTTCTGACCACACTTCTGCCTCAAAAGATCAGTAAAAAAGTAGATAGGTCGTGTTCCTGCATTTAAAGGAGAGAAGCCCCTTTGGAGGGCACTGGTTCGATGCCCGGCCGCGTCAAAGGAAAAGGCAAAAATGTCCACAAGTACGAGATTTCGGCTCACTTTAAAATGCTTCCGTAACAAAGAACTGCTACATGGCTTATAGCTCAGCTTTGGCCCGCAAACTGCAAATCGAATTTGGCAGATCCTTTAAAAATATGATCAAACTTACGGCAGTGCCAGCACTGCGCCGTTTAATATTATTCCTTTTCGATGTCACAGGAATAGACAAATCCGCATATTTGCGTCCATTATTTCACAAACTAGTTTGTCCTCTTAGCAATGAAGGAGAGCGCAAATTGCGGGCGCATTAGCGGCTTTCCCATCGGGGTGAAACGTAGACACGTCGCACTTCCCTGACCCATTTTGGGCGTGGAGAACGCGCTCAGAGACCCACACACGGCGGCTTCAACTTTTCCATTACGTCCGGATTGCCCTGCGTTGCGTTATTATTGTTGCTACCACTGCCTTTCCCCCTCTCTTCCACAGGACGGCCGGCTGCGAACATCTCGTCGACGCCTTACACTCGGACGGTGTACCTTTTCATTGCTTTCCGTTTCAGCCCTCCTTCGTTTCTTTATTCTTTGCCACGCAGGTAGGAACACCCGGCGAACAGAGGGGGCCGCGCGAGTCGTCGTCACCAGACGTGCTCTGCGCGCGGTCGGCGACGGCGTGGGATGGGCGTTGTCTTCGGACGTGACCGTTCCCTCTGTGACAGGGGCCGAGGCCGGGGAAACCGAACCTGGGAAGCACTCAGCGTGCGTGAGGGACCTGTGTTCGTTCCGTCTTGAGCATGTGCCCTATTTTTGTTGTCTTCCGTAGCTGGCCTTTGTTCGATTCGCCTCGGCGTGCTAGTATTCCTGGCCTCAGCGGTGAATTGGGGTCCCGAAATTTCGGCCGACTATGGCGCCCGCAACAAAAGAAGGGAAAAAAATAATTAAGAAAAAGCAAACAACTTTCCACTTTTCCTGGTCAATGTTTGCGCGGTCTAATAATAAATAATAATAGTACTAACAGAAATATAACAATAATCAACGAGCAAAAAGTACCAAAACAAGGATATTTTCTCAGTGGTCTTTATGGAGGACGCTAAATGTCACATTATATACTTCGTGCATACCGCCTGTAGGCCCCCCCCCCCCCCTTTTTTTTTGTAAAAAAGAGTGCATTAATTGATCTCCAAAATAAACAGAACATTAGGATACCAAGGGCCCTGACGCACTTAGAAAACAGTGACTTGTTTGCTTTCTCGGCACGTCTAGATCGTTTGTTTCCCCGCTATCCCCAACGTTGGTGCCGGAACCCGGGAACGAACCAAGCACCATTAAAAAAGCATCGGGCAGTGCCCGGAAAGTTGTCGGCAGTCGATGCAGCCGGCACCATCTCTCATTCCCCAACCTCGTGGTTATCCACAGCATGGTGTGTGCAAAACGGGAAAAGTACTAAGGAGCGCACGGTAATATAAAATGCATGGCGGAAACTGCATGTTGCATACCGGGACAAACGCCAAAACAACGCCGCTTAAGATGTTTCCCATACGTGGGCATGCAATGCCTCCTGAGCTGCGATGAAAAAAATGGGGTCAAAATTTAGTTTTTCCGTGACATTTTTCCCCTGGGGTTCATTAGATAGGAATAAAGTTTTATCTCCCCAAGTTGTAGAGAGAAGTTTTCCCGTCCACATAACAAACCACATTGCGTTCGCTGTGAACTAAGGGCACATAGGTTTTTTTTTTTAGGCCAAGGGTGGTAAGATCTGTTAAGGAATACGGGCATGCAAAAAAAAAAGAAAAAAGAAACGGAACTCTTTACTTCAGCCCTAGTTCAGAGAACGTGACTAGGAAGCCAAGACTAGCACGCAAAACAACTTGGCCTCCATCTGAATGCGAGTTAAGAGTTTGTGCATTACTTGCCGATGCCAACAGGGAAGTCGGCGTCTGCCTAACTTAATTTGAGGCCAAAGCACCCCGTGCCTGTATATCGAATAGCTGAGGATAAACGCTTAGTTTATTTTTGGACGCCAGCACTCGCTTGTTCGTGCCAGCTGAGTTCTTATAGATTAAGTGCGAGAAAAATGAAAAGAGGAGAAGGGGTGGTTGAAAACTTTGTTGGGCTGAAAGCCGCATCGAAGTGCTTCGTTGGACAGATTTAGACCGTTGGCTTTTCTACCACTTCAGGCAAAAAAAAAAAGCAAATAAAAGAGAAAACATTAAGGAACATATAAACGCCGATAAGCGCATGCAAGTTTTGTTTTCAAAGAAAACGAACACTACAACAGGAACGTTACCGTGTCATGATTGCTTACAATTCGGAATGACGAAATATAGGTTAGTTTACAACCTATTCGTGAGGCTTGTCGTTCCTATAAATGAGGACGCAACGCCCTGCGGTGAAGCCACCTTTCTTTCAAGTTTTGTGCAATGTGGCCTGCTGGTGAGTCTAGGGGCGAGGCCCCTTAGGGGCTCGGGCTATCGGTGTCTCATGTCGTCGTCGTCTCATGTAGTCACGGCACTAAAACACCGGAACACTCGTTTTCCAACGCCCCGCGCTAGAACGTTTCATATCCGTGGGCAAAAACGCGTACTAAACAAACGCACCGGGACACTCGTTTTCCGATTCCTCGTTCTAGAACGCTTCGTGCTTCAAAGACACGAGACTTTTACAGCAAAGCTGCATACCTATAACCCCCAACGGTTTCATCCCAGCGGGCAAAAACGCTAAGGCGCCAAGAATACACTTTGCACTGCATGCTTCGCCCCTCCCCAGGTTTGGCGTTAGTGGAGATGGCCCGGTTTTTTTTTTAAAGTTCCTTACTTCTGCTTCTTTTTTCACAACGGGAGCTGGGAACAGTACGTTTCCAAGTTTTTTTGTTGCCCGCTTTTCTTATACAATGATACATTCAGCGTTACGCGATCAGATGGCACCAAAGTAAAATCATCGCCGCAACCGACGCTGTGAGGAGATCCTGGCACAATCGTGACCATACAATCGAGGTGCACTGTAAATAAACAAAAGGTGGATGCTTGGGACGTAAGCCTACGGGGTCGTTTCGGTTTATGCCTTACTTTTCTGTAATTGTCCTTCTGCGCAAGATGGGGACGCCCGAAGGGGAGGAATCGTTGCGACAGCGTCGGCGTTCTCGCTATGGAGAGCGCCTCCTCAAACCTACGGTTAATTTTTTATTTCAAATTTGGCGGTTTTCGAGACGAAGCTACACCAGGGCTATGTAGCGTGCCGTTATGGGGCTCTGGATTAAATTTTCACCACTTAGGGATCTTTAACAAGCTGCGGTTAACATAAGGCAAAACGGAGTGATGAGGCTCTAGTGGACATGTCTCAACTGCCGAAATACTGCACATTCTCTAAAGGTACGCCTTTCCAAAAGCGGTAAACGTCGTGTGAAGTTTTTCGATTGTCTGGGTGTCCTTTATCTCACCACGCGCTTGATATATCCGCTCTAACATACCCGTTTGAGATCCTAAAGTGACAGATGTTTTTTTAATTGTGTAGTGTAAGTGTTCATTTGTGCATGCGGGTCACTCTTTAAGATACGCTGTCACTCGAAAGTATGACTGCAGCATATGTACAGTCGTCCACATGCTTAGCTGGAGCATCGCATTTGACTTTAGCGCGGCATATCTCAAACGTTCCTAACAAAAACTGTTCAAACAAAGAGCCGTCTTAAGCTTGAAACGGATGCAGCAGTAGTGACTAAATTACCTCACACCAAAGCAGGAGGAGACGATAAGTAAGTAAAGCGTTGTTGATCCAGCTAAGCCTACGGAAGACTGCACTCAAATGGTTACAAAGTTTATGAATGAAAACAGTTTGCAAATCAAAGAAACTCGTTCGGAGAGATACAGGGCATCGTTTTCTCGTTCCTTCTCGAGATCTTTTTGGCCATCGAGCAGGATTAAGTAAAGCGTGGAGCAAAGAGTGGCTGGTTCCTGGGTATCTTCTCTGTACCAAGACGCACAAGGACGCTGTGCGTGCTACCGCGCATGATTGATATTCGGCCCAAACTCGCCGGGGGTGACGCGGTTGAGTGAGCTCAGGCGGCCTGCCAGGGTGCTGGGGCGGGAATCAATAATGTTCCCTCGAAAACTCCCCGCTTCGTCTGGCCGTCGTGCGCGGAAGTATGTGATAAAAAGCGCACGCCATCTCCGCTTCTGAAAACGCCGCACATGTAGCCTAATGACTCTAGTATGGCGTAGTAAGAGAAACAACTCGTTCATCTAAAAGAAGGCACTACAAGGACATTCGAACATTCAGCGCCTAATCGCTCGATGTTCTGTCTTTGTGTTCCGTTCCCTGTGTGGTGTCCGTAGTTCGAGCACTTTTTGTGAATGCATGCAACTACCCGCCCAGCAGCAAGTCCTGGCAAAAAAAAAAAAACATCTATCAGTGTCACTCACCTGCCCTGACGTGCACACTTCGGCTGAAGACGGCGCCCAGGGCGTTCGAAGCTCTGCACCGGTATCGGGTGGCGTGCACGTCTTGGCGATAGTCCTCGCCGCGGAAAGGGAAGAACTCCAGCGTGCCGTCCGGTCTCGCACGGCGGAGTCCCGCTAGCTGCTCCAGTGGCGAGCCGGACTCGTTCGTCCACCCCAAGGTCGGCCGGGGCTGGCCGGACGCCGAGCAGGAGACCAGGGCCCCCGTCGAGTTGGAGAAGATGACCTGCACGGGCGGTTCGTGGAGGAAGGCTGGCGCGGCTGCCCCTGATGACGTCGGTGGCAGCAAGTCACCGCGGGCCCCTGCAAGAAAAGACGGACAGATTGCAGTCAGTGATGGAGGAAGCGAAGTAAAACTGATTGAGCGAGGGTATAGTTTTATAATACAATGTGGCTTAGTGGTTCGCACGGATATAGGCATTCCTTGCTGCTAGGGTGCGAAGCAGTTTCAAAGCAGCCCTGGAAGGAAGACAGTGAGGCCGGATTCCACAAGCAATTACAGATACCATCAGGAAGTACTTCACAAACTCTGCTTTGCCATGCGATATGCCCACCCCCCAAAGAAAAAAAAATATAAAGAAAACCCGTCACGAACCGTAACTCTACGTACGTTTCGAATGTTTTGTTTATGTGAATGAACAACAGACATCAAGTGCACACTGAAAGTTTATTTCAGACGTTTAGCACCCAAGTGAATGAAATGTGTTAGGGAACACCGCTGCAAATCTCAGCCAGGACAGGTAATATCTAATGAGGTCTAAAGCGATTTGTTCGTTCGATGCCATTATCACAAAAGGGGGCGGAACCTGGACACAGTATTTAAAACCCTGCCTCGGTGTTGACCGGCGACATTTGTATAGACAGCTTTGATATCACCATAGGGAAGCATAGTTCGCATGTCGTGGAAAGAAATGAAGGAGTTTCGCAGCCTTGATACTCAAGAGCGGATGTTCTTTCTTATAGGGTGTCCAATATTTTTAAGTATGTTCGCTGGGAACTCCAATGTCAAGTTGAAAATGACAGAGACTCAACAAATGTTAAGGCTTGAAGATATGATAAACCCACTAGTATCCCCCTTAACTCGTCAATCGCGTTGAAACAACAAAGGATTACCCCGCCAGCATCACTGAAGCATTTTAAAGGTATTTAAGAAAAGGACCTCTAAATCAACATTTACAGTCCAATGAGCTTTATTCACAAATATATGGTTCGAATATGACAACAAAAATCTGACGACACAAACACCATAACATGGACAACATTGCCGCAACCATTGCATAAGTACACAGGAAGAGACAATCCGCCACCATTCTCCAGCACCTTCCACCACAACCACTGAGATTCAGTTGCCATCGCCAAATCGATTCTGCTGCAACCTGCCGCAACAATGACAAAGGCACTAGCTCTGAAAGGAACCATTAATAGACCCTGCCGGAGTACCATCACGGTTTTTTTTTACATGGCGTAGACCCATATATTAAAATGAGGCTCCCAGAACATCTACCCCGCCGCCTGGAGACGTTACTCCATAGGCTCCGTCTCAACGCAGCATTAACGAATTCCTGTCTACATCGGATCGACCAGACATCACGCCCATATTGGGATAATTGTGGCTCACCTGGAACTGTGGAACGTATATTACTGGAACGCTCTGCTTATGCCGAATCAAGGTGCTCTTTGCAGCATAAAATTGATTTCCTCCACCCTGGACCATTGACACTAAGACGTGTACTTGGATCACGACCTTCTCCTTTTGCTCAGAGCAGAGCTCTGTCTCCACTATTCTAGTTTCTCCAGGACATTGGTGTGTCTACGGCATTGTACCTTTCCCTTCATTTCAAGAAACTTTCAACTCAAGGCCTTGAAGAAGGAGTGTAATTTATTTTAATTTTATTCTTTTCTTCTTTACTGTTACCCTTGTTAGCTGCTCCTACTGCCTTTTTTTCCCTCTCCTACTTACCCCGCAGAGTACCATGTCGGCGAACTCATGCAGGCAAACCTCTCTGCATTTTCCTCTTTAATAAAGAGTCTCTCTATCCTCGTCGACTCTCCTCTCTCTCTCTCTCTCTCCTCTCTCTCTCTCTCTCTCTCTCTCTCTCTCTCTCTCTCTCTCTCTCTCGTTCTACCAACTGCATTCAATTTGTTCAAATAACCAAGCAGTCTTTCAACACATTGCAGAAACAAGCTTTCTGCACACGCATTTACCAAGAACTAGCGTCCTGAATGGCGACCAAATGCCGGCCAAACATTTTATCAAGTGCGCCTCCGGACACCAATGTGTCGCAAGGAAACAAAACAAAATGTTCCCTGGATAACACAATTCCTTCTCAGAGTGATCCTCAAGCTGACCGCAGACCATGGACTACAGTCCTTTAAAGGCGGACGCACTGACTGGCGTCCGCCTTTAAGGTAGGCGTCAACAGACGACAGAGCGCCATCTTTTCTGCGCCAGCCTTTTCCCTGCAGCCGCTACGGTACGTGCCCCGAATGTGCATACATTCGACAGACACCAACAGCCTCCCTCCATTCTAATGTGATCGTGATGACTACGTGAGAAACGCATCTGCCAGGCATGTGGCACCTACCCTTATACCCAATATTCTCGTCTTGTCCCTACGCCAGACGACTTCCCCCTGCCCAATTCTACACACACCCCTTCCACGACACATACTTCGCTTGCCTAATCCTCCCTGTCCGCCATATCCCTTTCTGATCGCCATATACTTTCTGGGTTATTCCAACTTTCGCTTTTAATGGCCAGGGTAGACAACCACACGTGTCCGCAGTCGAACTGCCAGCATTTCCTGCAGTTTCAGATGCTAACTAATAACAGGACCTACCCTGAGGACTTCATTTAGGGGCTTCCCGGGTCACTTCTACAGGCTGCTAAATAAAAAAAAATGCGGCAGTTAATTATGTCAACGACTGCCACAAGCCGTGTTTTTTGTCTCCCCAATAATGCCGCGCAATGTTCTCGAACGCTCGCAAAGCAAACGGGTGTTTCCTACAGAACTCAAAAATACCGCTTTTCACATGCGCCCACGCGAGAAACCGCACCCACGGTGCGCTCATGCCGTGGCCGGCAGTTGCCAGAAAGTACGACGTGCGACTGTTTGTGAACATGTCATACGCGTGCCGTAATGTGAAGAAGATCGGCGAAGATACGATGGTGGGTGACGGAGCATTTCCGACTGGGACACCGGTCCCCTCAAGCCGGAATGTGTAATGCGTGTGACGCCAACGCCACAGGTAACTTCACAGCTCGGGGAGTGCCACTCCTATAATGTCGCTGATAGTGGACGATCTTCGAATGGGAATCCACCCTGCGGGGGAAGCATGCGCCTACCACGTTAGCAAGGCGCCTGTAAGGGACGCTACGAATGGGAAAGTCCCAAATACTACCGAGCGCTCCCTCCACTTAGGAAGCGCGTGAATATGACGATCGTACGAATGGGGAAGTCCCGCACCGGACTAGCCGAGAGTGCATCCTGCGAGAGTTCAGCCGTCTCATAGTGGACCGTTCTGACGATGGCGGCAATCCGAGCACCTAGAGGGGTGCCACCACTTAGGGAGGTCGCCTGTAATGGCGACTGCATTCTCGTCATGGAAGCAAAGCTACGAGGGGTGCCACACATAGGAGACGTTCGCCGTGTATAGTGGCATTCTGTAGAAGGGGAAAAGTCCCGCCACTACCTCCCTCCATGGGACTGTCCGTGTAAGCTGACGCATCTGTAACGAATGGAATCCCGGCCCTACGAGGGGGGTTGCACACTACCACTTAGGTGCGCGCGTGGAGTGGCGATTCTGTACGAATGAGAGTTACTCCACACATCCGAGGGGAGCGTGCCATACCCTATGGAGAGTGTCGGCGATAGTAACATCGCGATGCGAGTCCGTCGAGCACGCACCTCCGAGGGAGGTACCACTACACTATAGGAATGTCGCGTTAGGCGATTCTGTACGAAGGGGAACCCGACCCCGAGGGTGCACACCATATAGGAGAGTGCCCGTGTATAGTGGACGATCTGTACATGGGAAGTCCACGACACCACTACCGAGGAGGTGCCACTAACCACTATAGGGATCGGCTGTATACTGCATTCTGTGAATGGGGAAGTCAACCCACACAGGGGAGGTGCCACACACTATGGAGAGTCTGCCGTGTTAGAGATCTGCGAATGCGGAAGTCCCGACACCACTACCGAGGGAAGTGCACTACCATGGAACCGTGTCCCTCATAGGAGATTCTGTCAATGAAGGTACCCGGAATCGGTACGAACTGGGAGCCCACCACAGCTTGTTGCCGAAAAAAAAAAAAGAACAGTGAACGTCTCTGACGAATAAAGAGCACCAAAGCTGATCTATAGGAGAGTGTCGGCGTGTATAGTGAACGATTCTGTGAGGAAGTCCAGACACCACTACCGCTTGGCGGTTCTAATTGAGCTATCCACAGGGGAGCATAATTCCGCAAGGTTACACCTCCTATTGCTTCCGAAGCACTTAAAAACAACGCGGCTGATCAGGTATGGAGAACCTGCTCTCGGGTGTGCCCCACACGCCGCTTTTAGTCGCTTACAGTAATAAGCTTTTAAGCCTTGCCGATGCAGCCACCTTCACTACGCTTAACACTCTTGACAGTGATGGCAGCTTCTCGTGTGTCTAAATCGCCGTGTGCAGAGAACTCACAAACGAGCGCTCGTGAACAGGCCCCCGAATTGCTTGACCAACGCTTGTCCCATCAGGGATCAACTTCTCTCGGTGGATATTGAGCCAACACGACTTTATTTCTCAAATCCGCATTTGTACCCCTCTTCCTGCTTAGCACCCAGCCTGCGTCGTTCACTCGTAACAATCTTCGTTCTTGACGAATTTTTTTTAACGATGCGGTAATGGAGTACGGGGGGGGGGGGGGATGAATGGGGAGGTAGGGGAACATCGCATTTAGTTTAAACACCCCACCTCCCCTCACCCCCCTCAATGTTTGTATCTATCCTTCTTTCCCGAAGCACCTCCCAAGCTTTTAATTGCAGCCGGGCGTTAACAGAGAACAGGCGAAATGGTCCGTAGGCCCGTTTTTTTTTTCCGGGCGCGAAAATAAACTTCGTTAGAAAAACGTAATCGTGTTTCCGGCACTTCGTCTGCCCACCGCCGCAGCCCCGGCCGTGCCGCCACGGTGGGGCTTTAAAAAGACTACGGGCGACGCAGCCGGGCGACGACTACTAAAGTAGGTTAATTAGCTCCGGTGCAGCAGTTATTTTTCACGGCTCAGTAATGAACGCCGGCCGGAGGTCTGCTGCAGCCTGGCATGCAAATTCAAACGGACACAAAAGGCGTCGTCGCCTTGGCGAGCTTTCAAAGAATATAACACGAAATCAAGAGAGAAGTAGAAGATAAAGAACAAACAAAAAGCGACGAGACAAACACGCGCTGCTCGTATAAGCTGTAAAACCTCCGTGGGTGGGCTTGGCCCCGAAGCAGAGTCAATTTTAGTGCTGTCGCTAACAACACAAAGACAAACTCGTAGCTGGTAACATGGATGCGAAACAGCGCCGGCTAATAAAGTTTTATAGCCCTAAACTGCCACTCCCGAAAGTTTGCTCGCGTTTACTTGGTGGTTCGCTCGTCGTATGTTTTACTTGGGGATACCATTGTTTCTAGATTGTACATCGGGGTTTAACTTTACAACGGGCTTCAGCCATGCGTGAAAGAAGGCTTTCTGGGGTGCCGAGCGGAGGGATATGATGTGGTAAAACTATGGCCCGGCGGAGCAAAAGCCGTGCACGAAAGAAGCCGAGGGGAATTTAACGAGCAGGGAGTCAACCGCAAGCGCTTCAAGGCCAAGCTAAGCTGGAATAAGCTGTGCTAAGAAGACGGGCTGACATGCAGACAAGCTATATAAAGCTGCTTAAGCCAAGACACATGAGCAACGACTAATCGACGAATCGACAAACAAAATAAAACGACGAAAACACACGTGAGGGTTTTTTTTTATACCGCTGCTTTTGGAGCTGATTTGATTAACAAAGCTTGAACAACGGCAGCAGAAAAGAAACTAGATAGAGAGCTTCTAAGTGGCCTGTACGGGTAAGTATTTTTAGTAACGCAGCCACCAAGATGGAAATGATAACGAACGCGTTCGGTTTGGTGAACCATACCGAAGGAAAAATTAAACCAAGTAGCGATTCGCTAATCATATGAATACTCTAACGCGGAGCACACGCAATACTGCTGTTAAAGGCGGTAATAACGTTACTTCCCACTTTTCCCGCGCCTAATGAAGCTAACGAAGCTCTTTGTGGGTGCCTCTTCGAGCCAGCGAGGTAACTATAACGACTTTGTAATAACTTTCTAATTCCGGTTGAACGCCGAAGCCACGTCCATCGCAGCCGGCTCATTCCAAGAATTTCATGCTGTTTCAGCTTCAACGCGTTGCTTTTTTACCCTAGGGCCACTCTTTAATATTTTCATGTTTGCTTTTTGCTGAGCTAGTCGACTGCTGGTCAGAACGGCCGTGCTGCACCTCTATGAAGAATGTTAATCGTCCTCGTCACAACCAACGGCCTAATGAACCCTTTCGAAGACTAACGAAAAGAATGACCGTGCATGCCTGCTGGCAAACGCATGTCAACCTCCGTACGTCTCTCTCTCTCTCTCTCTCTCTCTCTCTCTCTCTCTCTCTCTCTCTTCTCTCTCTCTCTCCTCTCTCCTCTCTCTTCTCGTCTCTCTGCTTCTCTCTCTCCTCTCTCCTCTCGTCCTCGTCTCGTCTGTCTCGTCGTCCGTCTGTCTGTCTGTCTGTCTGTCTGTCTGTCTGTCCGTCCGTCTGTCTGTCTGTCTCCGTCCGTCCGTCTGTCTGTCTGTCTGTCTGTCTGTCTGTCTGTCTGTCTGTCTGTTTTAAAAAGCTTATTGATGCATGTGCATTCACCCTGTCTTCTAGTGTGCGTTTGTGTGAATGTTTTTGTGTCCATGTGTGTATTCGGGACGGCGGGCGTGTGTGCATGTGTATGTGTGGGTGTGAAACTGTGGGAGGGTTATGCGTGTTCCTTTATTTCTGAGTGTTCGGAAGCCTGGCAAAGTGACCAATGGCCGACTCCACGCGTCATTTTTAGCCACGTTTTCTTGCTGTGAGAAAGACATTGCATGTTTTAACCGGCCGATCTAAAGTGTAGCCGTACTTTTATCCTGTCAACTTGAATTAGTTAATTACCAAGCAGAGTGCTCTGTTTCGATTCCGCGCACATTAAGTCTGGAAGAGCATAGTGGTTACTTCCGGAATTGTCTCGATCACAGTCTACTTTACTTTGTAGACTGTGGTTGGGAGTGGCTTTCACAAAAGCCTACTCCTTCCTCATCGGGATGGCCGTCTGTCTGTTTGCCATATGTGCCGTCTGTCTGTCTGCCGTGCGACGCCTGCGAGGTTGAAGAGACAATCGAACACGTGCTTTGTCATTGCCCGCAGTATTCTTCGAGAAAGACGTGTTTTGGCCGCCGAGCTCAAGTTGGACTTTATCCGTTCACACTGAGTTATTCTAGGACACCGGCCCCTATAGAATATACTTCGAGAAGGCAACAAAAGCGTTTTTACTTTTGATGTAGGAAACAGGCTTAGCCAAAAGCTACTCCCCGCATGTAGCCAGTCTGCTGGGGCTTGCTTTTTCCCCGTCTTTTTGCCTACCCTTCTTTCATCCCCTGCACCCCCTTCATCAGTGTCGAGTAGCAATCCGTTGGCTCTAAGCCTGGATATGTCGGCTTTCCTTTGCTTTCTACTCTCTCTTCTCATCTCCTTTTCTTTCCTTTCCTCTTCTTCTCTCTCTGAATGAAAACCAGGCCCGTTTGCCCGTAAAGCATAAGTTCCCGATTAAGTTCCCGCTTACACTAAGACGCCAATAGTCGAACTCGGCCACGGCAAGTAAGCCGGTTGACGAAAACCGAGGAAACGCTCCTTTACGAGCGTTTGTATCAGTTCGGTGCAACGACTCTACTACCTAGACAGCGCTAAATCGTAGTTAGACTTTTCCCGCACTTATTGCGTTCAGGCAAACGGGCCCAGATTCTTTTTTGTCTAGTTTCACTTTTTTAGGACTATACGGCTGTGGCAGACGTAGCCTACGCGCACTACTCACAATTCTTTCTGGCAACCTACAAGGTATGTGTCGCATGTGCATAGTATAATGGGCGCGAGATCTGATTCCGTTGATTTAGTCTTGCAAAAAAAAAAACGCAGCAAGAGCGAATTGATCTTCACTGTGGCTTCCGCGCCTTTCAATTCGATGTGGAAGTATATGTTAACAGCAATAGGTTCCGAAGCACACTGAAAACGAAAATGTGATACTTAATAATTAAATTAAGCCCTCTTGGAGCAATTTATTGCCCGCTGGCCTCATCGGCATGGTCATGAACGCTGTTTTATGGAACAAGTCGCACTACCATATATTTTTCTTGCATAACACATCTGGTTCCATGCATTTTAGAGCGGCTTCCGCAAGGCTATTCGCAGCACTGAGATTATGTTTCACTTGTTCGTACGGATATCGTAGCTCTGTGTCGGATTTTGTCGCTTCTCTGGTGATTCGGTTGCCCTAACCAGATGAAACAGTGGAATTTACCAAAATGCGTTATGCTTCAACGCAGTGCGCAACATGGAATATTTCGCGCAGTGGATGGTGTCTTTCCAATAGATGCGAAATACAAAAACTCTACTACGGTATAAGATTTTTCACATGTTAAACATCCAAAGCTGGCCTATTTAAGGCGGGGCTTCGGTCTGTTAAGCCGTATTTTTATTTTTTTCACTTTCACACGTATACTAGCTGGTGTGCCTGTGTGACCAAAATAGAAAACCGTGGGACAACGCGTAGTTTCAGGACTAACGAGATGGTCGTTACCAACTTCACGAAGTACAGGTAAAGAGCGAGGGCGCTAAAAGAGTCTGTTAACGAGTAGCTCTTTTGTAGATTCGCGAGATAATGGAAACACCCAAACTTTTAACGCGCCGATAGCACGTACCTCCGAAAGTTTCCCCAATTTCAACGCGCGCACCCCTTGCAAACAGCACTGCCTAAAAGCGTGCTTCAAAACACGCGCACTTAAAAAATTGTCAAGCGTAGTCCACGGGTGCCAAAATCGCACGGCTATTCTTCAGTAACAACAAGAAGTTTAATTATTAGTTTGTTAATTTAGTATTTGTCTTTGCCAAAGTTTTTACTATAAAGCATCTCAGTGCTCCATAATTCCTTTCACGTACTTGCTCTAAAAAAAATTCACAGTTCGTGCCACAGGACGTGAGGGACTGTTTTTTTGTTGGCGCACTCGACCGGTGATACCGCTGGACTGCAATCGTTAGGACGTTTTGATGCTCCTTTTAGTCATCCACCCTCCGTTTAACCAAAAAAGCCTCAAATAACCAGGCATCCAGCTTAGAGACAGCACTAACAGCTCCGGATGCCTGCAATTCGAGGCAGTTTTCGTAACCGTGCATAGCGCCGTCAGTGTTTGAAACCGTTTGCAGTGTGTAGAAGAAAAAAACGTTACAACACATTCCGCGCGAAATGGGGAAGCCGGATAACTGTACACTTCCTCACTTCAGTCTCTCCGAGGCAATTGCTTTTTGACCGAACTTCCAGGATTTGTTGGCGAAAGTTGAGTCTGCAGGCGGGCGCCCAACCATCAGCGCCTGAAGCTCGTCGTAATAAATTTTTTCGCTCACTCACTCTGTAGGGCTACCGACAAAATGTAAGTATTCAGGGTTCAAAGGAAGCAATTTACACGAAGAACGCTTGCGTTGTTGCATTAGAAGCACTAAGTTATTTTCGAGGCTGGTACAGAATACAAGGGTGGTGTATTTGCTGTTCGTTTCTTTAGCGTTGCACTCAGCCAGAGCCACTAGGGTACTATTTTTGACTAGTTAAAAGTATCGATCTTTGGAAGTTTGTTCGGCGATGTTCGGTTTACAATGAGCCGCTGTTCCGTGGCTACGACTGCCACCACTACGCGATGCTGCCTTCATTGGCTATAGTACGCCGTTCACGTTGTGACCGCGCGGTTGGCTCAGCGGCAGGCGTTGGCTCTGGCACGAGGTCGCGGGTCGATTCCGGCCGGCGGTCGCTTTTGATGGAGGCGAAAAGCAAAAACGCCCGGGTGTACGAGATTCGGCGCACGTTAAGATCCCCAGGTGGTCAATTAATCCGAGCCCTCCCTACGCGCGCCTCACGCCGCGTTGCGTCGGCGCGTAACCCTACAAACAATCAATCAATCACGTTGGTCACATAGTTTTAAATGCGGAGCATGTCTTAGGCTCGCCTGTCCTGCGTTTGATGGCGGCGCCGTCCACCGCCACGGGATGCGAAATCTCCTCCTTCCCGCAGCTCGCGATACACACTATCAAAAAAGAAATAGTCACGCGCCCGGTTTCGATCCACGACTCTTGGCGAACGGTGGTCGCGGTGCTCTTCCCACTACGCTCAAATCTGAGACAGGAGCAAGTGCTACGACGCGCCTTATGCCTTGATCATTCAAACTACGTCAAGAAGACTGTACAACGAGGCACGAAGCTGAGCGTCAACGGAAACGCGAACGAAACTTTAGAGGGGGATGTTGAATTTCCCGTGGGAAAGCTGTGGCGGGAAGCGCCACGCGCCTTGCAGCTCAACCAGCCCCGTCCGCACGCGTACACAACAGCACTTGCGTGCCTTTGCCACCGGTGTGAACCCGGACGCGGAATTCCCTCTGGCGCTAATAAAAACCAGATCCCTCAACATAACGGCAACACAATGGAACCACACGGAACCGCCACGATGCTTCGCATCCTCATCAGGGTTCCCCACGGGAAGATGGTGTAATTATTTTTCGCATTCCCGGAACACAGCAGGAGTCAGCGCTTTCGTTATAAGCGATGGTATGCCGTTTTTTTTCGGTTTAGTAAAGTTTATTTGAGTTTTATTATAGTCACCGAATTATTTAAGACAGTGCTTGGACATATTGTCATTTGGCTATTTGAGCAGTGGTAATTCTTTCTTCTCGCTATAGGGTTCTCCTCGGTTGAAGTTGGCTTCAAAAATGTGACTTCACAAAGCAAAGCCAGGACACCTTCCTCGGTTTTTATGAAATTCTTATCTTATTACCAAAAACTCTTATCCGAAGAGTTATAACGAACGCTACTTTCAAATAACTCTAAACGTTCCAAAAGAAGTGAATCCAGCGCTCTGTCCTGTCAGCCTCTTGTCCCGTTTAAGCGCTGTTGTTCAATTTTGAATCCAAAATAAACGCATTTAGCGGTGCTTTTCTTTGCACATCTCCGCTGTCAAGTGGTATATCCAATAACATTTTTTTAAGCAGATGCCCAGTGTGTAGGTTTCGCATGGATTTTTTACCTCTTTTAATTATACAAAAGACCGAGTAAACAACTGCCTAATATTCTACAAACCCGCCTTGCCTGCTTGCGCTCTTTGTTTCCCGCCTTCAGACAACTCCAATCCGAAGATTCTTTTCCTATCTGCGAATGTTTTCGCCCGCGTCGTTTCTTCTGCATCCTTCGCTCCTTATACTATCGCACTTTCGCGTTGTCTGGAATGAGAACGGGCGTGCAATTTACAGAAAAAAAGAAGCAAAAACCTTCGGTGAAAGCGAGCGCGGTCGTCTGCATGCAGGGACTGAAATGAAGCATCATCGATTTTATAATTTGCTGTGAAAAACGGAAAACCGCACTGACACGGTATACTTAGGGGCGCTCGCCTCGGCTGATAAATATTACCGCGCCCACCTCCCAAATCTGCGTTGTGCGCTTATTTTTTCTATCGCGCCTGCTTTATTCTTTAATTTGGGATAGATGTACGCGTACTCCAGAAACTCCTTTCCTCGGTTTCCCGCGCCACGCTGCTATACTATTTCTTGGCATAAAACAAGGCGAAAGTTTAGAATGCGGGGTGGTCAGAATGTAAAAGTTCGCGCTCGCTGCTTGTGTTTTGTTGGTCATTGCTTTCATGTTCATTTATTTCGCTCCAATGATGCAACACATTGTTGCTGTTGATTATAGCTGTGCGAAAGGTTCCCTTCAATAAAGAAATATTGCGACTTTCGTGAAAATATATACTTTGAGTTGCTTATTTCTGTATCCTTTAAAAAATCTATAAAAACCCGAACTTTCTACACTGCTATTTTCATCCTCGGATTTTTCTTCCCTTGTGTATCGTAACATGATTATTTTTTTGTATTTTCCTGTTCGCTCTAGTTACTTTGTAATTTCATAAATTTTGGTATTTCCTTGGGTATCCCAGCACGTAGCTTTGTATATCGCAGCTTGAAAAAATCGCTTAGAACAGGCGGATAAAACAGAAAGCGCAGACGTTGTCTAGCAATTAAGGTTCATTTACAACGTCTTCCTCCCGGTATATCTCTTATCGTTATACGAAGCTGTGGGTTTTCCGTGCCCCCTAACCACTACCCCTCTTATTCTTATGAGGAGTGGATGGCTTGACTGGCCGGTTCGATATGGACCTTAGACACTAGCAGGACTTGGTAAAAAGGTCCTAAGCGGCAAGTCGCAACCTGGTTATCCAGGAATAGAGACACCCTCGACCGGGTGAGTGCGCTGATATCAACACCTACGCTCACCAATAACTACTTATTCTCTCTCACCTCCTCTCTTTCACACGCACTACCAACTATCCGAAACTGATACTTTACAACGGCCTTGGTAAATAACAGGTATCGTGGAGTTGTCTTGGGATTTTGTTACTCGCCACATACAGTAAGGGTTTCCACATGATGTTGGGCCTCTCTACATTAATCTGTATTTTCTAGCTGTATATTCACATATTGGTTGGTCTTGTTTCCTATTTTATTCTGTCGTCTTTTGTCATCACATTTCCCCATCAGCGAATTTATTCTTAAAGCTGTTACAAATACCCCCTATTTTTTACAGATGTCTAGTATTCGGTTGATTTCTTGGTGTTTCGTTATGCTTTTATAGCATTTCATCAGAACTTTCAGAAATTTCTTAAATTTCATGATACGCCTAATTTGCCTTCAGATGTTTCTTCTTATCTCTCCTCTAGTTCCTATTACGTATCATGCGTCAGCCACTCATATTTCTTTTCGATCTGTTACTATTTTTTCGTAGGGACGCATTCATATTTCTTAGTAATAATGGCTTACTCTTTCACTTCGGAGGCATTTTATGCCTACTGCCTTCGTAACAGCTTCCTAAACTAGCTTCCTAAACTAATGGCTTCCTAAACTAGCACGTCTGCCTTACAGGCAAACCACGCTTTACAGGCAACCCAAAAGAAGAAATGTTCGACGTATGTAGAGAAACATCGTAAGAGAGAGAGAGAGAGAGAGAGAGAGAGAAGAAGAGAGAAGGGAGAGAGAGAGAGAGAGAGAGAGAGAGAGAGAGAGAGAGAGAGAGAGAGCTACTTTAGATATTGCCTGCAGCTTGGTTAGATACCCCTCGCGGGCGGGGTCTTTCAGCGACGCGGCTGTGACGTAATTGCGGAGAGAACCCTCCGAGGGCTGTTCAAGGTAGGCGCAGCATATACAAAGTAAGCCAAGCGTAGGCAAAGCAAGGTAGGCGAAGCAAGTCTCGTAATTAAGTCTTTTGTACGGCTGGTTAATCTGGCTCATTTAAAATTATTGAGTGCATCTGGCATGACCTGCAGTGGTTTACTGCCACGAGATCGTTTCAGTTTGAATTCTCGTCTTTTTCTCGTCTGGAGTATCCAGCCAGGTGAAAAGGCTCAAATAACATCCCCATCATCATTAAATCTACTCTCTCCCTCTCTTTTCCCGAAGCCCAACTTCCGGCTACAAGAGCAAAGCAGGCAGAGGCCTTTGGGAATTAAACATCACATTGCCAAAGGAACATCAAACCCACGACGACCATCGTCAGTAGTTCACAGGAGGAACATTTGCTTGTGACGCATGCCGTGGAACGGGCCAGGACGCCGCTGTTCTAGCGTGCAACAATATCATAGTGCGTGGGATGTCTAAGCTATCAAGGTGCATAGCATGGACGGAGTGAGAAGGAATTTATCCGTAAATGAGAGCCAAAAACAGGATTGGTGTTGAGCAACTATTGCATCTCCTGACGCTGCTCGTTAGCAGCATGATTACGAGATAGCGAGCTTGCGCGACATCCCTGGTGTCTTCGTCGCTGTCGACCCCAGCACGCCGCACCGCAACGCAGACAAATGAGCGTCTCAACCACGTGTGTTGTAACGTCACCTGCAGGAAATGGGAGCTACGTGGAGCCGCCAAAGAACGTGGTCTGCTCCGAGATCGTATGCGCTCACATAGTTGCAAGAGCCACAAGCAAGACGAGCACCGGCAGCTGCTTTAGCATCGGGCAGGTTAGAAAGGCCCGGGAAAGGCCTGTTACTGAGCTTGAATTTCGGCTACAGGTTGCCGTAATTTTTAACAAGTTTGCCCCACTAACCACTCTTATGAACAAAGGATTTTCCTCAACTACATCCATAAATTTTAATTCGTAAAAATATTGTATTTTTTAAGCAACTTGTATGTCTATATACACCCCCTGTTATGAAGGCAGCTATTTCTAGTGCTTATTTTTATAAAACATGGTATCCGTTAATTGTAACTGGCTCAGAGAGGTAGCTTGGACGCCACAAGACGCACACGTTTTGATGTAGATGGAGCAATGTACGGTAAGCTGCAAGGAAGGCCAGTCAGAGGGAGGAAGAACAACTTAAACTTCCAAGTCGCGTGCTGCTGGGAACACTTTACCCGCAATACCGACCGCGAATCCGCAGGTAGGAAACATTTTGCTGATGAAGAGGCTTGTGTGGGGTGGTATAATCAGTGTTGGGGTTGCCGTAAGCAACAAAGAGGTGGTTCCAGCGTTACCGAAGAAGAAAGGCCAAGATTTCGGTAAAAATTCTCCTTTATTTTTGCAAATGTATGGGCATGCATTTAATTCCCTACGACTTTTATTTGGTGTTACCCGCCGCGGTGGCTCAGAGGTTTAGGCGTTGCGCTGCGGAGCTCGAGGTCGCGGGTTCGATTCCCGGCCGCGGCGGCCACTTTTCTGATGGAGGCGAAAAGTAAAAACGCCCGTGGTGTGTACGAGATTTCGGCGCACGTTAAAGATCCCCAGGTGGTCAAAATTAATCCGGAGCCCTCCACTAAGGCGCGCCTCATCGCCTGCGTTGCGTCGGCGCGATAAACCCTACCATCAATCAATCAATTTTATTTGGGGTTTTCAAACCTCTTTTCTCCCTCACTCCCTCCCTCCGTTCAAAATGGTCGTCCAGGTTATTTATGCTTCGCAAACAAACGCGGAGCGCAATGCTATTTCTGATGTGCCGCGATATAGAAACGTCGTATGTAGAAATACTCGCATAAAAATTCTGCACAACCGTTTTTTTTTGTGTGTGTGTGTGTGGGACAATAAAGACAGCCTGTTCGCTCGGTGCTTTGTTGTACGGTTGGCTTCCGAAACCGCCGCCACACTTTTATCGCTGGCTCGAAGTTTTGGCGTCGTCCGGGAGAACAGCGTTACGCCTGACGAAACCCTTCCAAGTCTATAAAGTGCGGATAAGCACGTTACAAAGCCAGGAAACTCGCACGTCATTGTTCGGGTGTTAGGATGACGGATCGACAGGCAGGAGGCATTTGCATTGAGATTTAGTTTCGGAAAAACGAACGTTTAACAAGGGAAAAGAAAAATAACTTTGAAGGGAACAGGAGTTTGAAATATTTATTGACACCGGGAAGATGAGCGTGGCGCAATGTTTCAAACAAAGAAAGAAACTGTGTGTGTGAAGGCAAAGGCGGCAGGCGGTGCGTTAAAATGATGGATGGAATGGGGAAGCACGAAGGAAGCACGCGAAAAGAACACTTAGCCGTGGAAAAAGAAACATAGAATGAAAGAAATGTTTTAAAACCCATAAAGTTAAATTATGCGATAAAGTTTGCTTACTGACCACTCACTGGAGATATATCACACTTATTTAACTCGCTTAATTACAATTATATTGGATTCGCAGAAAACCAGTAAGCGAGACTTGGTTTCCCAGAGTTATGAGATAATTGAAACACTCAAACTTTAATCGGGTAGTGAGTTGTTTTAAAAGTTTTAAGTTTGCAACCCTCGCGCTGCTGGGAAATTACCATCGCCAAATTACCAGGTAGCAGGAACGTATTTTTAAACGGGTAAATGCACTCGATGGATTACTGAGGAATGGATCGCGTGACTCTTCTTCAACAAGCGCAACAAAAGACAAGCTTAGCACTTTCTTTGCTAATCTAGCATTTATTTTTGCCTTACTTTTATTGCAGGAAAAAAATCGTTTGTTTCGTTTTGCATGCGTTCAAGGTTGGCGCGATTAGCGGTTTAAGGGGGCGTTACGAGGGTTTTTCGGGGTTAGTGTTACACTCTAGTGGGGCAACCACGGAACTTTCTGCGTCTTGACCAACGTTTGGATCGAATGAAACTTTGAAAAGACGCCAGACAGAGCGACACCACACCCTTGTGAGGAACAAACAACGACTGAATCTATTTCGATAGTGCTGCTGCCTACTCAGCGAGCTCAAGGCGGATATACAGTGTTGCCAGATGGCTAGAAGAAAGAAGCCGAAGTTGGGTGTTTCTACAGGATCTCTTGAAGATCGTTTTTATCACTCGGTTTAGACGCCCTTACCCACGGCAGCCTCAACTATGTAGGCGCCCAGGTTTCAGGGGAAAATAACAGTTCCAGACGACGCTCGTCCGGACGCTCCCAATACAGACAGTATTTCAAAAAATTGCCTCCATCTCCCCGCGAGGGAACCCTGGTGTGATGCGGCGCATCTGGGGGTTCAATTGGCGTTTCCATTGGGTTGAAGGAGAGGAGACCGCGGAGGAGAGTCTCGCATGCACGCACATGCGTACCGGAGCAGCTGTTAACGCAGCGTTAACGCAGACGAAGCGCGCGTCAATCAAGCGCGCCAGCTGTCGTTATGCTAATGCGCCGGAGTGAGAGTGTTGCACACGGCTGTGGGAGAGGCGATCGGAGGAGGGCTGCGGACGGACGCCGCGCCGCGACGACGACGCAGGAGGGACATGCCTCAGAGCAAGAGATGCACCGCATCTAAAAATTTAAATATTATGGCAGGAAAAAAAAAACGCTATGAGAGATGATGCACGATGTATATAGATCATGTGAAGATTCATTTCCCCCATAAGGCTGCTTTTTTGACGTATTTGGGTGTGAGCTGACAAAACCGCGCCGTTAACGCTGCTGCTGGTGGTCTCATTTATGAAGTAGAGACGATGCACAAAAATGGACGCTAAATTTAAGCTGAATAAAAGATTATTAAGCACAAGTTTTCTTCCTTCACATCAGTGTCACCTGTTTAAAAGGTACTTTTCTACATAACCGCAGCAAGTAATAAATCAATAAACTTCTGCTACGTTCTTTCCTACGTTTTCAGTCGTATTTTACGCCTTTTTTCGCACATGCAACTTGACCAACATTCATTCGGTCAGTGGGTTTTTGGTTCGTAGTTAAATGCATATGAAGCGTGCTATTGACATAAACAAAATTTACATGTGTTAATTCATAAGCGAGTGCTGATGCCTCATAAGCGAATACTGAAGTGTCGCAAAAAAATGCAGTGCACGTTACTGTTTCACTCAACGCCAACTCGGTATGTTGATCAAAAGAAGCCACGTCCACGATAATAACATAAAATGAGTGAAAGTGAAATAAAATAAGAATGCCTCGACAACTGGGACTGTGTATTCGCTGCACCACTTAAAGCTCAATAATTCGCACTAGTGTTCCGAGAAAGTAGCACGCGATGTAACACGCGATATCCTAATCACCCTCCTACCAGAAAACCTGCTCGTTTTAGTCTGTACTCCGAGCTCGTTAGTTCGATTCGCGCTATAGCCCACTCCGCTGTAGCGTGCGTGATAAGCACAACGTATTTTGTGCCACGTGTCAGGGCGTTTGTTGGCACCTTCATCAGTCACATCAGGTGTGCTTTAAACCAAAGCCGCATTACACTAATACGTTGAGGACAGACTAATTAGAAAAATTACGCCCTTTAATTTTCCCCTTTTGGAACTGTATGCACTTTAGGTGCGAAGCTTTTTGTTCAGAGAGTATAGAACATTTTCTCCACAAATGTCCGAGCACGAAGACTTTTTATATGAACAATTTCTCTTGAAACATGCATAAGATGATTGGGCGTACTATGCTTGGCTGCTAAAAGTACTCTGCACGTATGTGCGGGTGGACATCTCGAAGTTCCCTGTCCCTCGAGTTTATTGCGCTCCATACGCCCCGCCGCTGAGGAATTACACCTAAGGCCAAAAAATATAGATGGTTAGTGAGTTAATTCGATCTTCAACCTTATGTATAGCGATTATATCTCTAGTGTACGCGCACCTTAGGACGAGCATTTTATCGCAGTAATTATATTTTGTATTCTGACGAAGCAGAAATTGACGCCAAGAAACCGGCTAATGTCTAGCAAGGAATACGCGTGGATTACGAAAGCTTCTTAGCAATTCATCCGTGACTGTAAGTGCGGGGTACGCACGAAGCAGGAGCAGAACATGTCGTCAATAGGGGGTTGGACGGAGGATTCGGAGGAAAAAAAATTCTACCACCTCCGATATTGTGAGACGAAAACTGACGAAACCGAGGATCTGGCGTTATTTACTAGCTTTAAATTGGCTTTTCCTTGAGGTCTGCCCCCTTTCCTAAGAGAAAGATGGCTAAAAAGGTTAAGCCTTCTTCATAAAATCTGAGTTAAATCAAAGTTCCGAATATACCTTACTAAAGTCCAAAATCCAAACTACCACAGTCCGAGGCCGAAGTCCACTTCAACTCAGCCAAAGGCCAAATCCAACGCCCGCGCTACGAACCTAAAGGAAATTCTGGGCACCCCAAATGTGGTGATAGCGATATCGCATAGACGTTGGTTTCATAACGCGGGGGACTCAGGTTTGATTTCGACCACGGGAAGCGTTTTTTTCTTGAGGCGTGCACTCCCAACACCTGCTTGTGGGCTCCTTGGCTCCTCGCCACTTTCTCCCTATCCACTTCGCTGGGCGGAGTTTTCTGTTAACGATCGCGACTGGCAGAGCTCCGGCTTAAACAGCTCCACTGTCAAAATAGGCTTGCCCTCAACTCGGTGCTGCGCGGTCGGTAACGGGCACGCACGTCACGAGAGAGAGAGAGAGAGAGAGAGAGAGAGAGAGAGAGAGAGAGAGAGAGAGAGAGAGAGAGAGAGAGAGAGAGAGAGAGAGTAAATTTTATTCAGGCTCAGTCGGTGCTTATCTGGGCATCCCTATCCCAGGCTGTCTCCCGAGATGCAGAGATCCAGCACTTCTTCATGTGGGTTCACAAAAGGAGCTGCTCAGGAAAGGAGGTAGCTTGAGTGAGCCAGGTTGGACTCGGAAGAATGCGCTGCTTTGTGTCCGCGTGGACTGCGGATATTTGTTAAATCCTAGAGGGCATTCCCAAAGTACGTGACTGGCATTGGCGTAGCTCCCGCATCAGTTGCAAGGTGGTGATTTGTGCCCGGGAAAATAAGGGATGTGTAATTCTGTCGGGGGGGCGAGGTCGACGGGAAAAGAACAACAAAGAACGAAAAGCAGCTTCAATTCTGTGCTTGATAATTTAAAATATTCTCTTACAGCTTCGCAATAAATGACGTCGGAAGAATCCCACAGGGTGAAGCCAGATATGCTGAGTTTGGCAAACAAGAAAAAAAGCTGGCGGTGCCAAGTTAGGGTCCCACAAATTTTCCGTAAAATTCGACATGTCGAATAAACGCATTCTACATGAGCTGCATGGATGCGAAAGCTCGTCCACGCATATTCGCAGCACGCAAGCTACGTACTATCTGTGCGTGATTGACGTTTGAAATACCCCGCAAGCACCACCCCACGACCCCTGACCTGGATTTTAGACAGGCCGCTGCTTCGCCCAGGTTTCCTTACGACACTTCCGAATAAGAATCGGCGCCGCGCAGTCAAAACACAGACATACGGACGGCGCTGGCCTTCATTCGTGTTCTTTTCTCCCGTCTCGTTTCCTTAATCGAGGGCGCAATAAGGCGACGGCACGAATCGTGTCAAATTCGCCTCATTTCTGCGAATAAGTGCGTCCCTTAATTCGTGTCCTCAATCTCGGCTCCTTATAGCCGCTCGACTCCTCCCCGCCCCTATCTTCGCTAATGCCAGGGAGAAATCATCGGCGATGCGAGTGATTTTAAGCCCCCTCCTGGATTGGACGCACGCGAGCGAATGTCGCCCGATGGGGTCCGGGCCACCTAGCGACAGCGGCCGGGCCGGGGAAGGAGAAAGGTGCGACGAGCGGCGCACGAACCGTACTAAAAGTGGGGGAAAGGATCGAAGCGAGGGCGAAGGACGAAGAGAAGGAATTATTCAAATTAGCGCTCATTACGAGATTCAAACGACCGCGTTCTCGCCGCTAAAGAGCCGGGGCCATCAGCCGACTGCACCCCCCCCCCCCTTCCGTGTTAACCTTTAAACGCCCTCCCGCCCCTTCACGCTGCCTTCTGCGCCACCCAGGTAACGAGGACGCCTCCATGGAGCGTGGAGGTAAGGAGGCAAAGCACCAAACCATATTTACCTGAAACCAAAGAAAACCTTGGGGAGTACGTAGTTAGTAATGCGAAAAAGACAGCTGCATCAGGTTAAAAATGCTCGGTAGAAAAACAAACCCTACATGCGTCGTGTTCTTGGGTGTTGGCCTTGCACACAGGTGGGGTAGACACGCTACCCCTTCTCACCCTCTATCTCTACCTGCCATCTCTCTTTCTCTCCCTCTCTTGCTGGTGCCCTCTTTGTCATCGAGGTGAATAAATCCCCGTTCCGTGGCAGCAGCTCTGGGCACGTCTAATTATACCTTCCTGTTCGAAGGACACCCGATATTCCGAAAAAGAAAGAAAAACACAATGCGTGCGCCTAAACTTGATGTATTTCGCTTTATCTGAAGCCCTGTGTTTAGGTGTTGCTTCTAAATGAAGAACGAAATAATGCCTGACTTTCTTTCGCGCTCCACCGTGCCTAATGCCACAGATGGAGCTTCGAGAGAATTGGAGAGTAGGAGGAAGCGGGAGAAGAAGGACTCGCGATGAAAAACAACCAGTCCACAGGAAGACGAAGCAGATAGAGAGAGAGGAGAGAGAGAGAGAGAGAGAGAGAGAGAGAGAGAGAGAGAGAGAGAGAGAGAGAGAGAGAGAGAGAGAGAGAGAGAGAGATACCACCCGTCAACAACACTCAGGAAGGCGTTGGGGATGCGGCTCCTTTCTTTTTTGTGTAAAAATAAGAACTTTTAAAAGGTAGGAGAGACAGCAAAGGAACCAAAATAGGCGCTTCAAATAGGCTCTAATGTACACAATTTTTAGAACGCGTCCGATGCTCTATGAAGAGCAAGCTACAGAAGCGGCTGTATTCCTCTTCATTTGCTTCTGCAGGCATATTATTTTTATGTCGCTCGAAGCCCCAAGGCCGTGTTCGTGTCACGGTAGCGTAACAGACCCCGACGAGTGAAGTGCTCCCGACAAGGACTCATTGGCGGATCCAGAGAGAGAGAGAGAGGGGGGGGAGTTCGTATGTCCGGAACCCCCTTAATTTTTGTATTTACACTCCCAAGAAGATGGCCCCTCAGGTCGTAGAAAACGTCTAGCTAATAATTTTTTTCAAATTCTTTTATTTTTGGTTCACCAAAATTTCGGTGAATAAAAAGGGCTATTATCTTCCACCCTCTCCTCATCTTTATCACCATATCATCATCATCATCATCATCATCATCTATTATCGTCGTCATGGTTGTCGTCGTCGTCACTGATTGAAGCTGGCTCCTCCCACAGTAAAAACCTGGATCCGTTCCTGAGAAGACGACAAGCTCAGTTCACAGCCACTGGGGTAAAAAAAAATCGCCGTCATCGTAGAAAAGTCGAAGCGGCGCTGACTACACTTGCAAAGCGCAGAGACACAATTCCATAACAATTAATACGCCAAAAATGAAAGGACATACAGCTGTTTCATCAGACCGATTGGTAAATCGCGCACGTGACCTGAGATTGGGGATGTTGATCCCGCCCGGAGCACATTTTAAGGCGTCAACTTTCTCTGACGATTACCCCAACAAGCGTGCCGCCTTTATCGTGGCGCCTTCTATGTGCGAAGTAAATGCGTAATTAGTCAAATGATAACAGGTAATCGATGTATTAGTGCGAACGTACATGACTGGTACTTTCAGAAACGATAAGGAAGAACTAAAAAATTGAGAAAGTAGAAACAAAAACACGTTACACGATTGCACACTTTTTGTATATAGCAGTGCATCAGACGTTAAGGAAGTCATCATGTAATATTTTTTTATAGTTGCGCGGGGCCTTCATGCCTTAAAACGACTACGTAAAATGCTTTTAATACGATGTATCTTCTGCAATACATTTGCTTATACAGTGAAGCTGACTGCAAGTGGTCGCAGTTTACCGCAGAGGGGGAAGAAAAAATGTTTTCGCGAAAGCGGAAAATTCGCAGAATATCTGTACCATTTTTTGTATGCTTTCTTTCCTGCAGATGACTAACACATTTCCACATGGTACATTACTACACTCAACGCATCCGACATTGTACACATACACTTGTAAATTCTGCATGGAGCCATGCACTCCCTATCACATGGTGTGGGAGTGCCGCCACACACCATCCCTTGCCCCAAACCCAAATCCCTCATTTGAACATTGGGAGGGTCGGTTGACCAACTCCAACCCGGATCACCAACAAACAACATCTGGCAGACCGGGCGATACAGGCCGCCAAGACCCAGAGCTTCCTGGACTAAGGAGGTCCCCCACCTGGCGGTCAACCCAACAACATTGACTGCTCCATTAAATGTTTATTCTCCTCCTCTTTCTTTCCTGCAACGCTTAGGCGTTGCACTGCTCATCTTAAAGACGCGATCGCACTTCTAGTTGCGGTGTCTGTTGCGGGTGGCTAATAACCAAATGCACCCGTGTGTAGAGATTACATTATAGCCCAAGTTAAGCTTTGGCTTAACCAAAAAGGAAAACAATTATATAACCTCGTCCTGTCTGAGGCTAACGTCCTCGTCAGGGGGTCAAAGATTATAGGCATGGTTTCCAACTCACCCTTACCGCGAGACCACATCTGGGTCTTGGAGGTGTACCAAAGCGCTAGTAAATACTTCACAAGGAAGTTTTTCTTGCTGTTGCAAAAATGTCAGCTTCCCACGCAAGACCAACACACTGCCAAGACCGTAGAACTCGTCAGCGCACAGAATTATGTCCGTAAATAATTTTTCTTCCTTCAGCACCTTTCATTCAATCCCACGATCACCACAGTTACGAAACCCCTCTAAAAGGTTTCATGCTCTATTATCATGCCAAATTAACAGTGTGAAGCGAGGTAACCGCTGGCCACACATTTTCGTAATTTCTAAACTAATGAGAATTAGGGCATACCATTCAGCCTTAAATCGACGTAAACGCTATCCCTCCATGCCTCATTGTGCCGACTTAAAAGTATAAAATACAAAGTTTGCAGCAACCTAAAGAACCTATAACCAGAAGCCCAGAGAAAAGTTGGGGAACCCCAAAGGGGGAGGCGGCGAGAGTGATGAGGATAATCTGGGCCGCTGACGAGCACCAGATGCGAACTCGCACGTAGGTGAACGCGCGGGGCATTATTTCACGTCTCAGCGCCCAACCACACACTCACACACACAGGCGGGAACGGCAGCGGCCGCTTATCAGCCGGCACCGCACCAAGCATCGTCGTCCGGCGAACGTGTCCGCAGCATCTCTATGTTCAAGCTAAAAACTCGAAAAACTTGAATCCCGCGAGCCGCCGCATTCCATTCAGCCGTAAGTTTCCGTCTAAGCTTTCCTCCCTTCCCAATGTACATTTGCAGAGCCCGTTCTAAGCATTTCTCCAACCTTACCCTTTCCTTCTCTCTCTCTCTCTCTCTCTCTCTCTCTCTCTCTCTCTCTCTCTCTCTCTCTCTCTCTCTCCACCGGTTTTTGTAATCTCGAGCCGTGGCGGTGGCACTGGGCTTTCCAGCAAAATGCTAATGAGCGCCGCGCGTCTACCCGAAAGCGATGGTGGAGCGAAGGTCTTCCAAGGTAAGTAAGCTTTGAAATGTAGCCATTGTAGCCAGGTTCGGCATTCTGTTCTCATTTGCATAAAATGTTTAACACACAAATGCGAACAGGGCAAGACCAAACCGACCAAAATTTTTGAAAAAAGAAATAACAACTGAGTTCGAAAGAATATTTTAGGCCTTTATTCGTATCTAGGAGATGTTGACGGCTCCCGAGCTCCGGCAAACTTATCACATGCGAGCCCGGAGCGGGAAAGAAGGCACGGGCGGGCAAGACAGGGAAGGATCCTGCGCATGCGGCAGAGCCCTGGTCGACGACTAATTGCGTTAGGCCGAGTTTAATGAGGCGGTCACGACTTACGAAGGGTATTCTGCTGGATTAGGGCGAGGCTGTGCGCAGAAGCCGCCTCGCAGGACGTCCAAAGCGAGGTGCGGCGGCTGGCAGGAGCGATGACGGTCACGTACAGCATTCAGGACAAAGGGCGAACCCACGCGAGATTATCCTTTTCGTTCGAAAAAAGGATGCTGAAGTACTCGAATAAAGGAGACAAGACAAAGCTCAAGCACGTTGGTGGGCAGAGGCGGTGATCAGCGGAGGTGGCGCTGCACCTTTTTCAGCCGGTTTGGTAGTCGGATTTACGGTTATGTATTTTAATGATTTTCGTTTGTAACGGATACTAGAAAGAAAGAAACAAAGGCTGAATACGCTTTGTGTTCGTCCTCCCCCCAAGTAGCGAATAATGCTGTTGCTGAGGTATTGGATAATCAAGATAGCTGTTATCGCAGAAAATTAAGCTCAGAAATTTTGTATCGTGAAAACTTGCTCTAGGGATGAGTTAGTAGTTGTGCGTAGGTATTGCGCTGGTAATGCAAAAATATGGACCAAAAAATTGCGTAAATGAAGGCTCATAACGTTGGCTGCTTGCGGGGAAACGGAAAAATTCGCGACTTCCTTCCTTCATTCTTTATAAAGTAAAAAAAAAAGAAGTAAGAGGACGTACAAATTAGAGTGCAATGCTTTCTTCACTGCCGTGTTCCTCCCATGGCCATGATTTATTTCGCCTAATGTTTTGGAACCTGCTCTTATGGTTCTTGCGAAATAAACTGGTAGCCTAGATTTCTTGCGGGTCAGAGTTATTCCATCAGGCTCCATGGGGCTTGGGGACGCTTGACGCGTGAACATTGTTTCTTCAATGTATACGTAAATGGCTATAATAACAAAATGGGGAAGAGAATATTGCGGTTTGGTGGCGTTCTTGCTTTTTTTTTCTTGTTCTTGGGAAGAAGCAAATACTGAGAACAAAAGAAACTCTCCCACTTCCGTCAAACAACAAAAAAGACATCATCCGACAAGACAAAACTGTGCCACGAAGCACGCTCGTACTATTGTGTTCCCTTTTCATATTTTCAAGGGATTGTATTGTGGGACGAATTCAATTGTTGCAGGACAAAGCGGCCTCGCCAACGACGGGAGGGTGCCTGAAACGCCCATATATTTACCAGTATCTTCCACACACGGCTATTTCCTGTTACTAAATATACTCAGCCTGACAATGTTTTGCAATTAAAAGTGTACCTCAAGGTTCCTGCCGGCACACATTTATCAAGAAATAGAAATTTAAGGAGTGAGGTGAATTCAGGTGAATTGCAAATGTGGCTACCGGTGTTTTAACTCCATCTTAGCATTCAAGTAGCACGATCAGATGAAAGTATTCACACTACGGCGATCAAATAGCCCTATTTCCTCCGGTGGTTTTATCGGATGCCGCCAATCACCTGAATGGGCTCCTGTGACATCATAAAGCTAGGGGATGAGAAAGTTTCCAATCGTTCGCCTTTGTTCCACCTACTTTCCATAATATCTAGAAATATTGTTCGTAGTATTAGGTAAAATTAGCCTCATTTGTTTTAGAGAAAACAGTATCCTGAAGAAATTAAACTTCCCTTCTGTCTTCATGGTACTTCTAAAAATTTCGCACTTTGGGCTAACGCTCTGAAACGGCTCCCATCTTCCGAATCATGTCTTTTAAGACCGTTTGCCTCCGCATATGCAGCCGCCAGAGCTCCAATAATTCATGACTTTGCCTGCGGCAGACGGAAATAGCATGGTCAGCCTCCAACAAGGAAAAAGAAAACGTGTTCTATTCATCCCTTTTTCAAGCCCGTTACATTTCCTTGCTCCAAACCCAGCTTCACCTGTTTTGCTTTTTTTTTTGCCGGCGGTGAGTGAACAAAGCAAGTCAGAGAGGCGGGTAAATACGCTAGCTCTGGTTTACCGCATTCATCAAGGCACAACAAAGGCGCCGAAAGGTTTAAGTGTGTTTCCAGGGGAGGAGGAAAAACGGAAGCGAGGAGAGAGCGCCGGAGGCATAAAAGGTTGCCACGGGACGGAGAGGAAGAGAATGATTTGTTTTGCGCCACCCCGCGGTTTTGCGGGGAAGAAAAACGCCAAGCAAGGCGGAAGTCTGCATACCGGAAGAAGGAAGAAAGAAAGAAAGAGAGAAAGAAAGAACGAAGTAGCGCTGAAGTGTGTTCCGGCACGTGGCGGAGTTGTTGACACCTCATTTGCAGAAGAGCCGGGGAGACAGGAAGAACAGAGCAAACGCGGCCAGCGCTCCCCATTTCCGAAACGAAAAAAAAAAAGGGGGGGGGGGGGGGGGGGGGGGGGAATGGTGGCGGAAGGGTAGCGGTGCCGGGAACGGCGAGTTTCCCAGTTTTCCCCCGGCATCCCAACCGTATTCCGCTAAACACACATGCACGCAAGCGCGGAGAGAGCCTACGGAGCTAAGCGAAAGTTTGAAAACGCGTCGAATCAACATTGGTTCGAAAGAAGTTGGGCTAGTTTACCCGAAAGCGACAACACGGAGCGTCGTCTCCCGCCCGGCGTATGCCATCCGCGGACCCTGGCCGCACGCCATTCGTTTGCTGGGCGTTCTATGAGCGGCCGAGCGAAGCCCGGCTGTAAAATTGAGTTAGACGCGAGCTTGGTCGGCAAAACAAGCAACGTGGCCCGGGAAGGACGCCGGGGAGCGACTACGCTTCTCTTGAGCGTCTCCCGCCCTCTGATTCACTTAATTAGTGACGCCACTAATGAGACAAAACAAAAGGTTAAAAAAGGCGACCTTAAATTGGACAAGGAAGAAAAAAGGCCGGAAGTCCCGGTGACAGGAAGAAAGTCGGGATGGAGAAAGAGAGAGCATTGTTGTTCCTTTCCTGACGCCTCCATGCGTGTCCCCCCTTTCTTTTTCTTTCTTGCCGGTGACCCGTCGATCCGCGAGCGTTCTCGCGCACCTGGTTCTATTTCAACGCAGCTTTTAATATCTTTCGACGTTCTCGGCGAACGCGTGTCAACCTACCATCGTTGCGGCGGCGGCGCCGCCTGGCACCGCTCGCTACGCTTCGTTTTATATTGAGTAAATTTTACACTTCGTTCACCAGGTGCCGGTGCTAGAGCCATCGGCCAGAGCCGTCACTCCCTTCTCGAATCTCTTATTAAATTCGGAAGTTCGACGCCTGCCCCGAGCGCCTTGGAGCTGTAATACGGCCCTACAATCCCTCCTCCTCCTTCCCTCCCTCTCATTTCACACAGCATTACCCCTCATACACCCTCCCGCCTTTCCCTCTTCTTTCTGCCTCCTTTGCGCGACACCCCGTTTTTGAGACGTCCCAGTAATTGAACGAGTCCTGCCCGCGGTGGCAATCACGTATTTGCTCACCTTCTCATTTCTTAGACCCTCTCGCCTCGCCTTCGGGTCAGCGTCTGATGTCGAGGTGGACCGAGAGAAGGGTCCCGCTGTCGTACGTCGTGCCAGTAGCATTCTGATTATGAGTGACGCTTGCTAACCACTAGCGTATACGCTGCATTCGGAATGAAAGCATGGATTCAAGTGACGCTCGACGGAAAATTTTCGAATTATTTTAACACGACAGTGTTTTATTCCGGGCTTCACAGATTTCACTTACGTCATATCCGTCACGGAAGTGGCGCCAGTACAATGAAGCAAGCGGCCTGTAAAGGGTGCACCCCTGCACACAGGGTCTTTTTGCGAGGAAGCAACCTTTAGTACTAAAGAGTACGTTATACTTAGGCTTGTTCGTTTTCGGGTTTTATATTTTAACACGAAAGTGTTTTATGCCGGGATACACCAAGAATTCAGTGACGTCATATCCTGTCACGGAAATGACGCCAGTACACCTTTGCCAAAGCGACCCGCCAGCAGGACGTCGCTCGCTAAGAACACCCATAAGACAGCCGCCAGGCCCGCAAACCATGCTCAGCGGCAGAGTTCGCTGCACATTTCCCTTTCGTGTTTTACCGATACCTATGACAGAGGAATCAAGCACAGTTTTTATTCAGCAGGCAGCAACCCCACTCTTTAGGCCTTCTTTCTCTGTGTGTGGTTGATACTCGGCAACGTGTATGATGCTGCGAATTTATACTCGATTCCGAAAGTGTACACCCGTGCACGTTTACGGAAGAGAAAAGTTTGTCAGCGAACACAGTCATAATTGAGCTGCATTCTCCCGCAGTGAGGTGGACAGGAGATTTTTTGGGCCCGTGGTGTCATATACTTCGGGTGTAAAAGCTTCGCTTTCTCACACGCCCAGTGTCTGAAACGGCGTGAGATACACCAGGGAGAACGCGAGAAGCGCGATTATGATACCGATCGAATTCCTTCTCTTTAACAGAGAACATGTATTAGTTCAAACTCACATACAGCTAAAAGACAACGGGGCTATTTCCCTTACAAAAGCTTTCCATTCAAACAAGGCTCTGTAGCCTGGGTATTGGGTGCAATTGCGCATAACCACGAGCAAGTACATCTAAGTAAAGCCAAGTGTAGCGGCCGTTAATTTAGTGTTATTATAGGCTCAGGAGTGCAGTCCGTGATGATACACTGAGCTGTAACACGCAACCGTGGCGCAGGCCTTTCACGGGTTAAGAACTAGGATAAAGCAGCCGCTCTAAACCTAGTGGAGAATCAATCAGTAACTGTCATTAAAGTCACGGGATCACGGGATCACGAACGGCAGCATTGGAGGTCGTTACACGCTGGTTTAGCGCGTGCGTGCTCAGCGTTCATCTGCTGTCGTACACTCTTCTGCGTCTCGTCTCGTGTTGCGCAGTTATTACGCTAATGCCGCCATAAACCGACTACGTTACATTTTTTTCCCTCCTGCTAAATAGTTCTGGTACTAAAGTTCGTTTGTGGCATTACTTTTCTGTGTCCTACCTGCTAATGCGTTTATAATACTTAGCCCTGAACATTATTCAACTTCCCGGAATTTCTTGCCTGTGATACGAAGGGTTTATGTCATGTTAACGTACCAATTTTGTATTTTGTTAAGCACTAACTGCGCCAGTCAGTTGCGATTGCGAAATTGGTTTCGAAAGGGTAGTTAAATTAGTTTTGCTAGCTTCGCTCTGCCATAGCTGAAGGCCCTGGGGCACTCGTAGAGATACTTTTATGCGCGAATCCGTTTTCACCAGCGCGGACGAGCGCCATTGCTATCGTTAAAAGCTTCCCCGTAAATGTACTCCAAAACAGCCACGACCTACTACCGGTCTGTATCCGTTATATAGAAAGCGACAATTGAAGCCTTAGTTGTATACTTATAGCATATTTACCGCACGGTAGTATTACTGCAAAATGCCTGTGCCATGCGAGCACGGCATCGAGCTGTAATTAATCCATACGGTAAGAGTTTATATAATGCAGGCGAAAAAAAAATCAAATTTCCCTCTGTCGAAACGACGACGATGGGGGAACGCGAAACTTTCCAAAATTAACTCCATCACCAAACGAATTAACCCAGAAACGAGCGATATAGCCGGTATTTAATGGCGTGGAATGCATGCAGGCAACCAAGTGTGCGCCGCCATATCTGTGGCCAAGCGTCTGTTGCTAGGCCACGTTGTGCGCACGGCCTGCAGATCAGGCACCCCTCTTCTCCTCCATGCAACCGTGCGAGTGCGCAGTCACTCGTTACGTCGGGCTCCGCAGGATGGGGTACTTGTCCATGCTAAGCACGACTGTGAAACAACAGATCACTGTTTCACGTTACAAACTCCACCTCACCTTCGCAAAGTATTGCCTCCAGTTCAGTGTGAGTGCGATTAATAACATCTCTGTTGACGCCACCGTTTAGAATCGGATTGGAACGGAGCAGATGACGCACGCCGGTGTTTTTTTGTTCTTCGGCGTGCGGCCGCAGTGGCCCAAGCCGCGCCGTGTCTGTGGCGCATCAGCCATGTCTGTGGCCGTTTCCAGCGTTGCCAAGCGAAGAAATTGACCGCTAAACTTTTCAACGAATACCCGCTATATGTTTACTGCACTGCGATTGTGCTGTGTAGTGCTTTACTGATATGGGATTTCATGGCTTCCCCTACCGTTCAACCGTCATCGTCGTTAGACGGAGGGTCACACTTTCTGACTAATCTTGCTAGTCCATGCAGTACTCTTCAAATCCAAACTGCTTCGGCCGTGCCGCAAGGGCGCAATCAGACGTCGGCATCATAACGCGAAGGACCCAGGTTCGATTCCGACCACGGGGAGCGTTTTAATTTTACTTCACCTCACCCAATATCATCATCATCGCCAGGAAAGTTGGCTCTCAGACTGCACTGCGTTTTGGATGGACTACAGACGACATCAGTGAGAGGCTGAAAGCTTCGCTTTAAAACGAAAACACCCGTGTGACGATATTTTAGAGCACGTAAAAGATCTTTATGCGGGGTAATTAATCCTGAGCCCTCCGCAACGCCACGCAAAGCACACCGAACTAGCACTGAAGAGTTCCGTACTAGTTTCTACGGATATACTGCAATAGCACTAAGCCTAGGGAAGCAGTAACGCGGACAGACAAGCACGATTTAGGTGCTGTTGCAATCGGGTGCAGCAAAGTTCCGCATCAACAGTTTGCGGTCTCTTTCAGCGCAAATTTACGTGAGGTAAACAGTAGAAAAACCAGAACACGAAAACGCAATACAATACGCACGTTTCAACTCGCAGCTCATTTCGTTTACCGCGAACCAATTATTGGCAGCAACATAAATGAGTTGGTATGAAGCACTTGTGTCCTACGTTGAGCATTCGCTATCACCTGTTTGGTGCACAGCACTTAAGCGCCCACTCCTGTGGTTCCGCGGCGCCGTCGTCCCTGTGGTTCCGCGGTGCTGAACCCACGCCAGTTCTTTCAAAGCCCTAATTTTAACCTACCGCACGCTCTTCTCTATCTCACGACGGCCTGGCAGCCGGAGGACCTCAGACGTGGTCACAGTTATGCCGCCACAGCGCTCAAAACACTCCCCAGGCTTCCACTTTACGAAGTTGTTAGAGAGAGAGAGAGAGAAGATGAGAAGAGAGGAGAGAGGAGAGAGGACGATAGGATGAGAGAGAGAGAGAGAGAGAGAGACGAGAGGGACGAGAGAGAGAGAGAGAGAGAGAGAGAGAGATAGCAAACTTTATTCGGCAGCTCAAGCCCGAGCCGAAGAGTTATCAGTCCACGGAGGAAGGGGGTGTTCCACGGTCGACTGACGGTGGCGGGCTTGGCGAAGGTGCACACAAATTTTCAATGTGGTTTGAGAGGTGCGTATTGAGTGCGCCTGATAGCAGTACACGAAGGAAGTTTGTTTTGAAAATTGGCTGTAAGGTTCTTTTGAACTTTCGTCTCGCGCTTCGTTACGCTGCAAACCAGCTTCTACCCTAAGAACAGTACACTTGAGGAAAATAAACATTGGAATATTCGAATGTAAGGCAATAAACGTGCAATTTAATGATAATCTTGGAGCAGGTGGCCGCTAGAAAGATAAATAGAAAGGTTAACATTTCTATTTGTCTTTCTAGTGGCCACATGCCAGCGGCCACATGCCACATGCGGCCACAGCGGCCACATTCCAAACATAATGCTGTCAAAATCAACTCAACGCAAATGTATGCTCAGAATGCACGCGCTCTCTTTAAAATTCTCGTGGGGCAAATCTGGAGCCCCTAGTTACTCCTCGCTAACTAGTTTTGTTAATCCGTCTTCGCAATGAAGATAACAAAATCCAAAACCGTCAAATAGCATTTTCACCAAGCCATATGTAATTGATTCTTATGGGCCTCTCTAGATATCAAGGCTTTACTATGATTTATGCCTACCGTAACGCTGCGGACCGATTTTGGCTGCAGTTTGAATTAAACCAGTAGGAGAATTGAGAAGTAGTACAAGGGACTAAGAAATGCTTAGATTCTACGCCACCAGGTCAATTAAGAAAAGTAATAATCTAGCAGCAGCATGTAGATTTATCAAAAAAATGTGCCCCGGGGTGATCCAACGAGAACACGCTGATGTTTCTGAAAATAAACAAAAAAGATAAACTAGTCATTCCCTGAAACGCAGCCGAAAGGCTGCAAATGAAAGCAAGCTTTATCAGCAGCTTTGCAGTTCAGCAAATCTGTCCAAGTCCGGGACCACAGCCGAGAAATTTAGCTGATCTAGCGTTCATATTTTACATATATAGCTAACAGGCTACTCACTTCTCGCGTATGCTTCTTTTTTTTTTTTTTCTGGCTCACCTTAGCCCACATGGATCAATAACTGAGGGGCTTTTTTTTTCTGCGCATGACTAGGCAGGTGTATCGACGCTGGTGCTTCTACTTGAGAAGTTACACAAGACTGCGAAGGAAAGCTTGGTCAGCAATGTTGTACTGGAGCCAATTTACCTTATTCCGGAGTATTCTAACCACAAAATATTGCTGATCTAGCGTGGTCACCTCACAAAGCAAGCTAAGCAGAAGACAAACAATTTTTCGCACTAGCTACATTTTTTTTTTCTCCTAAGATCATGCTCCATGGCTGTGCTTTCAACTTTTTTGCTGGGCAGGGCTGGGCTGGTACTTAGCTGCAGCTGTTTTTACCTGAGACGTTACTAGAACATTAAATTCTCAAATTACATCTCAACACCTCAAGGAGTCGCCCAGCAAAGTAACGACAAAGTAGCAGACGCGGTAACAGACCAATTCGGATTGCCTGCACGCCTGATTGTATATGCTTGTTATTTGAACGTTGTGCAACTATCCAACACTCACAGTGCGAGGCGAGCGAGTAGGGCCGTCATGGTTTTGTCCGCCATACCTCAATAAAATGAACAACAACAACAGCAAAAAAAAAAAAAAAACACCTAGGACGGAAACACGCGAGCATTCATTTCGAAGTGGGTGCTCTACTGACACCACACTTTTGCTCATATGTAATTAGGTATCTGGGACACGGGTAAGACATTTTCGGAATGTGAGCAAATATAAGTATCTTAATTTTTCATTTCCCTCCATAACGAGACGTACACTCTGTTCAGTTCGCTTTTTTTCCTCGGCTTTAAACTATGTTTAGTTTAGCTGTGTTGCCCCACGAAGCAAAACTTTATATCTTTCGGCGGCGGCGTCACTGCTTTTCTCTCAGAACATTTGGTTGTACACGGCCAAGAAACTCGGTGGTTGAGCGTTTGACGAAGTCGGTTTGATCACGCCGGCCTGCCCCAGCGCTTAACGAAGGCACGAAAAGAACGCTGGCGCTCGACAAGATGAGCGAATGTATGTCTTTTTGCCTATTTTCTTCCGTTTACCGAGTTTTCGTTTTTCCAAGTCTGCGGTGAATGTGCCTCAGTTCTTCTAAATCAATTTTCTTGTTCGTTGCCAAATGCTAGCAGGAACAAGCGCTGAAGGGCAATAAATTTATAAATAAATAACGCTGTCGTGGACCTTGTAGGCGGGGAAAAATAGAACATGCAATCTGAAAATGACAAAACATGGCGACGCTAACCTCGACCTAGAACTACTTTCTGGGTCTAGCGATCACAACTATAAACACGCCAATTTTTCATTAGAAAAAAGGAAGCATCGTTTGCGCGTAGTGACAAATTTCCGGCGTCTTGGCTGAACCTGCAGGAATTCAAGTAAATTAGCTCCCGACAAACCAACGAAACAGTATGTTCCCACGTCGCCCGACAATAGGCCTATAAATGACGCGAGGGTCGACGCTGGTTACGCACATGGCATCCGGGGGACAAGGTTCGCCCGTCGAATGTGCGCAACGTTCAAAATACAAAAGAGGCAGAAGAGAATGAGATGAGAGAGAGAGAGAGGAGAGAGAGAGAGAGAGAGGAGAGAGAGAGCTAGAGAGAGCAGTGAGGAGAGAGAGAGAGGGAGACGTGAGATGAGAGAGAGAGATGAGTAGGAGAGAGAGGAGAGAGAGAGAGAGAGAGGAGAGTAGATGAGAGAGATCTTTAATGAAGTCTGGCGATGTTAGCCGGGCTAAAATGCCTAACTTGCTACGCCAGTTGATGACGTGATGAAGATGATGGCGATGATGTTCAAGAACTGGATGCGCACAGAAACGGCGAGTTATTCACAGCGACAGGTCTAGACCTGTGTGTTGCAGGTACTCTATCAGAGGCTTTTGCTAGCGCGTAACGTTTGGACAAGCCATGGTCCCTAAAACATCCTTTAGCTGAATCTCCGCGGAAAGCGGCAGTCCCAAAGACACTGCGAGGACACTCTTTGAGCACTTGATCGAGCACATTCACAGAGGCAGGTGCTGCACTGCAGGGTTTCTCGCACATCACAGTGTGGACAGAGTGGCGACGTAGCCTGTTTTATCTTGAAGAGGAAGTTGCGCGTGTATGCGACATTCAACCGCATGCGATGTAGAATTGCTTGGCCTGCCCGCTATCATTCACCGTTTGCGGACACCTGTCCCTTTTGTACGGTCCCTGCGTCCGAAGCCGACACGAGCCACCTTCTATGGACCTGCCCTGCCCTGCAAACCTCTCGCCTGCAACACCTCCGAGGCACAGGGGTCCATCTTGGGAGACCCCCTGATCTACAGCGGTGGATCTGGGGCCCTCAGTACCGGTCTCTGCTTACGTTTCTGCGTGACACAAATGTGATGTTGTATATATAACTGTTATGCCGTAAAGCAAACTTTCGCAAAAAAAAAAAAGTCCTGGTGGCATTTTGAATTTGCAGTCGGGATCGATGGAAGACAGCGGCACGTAATGACATGATACGTCATACCAGGCTGCCCGCTGCATGTTCCATGCCACGCTGGATGTTAGGACATATGCATCTTCCCTGGAGAATGGTGTGGATATTGCCGATGCACGATGGGTATGCGCAACGGATGCTGCAATGTCCTCCTTCCCATTGCCAGTCATCCCACAATGGGCTGGAAACCCCTCAACTGCAATGTGATGGTGCGCTTGTAGAGCTTGGAGATGTGAAGCGTGTATGTCAGACACAAGCTGGTCATTTGGAAAAGACGCTAGACATGGAAGGGCAGCCCTTGAGTCGGTGAAGATGGCCCACTCTCGTGCGGGTTGCTTGATGATAGGAGCGAAAGCCACCGTCAGAGCTGCAAGTTCGGTAGCCGTAGTTGACCACCATCAGTGCCATTCTCAGTCACAAAAAGAGTCACTTATTCAAAACATTAGGGCTAACCGTCGACACCGAGCCGAAATAACAACAAACAAACCCCCTCCGTTAAATAGATAAGACGAGTAGGTCGAAGTTGAATGTTGACGTTCCTTTACCTCTCGACTGTGTCTCTTCACCCGGAAGACAAATATAGAGTCGTCAAAACAACGAAACCAGCTAAATCTCATCTGCAAGGCGCGAAGATTTTTGGAGCCCTCAGAGCCGCTTTCACCGCTTCGCTGGCTTCGGCGTCAGCGTGTCGGCTCAATCGCTAATCGTCATGTTCCTCGAAAGAAAGGGTCGTTGCTCGTGGGTCATGAGCAAAACGCGTCCAAAAAGATTCTCTCCGTGAAAACAGGGGCCTGACTAATGGTGAATAAATACATCAGGCGCCAAATATATCTAGCAATTACCTAAGAGCCCGCTTTGCTAACTCTAGCTTATGCCGTTTTGCGGTCGGGCGGGATGGCAGATACTGTTTACGAAACAAAAAACAAAAAAACGCCTGTCCCTTAAACCGTTTATCTTACGAAGATAGAGTATGTAGTATACACTGCTCATCTCCTTAGTAACCATCAGAAAGAAATCATATAATATTGTATTCAAAAACTTGTAGTGAAATAATATCATCCCTCGGTAACTTCGCAGTAGAATCAGCTTGTTGCTTAACGTCAATGACCTAATTTTCTCGTTTATTTTGTTGTGTGTGGGAGAGGGGGGGGGAAGGTTGGTGGAGGCTAGGAGGGAGAATGGAAGTGTTTTGTACAACACTGCTTGGCTTTTGTAAGCTCAGGGGTGTTGTATCTTTGCGGTCACCCAAAAGGCTTTTGTCTCGTCCAATTACCACTAATGCTGCGCTAAATGGCACCAAGGTCTCCAGCGTAAACACAGTCGGGGAAAAGACCTTCGCGCTGTTCCTTGTTATCGGATACGTTTTTTTTTTTTTTTTGCTGCTGGGACATCGATAAAAAAGTAAGCATGAACTGTATCGAGGGAAGCGCTAGAGGTTAAGAGCATCAACTACAGCAAAACAAAAGAAAACACAAGTAAGTTCTTCCTGTGCTTCAATCTTTCTAGGCTCGAAGTGAATGCAAAAAAAAAAAGAGACAAAACTTGATAAGTCGGCGAACCCGATTTCTCTATACAGCAGCTGATATCTTTGGAAACACCGGAAGAAGTCAAGACCATCAATTTCCTCTTCCATAGCTCCTGCTCGGCATTGAATTTTGCTTGCCCGGTGTCTACTGCAAACACAACGTCTTGGTGAAAGACATTTTAAAAACGCTCCGTCCGTAATTGATCACGCAAGCCGAAACTTCGAGATAAAAACACAAAAAGCAGTTAGCCTTTTTGTACAGGAAAATACTTCACAGGTCCACAGACAGCCCGTATTCAGCCCGTCTTGTTCCAGTCATCTTCTTCTTTAAGAGAGTTTGCCTTGAAGAAGCGCAATAATTTATTCATCTCCCTTTTGTGATGCCAGAAGTAAACTGAAAAAGAAGCTGGAGGAAAAGCAGCGATTGGCCACGACAGGAAAAGACGGTAATTACTTTTGTGTGGTTTCCTCTCGAACGAAACACCGATGCAAGCAGACCAGCTACGCGCGATCCTACGAAGGGAGCAGCTATTAGTGATCCTTCGACTCTTACTACCACAAAGGGGCAGTCTCAGCAGAAAATCTCAGCAGATACACGCGCATATACGGAAGAAAAATCTACGCAAAGAAACAAAGACCACTGACACGCTCACCAAAGGTAAGTGGACATGAATCATTACCCCAAGCTGTTCAGTTTTAATAATGCAGCTTTTACACAGAAAGAAAAACAAATGACAACGTTCGATACGTAAAAAAAAAAAAATTAAAGGCTGCCTTTTCTGGCGCTGGTTGAGAACTTCAGTGCGTAGCTCGAAGGAGCCCTTCGGAGTTCCAGCAACAAACACAAAAAAGAGAGTTCGTGAAAAAAATGATTATGATGAAAAAAGGCTATTATGCAGCTTCTCCTAATGAACCTGGTCGGCAGTTTCGGAGCCCAGGTTAACCACGAGAACGAAAAAGGAGGGAGGCTGCTTTTGTTTTGCGGCGAAAAAAAATCTATTTAACTTCCTCTTGACCTCCCGCTCATCAAAGCTTTTTCCAATTTTTTTTTTCCTTTTCGTCTTCTAGGCACAGTGTCGTCCAGTGCGGCTCTTTTGTTCGCGCCGGTCGTCCCAGCAGGCCCCGCTCGCGGGCGTCGCATTGTGCTGACGACTACGGGGCGGTTTCTGAAGACAACCGAAAAAAAAAAAATGCAGGGAACAAAGAGACGCTTTGCCCCGAGAGCGTTTTTAACCCGACAACTTCTAGCTCGCCTCAAAAGGGAACACACAGGGTCCAGATGAGACGGAAACAAAGAAAGCGGGAGAAAATCAATTTAAGGTAAGGACAAATAAATAAAACGCACAAGCAAAAATAGCGGTTAGTGCTGAGGCTGTATTGTTTTCCCTTCAAGCTCAGGGCTCGAGCCACTTTTGAATGCAGGGCCGTCATCGCTGCATTTTTGTTTTCGACAATTTAACATGTGAGAGAAAAGAAGAACAGCTAAAAGCTGCAATCATGTTCCCCTCCTTTCAGTGAAGCCATTTTTTTTTTTTATTTTACACATTATTTTATCAGCCGTCCGTGCGTCGTTCGAAAAGAGCTTATGTTCGTCATCTTTCACGAAAGGAAAAGTTGTGCGACTTAAGCAGCTTCTGAAATTCTGCTTAAAGCGGCGTGAATGAGGCGCGAGGATTAGCTTCGCGAATGGAACAATTTGTGCCACAAGCGCGGCGCATTGAACTGCTACATTTTCTCGGGCTCTTTTACGTATTTTCTTTTTTTCTATTCTGATTTGTGATGCAATTGCCGGCTTCGAGTTACACGAAGCGCCTGTCGACCAGCCATGCGGATGGGCGAGGTGATTTTAAAGCGAAATTACTTAGTAAACAACGGAAAAAGGCATTGATGATAAAAAAAAAAAAACGAGGTACTGGACACGGTATCATTACACCCCTGCCACACAGGCACTTTCAATCCGGATTGAAGCGAAGCGCGATTGACTTTTCGAGCGCGATCGACGCACCGCCGCTGCTACACGGCACGTTTCCGATCCCGATCGAGAAGTTGCACCGGTTGCACTCACGTACGTCAGATGGTGCTAAAAATTAATGCACCTCGCGACCGGCGTTTGGTAACTTTGCGCGCTCGTAGTTCTGCGGAACTATATAAATGTTACTGCAGGCTGGGTAAAGTTATTTGATACAATTGGTGGCGTTAGTTGACGTTGTCACCTTCTGTGCCATTACTCAGCGAGGACGAGAGTATCACCACTTTCGCCTGATCGCGCTTGGAAACCTCAATCGCGCCTGAGAAACCAGGATTGAGTTCGAGCGGGATCGGGCTCGATCGTGATTGACAATGCCGTGTAGCAGCGCCCGATCCGGATCGACTCGATCGCGATTGAAAGTGCCCGTGTGACAAGGGTATTACTGACCTCCAGAGTAAGAAAGACGGGATTTGTGAAGCCGTGCTGTATTGGCCGCGAGGGCCATCACTGGAGAGGCTGGTGGTGCGATCGTTTTGACGTCACTTGTAGGACCCGTTCCTGCCTTGCTGCGTATTTGGCTTACGCGTGCGTGACATTTCGTTTAGGACGCGCTTTCTAAGTGTATTTTCGTGTTACTTTTCGGCGTTTGAAGTTAATTATCAGTGCGTGAAGCGTAGTTTGACCTCATGGGGACATTGTAACCGTGTCAACCATGGCAGGCTGCCCGCAAACGACTTGAGCGTGGTGGTTTATGCGGACGTATGTGACCGAACCCGGTGTAAGCGTAAGCCGTGGCTCGTTTCCCCGGTCAACATTTAGCTCGGCTACGACGATCACCGAGCTAAATATCTAGATTTCGCTTGTCATTCGCAAGAAATAAATGAAGCAGGAAATCATGAAGCTTTTACTGCTCGCAGAAACGCTCTGCACCCACGTCCGCCGGGCCTGCCCGCCGGCGGCTCGAACCGACGCAGGTCGCGACACCAACACCTTGCCGCTTTTTAAAATCACACTGATCGCGGAAAAGAAGTTCCACCTTCGCGAAAGTGGATGTTAGTGTGGTGAAAAATTGTGCTACGTAGTGTCATCAGTTGTGATTTTCAAAGCGATGCTCAAATACTGCCGCGATCTACGCCGACCGGCCGCGGACGTCGGTCCTGGAACCGCCGGCCCGTTCACGCACGGTGCGGCGAGCGGCCGATGGGTGCGATACCTGCCCGCGAAAATCGGCCGAGGCCGCGGCAGTTATTTTGATCATCGATCGCTTAAATGGCAGTCACCACGGATACAAGCTTCAACATACAAGAAAGGGGGTGACAGTGTGGTGAAAAGTTGTGTTAGAGACTGTCATTCGCGACTGCAAGGATAGCGGCGATGAATTATCTGCCGCGACACTAACCCTAAAGTTCCCAACATCGGACTCTGCGCATCCGAAACCGGCGGCGAGCTAGCTGTTGGAGAAGACCCTCTTCTAAAACTCGCCGCTCGCAAGCGTGTTGCTTTGGGTTCCCCTACTTCTTGGGGGCCTTGCAACGCTTGGTTCCCCTATTCTTGAACTCCCCATTACCCCACGACGTGCTTCGTCTCGTACACAACCGCGCCTTGTGTGACCAGTCGTGAGTTCTCGAACTTCATGCTAGAGAAAGGCGCGTGGTCATTGTAACATAACCATGTCTAAACCCACTCGAAGGCGTTGAAAGCTCGCGTTAATACCATTCGTACATTGCGGACAAGTTGTCGCGAAAAGTAAACATAGCAGCATATAGAGTACTACTGATCGTTAATGAAATAACGACATAAATATAAAAAAAAACGTTGGAGGGGAAATAGGCACTGCTTAAGCCAAAGTGCAGATCGTACCAGCACTTTTAAGCATGTGCGGCGAAGCAATCCGCTCGCTGGTCTCACGTAGTCATTCATTTACCAGGCAATGCGCGCAGTACGCGTGGTGAGATCACAACTGAGCGGCACGTTTCCGTCGCTGTTGCGAGGTCTATTTTCTTCGCGCACACAGTTTCGGGCATGTCACGTCGCAAATATTTAATAATGAATTAACAGCGTACTTTTCTCGACAATAATTGCATCGTCTTTGGCGTTACCTGGTCGCGTACGAGCTGATGGTGGTGATGGTACCATCACCACCGACAGCTCGGTACCATCACCATCGACAGCTCGGTGGCGACGAGCTGTCGGTGGTGATGGTGGCGAAGTGTTCCTTGCTTCAAGACATTTAGTTTATAGTATGACGTTTGGGCGCTACAACTCTTTCTGCTTTCACTCAAGCGGGGTCGAAGCGCAGTCGCAAGGCTAATTACCTCATTTTGCTTGGGCGTTACTGCCCTCAACTGCCCGAATACAACATTTGAAAATACAGAAGTGCGGAAAAGTTAGCCTGTATCGGTCGATCACAGTGGCGACAATGTAAACCTACTATCTGTGGTAAGTGCAGTAATTTACAAATGCACCAAACGTTAAGAGCCTCAATACGAGTACTGCATACATAACCTCCCCCCCCCCCCCCCTACGCTTTGTGACTTCAAAAATTGAATGAAAGATTGAAATTTGCGGAGATCCTTTCACTTGAAAACACACCTGCACAAGTAAAGAAAACATTAGAGATCCCTCTGAAGGTGGCTCAGGAGGTGCGAATCATTATCACTACCATCATCGTCATCATCATCATCACAATCATCATCATCGTCGTCGTCGTCTTCCTCTCTGTGTCCAGTGCCCTGTAATTAGACAAGAAACTTTTTTTCTCTCCTCCAACCACTCACGATTAGGCGATCCCCTGATTGGGTATGAGCCGTACTCGAAGGAACAACAACAGCAGCAACAACAAGAGCAACACTGCAGGGCGAACTCCTCTAAAGTGTTCCTCCGGTCCTTCCTGTCCATGTCTTGCGTATATATTTACTCAATCGCACAAAGGTACTAGCCGGCAGGAATCGTTTGTCGCGTTCGTCAAATTGAGTCTGCATATAAAACTCCGCCGAGTTCATTTCCACGAGTATCAATTTATTCTGAAGCACACTTTGGCTAATTGAATGAGCATAGACAAGAATATATGAAACTGACGACCCGGTCGGCTCAATCGCAGCTAACTCGCCGAAACCGCTGAAGGGTGTGCCACACTTACCGAGGGCCGTGGTGTAGTTAGTCCCAGTGATCGGGAGAGTCGGGCCATGTTGACGGTTTCGGTTCGGTTTGCTTAGCGAAAGAACCCTTCGCACTCTACTATCCATCGCTTGGCTGCGCTCACGGCTAAGTGATCGAGAGAACAGAGTGCCCGCAGAGTGTCTCCAGCAAGAGCTTCATGACAGCCCTTTTTCTAGTTTTTCCGTCCTGGTAAACTGGATTGGAGCTAAGCCGACTGCATCGGAGGACACGACGTTCTCTTCGCAGCCAGCTCGTGCCCCTCCTCCCCCCGTCCTCACGCGGAAGTTCTTTTTTCGGTGTTGTGTGCAGTTATCCCACATCTTTTCCAACAGATGTTGCTTTGCTACCGAAAGAGAACTGGTATTCATGTCTTTCGTAAAACCCGACCTAATGCACAATTTTATTTACAAAGAAGTCGGCGCAGCTTGCAATAGTGGTGCAAGGCTGAAGAAGTAGCAGAGCTGGGGGTCGACCAAGCTTCTCCCCGCACTGACAGCGGATACCAGGAGAGAGGGAGCAGCGGGACTCCAGCAGTACAAAGCCGCCTTGGGCAGCACTGTAAAGCAAAGACCATTAAATATGTACAGTGTTTTATTCAGCAGCAGTCGTAGTCGTCTTCCGATGGCCCAGCCGCGTAGGGCAAATCCTCTTGTAGCGCGCCCTCGCCACGGTAGAATACCACATCTTCGTCAGCTGGCCTGGTGGCCGTCTCTACGTGTGTATTGTGAAGGGATGACTTGACAGATTCGTGTCATCGTCTTCGGCGCGTAGGACTCGTGGCTCGCCGGTCGCTACACAACGACGACAACAACGAAGGCGGGAGCTCTTAATGGGGTGTAAGCCCACGCGCAACCCTGGACGACGCCAAGCGGTCGCCGCGAGGCACGTGATCACGTGCGCTCGGGGTTTTATGCCAACGCCGGACGGATTTGTGTCGGTCTAAACAGCTTTGCTGTTAAAAACGCCCCCAGTTGCGCACTTACGTTCAGCTTCAAACGTGCCCCAACGGTGGGTAAGCAACGCTGACAGGTATTAACTGTTCCATCAGCAGTAGCGTGTTGTAGATTCAATTTTAAAAAAATATATATATGAGCTCGGCCCGAAAAACGACAGCACCCGTCACCACGTAAACGAATTGCTCGGGTTTAAGTAATAAAACAGTTCGCGATCGAGAGCGGGTAACACCGCCCTTCAAAGCTCGACCGGAAAAATCAGCAACTCCATGAATAAACATCGCCGTCAAAACTCACAACGTAAAGCCAAAAACCGTGTCTGCGCAGACACCGCCTGAACAGCAGAAGAAAAGCGAAGCCTTTTCACCGGTAGGTCCACTGTCTCACCGGCGCGAAACATCGCGCTGCGTTAATCTGAGCTTACGAGGCGCTAAGCAGGAAAAAAAAATCACTTTGCGAAGCCCAATTCTGCGCTACAAATTTTCGCGTTGGCTGTCGAGGCAACGGTGGCGCTTACCACAGCGCCCAAGCTCACGTATACGTTATACAGACAGGCTTAGCACGTTCGGCTTTTGCGCTTATTATTCCCCCCGTCTCGCGAGGTCGCCGAAATCGCCGGCGCTGCAGCCGTGCCACGCAACAGACGCCTCTCACCGCTTTAAGCCACCGCCCGCCAATAAAAACAAAACAGAAACAAAACAAAACAAAACATGCGCACGCAGATCTCTCTTCGCCTCTGTTTTAGTTTCCGACAGATGAGCGTTACCGAGCGTACGCACACGCAGTCACAGGCACGCAAGCACGCGCAAAGCAAAAGAAAACGATGGCGAGGTGACCGACACCAATATCGACAGAACCACCAACGCGAACTTCGCGTGAGTGGCGCTTTTCGTCGTGCCTGGTATACGAGTACGCCTCCCCAGCGAACGTGGCGCAGACGAGCGTGTTCTCCACTCGTCAAAACAACACTCGCTACATTGAAGCATAGACAGAAAAAAAGGAAAAGAAAGTGGTGACGGCTATCTCAGCCTGCAGCACCTCAGTTCATTTGTTTCTTTTCTTCGAGGTTAAAGTGAGCGGAGAGCTGGAGTTTGAACTACACGTTTGTATCATCCAGTTTTCTTTTTTTTTTTCTTTTGTGCAGAATTGATACAAAATATGTCCTTAAAAATAGGCGATGAAAAGGGGTTGCGAAAGAGGAGACGTGAGTGTTAGGGAGTGTTGTGACGTCTTCGCTGCTCTTACGAGCTGCGGCAGGAGGTGACAGAGCAGCATCATCAACACGAGAGGCATGACCCAATGCTAGCGGAAGAAAAGGGACATCCAGAAAAAAAGATTACCCAGTACAAAACCGAACCTGACACAAAGCAAATTCCAACGCTCATTCGCTCGCTCTTGCTTTCTTGAGCACGGCGCGCGGCAAGCTGTATACCGCGGCGTTGCAAGGCGGCGGCACAACCGTCGAGCCTGGCAAAAGAAAAGAAGTTATCACCGCCAAACACGAATTCCTGAGACTGCGTCGCGCGTTTCTCGCTCTCGCTCGCTTTGTTCCTCGCGCTGTTCGGGGGTGCGGGATGCGCCGAAAAGGCTCCAATTCCAGGGCGTTTTCTTTTTGGCGCCGTTTGCTTGTCTCCGGTGCGCACGGGAGCAGGTTCTGCACCGTGCGTATAGCTGCTGGCGCAGGCTGAACGCTCTCCTTCTCCGGTGTGAGGTGGGCCCGCTATCGCCTTTCGGCAGAGTTCAACGATTTAGGTCGTGCCCCTTGTCTTTTTTTCATTCGCCCTTCTCTTGCCGTCGGTCTGAGGCCTGCAGCCGCGGATAGCGCTGCGTGCCGTTTGCGCGTTTTCGACAATTCCGCGCCGTCATCGACGCGCCCAGCGCCTCTTTTTATTCCTCTCCTGCCGCATCCCTCTAGACTCGTTTTAAATTGCGCGCGCTGTTCCCGTTTGCAGGAGCTGTTTGTATTCTTCCAATTCTCATTGTTCTTTCCGAGTTCCGCTGGGAAAGAAAGAAGGTAGTCTAAACGTAAAGAAACGAAAACATTCGCTGAGCTCCTGCGCACTTTGAGAAAACGCGCTGAGCTCGAAGCATGGTTGCCGTTGCTTCCACGGCTCATAGTAACACGAATAGCCTCCGTTTGTTATCTCACTTTTTTCGAGCAAATCTTTAGAGCGGAGGCTTCGAGGAACGATGTGTGATGAGATTTGAATTGGCAGCCATTACGGTGCCAGGACAAAAGGTGCAGTTGTCGTTGCTAATGAGGTCGTTTGGGCTTCGCGTTGAGCGAACGCGCGACAAACGAGACAAAAGCGCGCGTTAAAAGGAACGGTCACGGAATTGCTCTCGCGCGAGCAGAAGAAAGGTGCATGAACTACGTTTCCTTCGTTTTTATTTTTAAATTTCCGGAGCCTTGACTAGGGTAAAGTGAAGAAGGACTGCACCATACTAACTCAAACTAAACGCGAGGTTGACGGCAATTTACAAAGGTTGGCTTTCGTGCTCTCAGACTCCAAGTCCAAATATTGTTGTATGCGCTCCTCGTCGAGAGCTAGTGAGTGTAAAATGGTGTCGGGCATGTAATCTGTTCAAGCTAAACTTAAAAATCTACTGTACCCTAGTTTTTACACGCCTTAAATATTTTTATCGTCATTGTTCGCCACTCTCGACCACTTAATCTGGCACTGTGCCGCAGTTTCTTTGTACCGCCCCTATGCCACGTGTTGCCACTAAAAATGACCCCCCCCCTCCCCCTTTCGAAGGCTACTTTTCTCATAGCCCTCGGGGTTTTCGGCTTACAGAATGGTCTATCAAGATTAGTGTAAACCGTGGTCTACCCCGGTCGTAATAGTTGACCTGACTGGACTAATTTGATCCCAACCCTAGCCTGGCTCTGCTGATGGCAGTGATCTCTTCTATGGCGTTCAAGGATCCACCATTTGGGCTACTCGGATACTCCTCCCTGCCTCTTCCCCCTCTTCCGGTATTTTAGTCGCATGCCCTTCCCTTTGAAGCAAAGAATTACATCAACAAAAACCACATCAACAATGACAATAGCTTAAAATGGCAGATGATTATCGGATTGTATAATGCGAAATTGGTCGCAGCTTCAGGGTAGCCCGGAGATATTGCGACGAGATAAGTACAGCAAGGTGACGTTCTAACGACACTGCATCAATATGGAGACTACATTACGCTATCATTGCCAAGCACAGCAGCGAGTGACGAAACATACCAAATGCGGGGAGCATTTCTAATTGAGTGGCATTGATACGATCAACCCTAAACATCGTCGCTAGAACAGCCAACGCCATGAAACACGTAAGAAGGCTATTGAGCATCACGTATGCCCTTTCCGCAAGTTTAATGCTTTTAGTAGCACTAGGTTCCCAGGGTGAGCTGATATGACTACCAAGTGACGTCACTAGAAGTGAAGGGAGACAGCAAACTCGGCGTATATAGTGTCGAGAAAAATGAAGGAAGCTCACACTAAGACTCAAGACTCGAAGGTAGCGAAGCTGCACGCCACCTTCATAACCATCACGACGTTTTAAGACCACGATTCCCGCCGATTTGCTTCATCTCCGCTGCCGCAACGACTTTTACTTCATCTTTTTTTTGCTATAACGGCGAAGAAGAAGCAAATCGTGTTCTGTCACGTGTTCTGCGTTCTGTATCGAGAAGGTTGCGTGATTCCTCTCGCCACAGTCTCAGCCGAGTGAGCAAGCCGTTTCGCTCTCGGGTACTAACTTACGGTCGTAGGCTAGTGGGTAAGACGACTGACTCCTAACTCCGTTTATCTAGCCGGCGCCGGTTATTTCTCTTCATCATACTGTTATACTGAGTTTCGAGAAAGCCGGAATCAGCGAATTGCTAAGCATGTTCGTTGTTTAGAAAAAGGAAGCCCTAGGCTGAGGATGGATTGTTGGGACTAAGACAGAAGCGACTAGAAGTGTATAAGCGAGAGGTCTTCATCCTGCACTGGGCATAAATAAGCCGGTGATAATATTAATGGCCGTATGACCGCAAACATTGCATTTAACGAGACGCTCGCATCATCGCAAAACCCGAACACTCCCGGATTTTAAACAGAATGCAGTGGCGCCAAGTTTTCATTGATTTTTACAAGTCAAGGTGTTAATTCTTCCGTGGCGCAAATGTATTCACTAAGTTATCAGCGCCGCTGTTGTAATTTTTCGACGAAAGTTTTAGAAGCGTTGTTTGCAGCGTCATCTCGAAAGGTGCAATATAGATTTCATTACATAGGTGCAACGCACGTCATTTTCTTTTTAGAAGAATAGAATAAACATGTTGCCAAGCGCACGTTTGCAAGAACGCAGAAAGCTCTGAGCGCACGTAAATATGTTCGTGTTCTAATTAATCATTTTAATGCGTGAGCATTCTCGCTGAGTACCCCATCAACAAAAAAATGTACTGTTATATATCTGCACCAGAATTCATAACTGGGTAAGTTGGCACTACATATAGTTATTAGCGTGTACATTTATATTGCTCGACGAAAAAGAAAAAGAAAAGAAAAAAACATCCCCCTCGCGAGGGGCACGATCAAATGCAGAGCATTTCTGCGGGGGGGCGCGCCTGCAAGTCGTATGGATTACGTATTGGTTGTTGTTGTTGTAATTGTTGTCTTCCAGCGTAGACATTGTCGATGAAGTCGATGGTGAAACGTGCCGTGAACCCCCTGCCGCGGCTATGACGCAACGTGGAGCGGCTATGACGCAACGTGGCGCGGCTATGACGCAACACAATCCAACACAATCCACTTTAATCCAATCCAATCCAAATCCAAGCCAATCCAAGCCAATCCAATCGAATCCAATCCAATGCCCCTCGCGAGAGAGTGTTATAGCGCCGAAATCGCCACCACGCGAACGCGTGATGCTGACGTCACGATCACGCCACAGATGTTAGCGACCGCAGCGCGCGCGAACGACATATGTGGTTTAAGCGCGAACCGACCGCGGCGAGAGAGCGCGATGCGAGCGCCCCACCTGTTCTTGCGCGCGAACCTAACGCGGCGAGAGAGGGTGTTGCGCACGTCCCCACCTGTTGTGCGCCCGAACCGAACGCGGCGAGAGAGGGCGTTGCGAGCGGAGAGAAGGCGAGGAGGACGCGGGGGAGAGGGCGCACCTCTGGCCGACGGTTGAATGAGTCAAGGATATAAGGCACGTTCGTAACCTTCCGTTCTGTAGTGTGATGTTGGGGGGAGCACTCGGACCACCCATAGAGGTCAGCAGGTCGGTCCGCCAGGGATGTCCAATGTCTCCTGTCTTGTTCGCGCTCTATCTGGAACCGCTCTGTCGAATGATCGCTACTTCCAATTCGATCAGGGGACTGGTCCTCGGGAATGAAGAACTCCGCGTGCTAGCATACGCGGACGACATCGCCGTCGTCTGCACATCACGAACCCAGGTGAGCGAGGTCGCGGAGCTCGCACGTCGCTTCTGCCACTTCTCTGGAGCGGAGCTAAACCTCTCCAAATCGGAGGGGTACTGGCTGGGTGAATGGGAACTCAAGCCCCCCAGCTTCTGCGGCGTTCGCTGGAAGGATTCAATACACCGCTACCTGGGCGTGAACATGGCCCTAGGGGAAGCCAACGCAGCCAGATGGCGACCTAGGCTAACGGCAGCGGAGGCCAAGTTGCAACCATGGAGAACACGCCACATCGCCTTGGTCGCCAGAGCACACATCTGCAACGTCGTAGTGTACCCGGCTACCCTATACTCGGCGCGAGTCACCTCCATCGACAAGAAATCGGTGAACAAGTTGCACCGACAATGGGCGGTCTTCGTCTGGCGCTCCTCGTACGAGCCTATGAGACGCACAAATCTCTTTTGGGGACTAGATGCCGGCGGCCTAGGTCTGGTCCACGTGGAGATTAAGCTGACAGTCCAACGTTTTATATATTTCCGAGACCAGTCCGACCCTTTTCTCCGTGGAGCACTCCAGTCAATCGGCTCTGCCCACATATCAAAGTGGCAGGTCACAACTGTCCAACTGCACCATGGCGCGCGAGCCGCCCCTTTCTATAGAGAAATCGCTAGCGCCATCACCCTACTGGAACAGCAGTTTTCATGGGACTACCTCCTAGCAGTTAAGCCCTGCCGGCTATACCGCGACCTCCTCGCAAAGCTCCTTCCCCCACCCCTGTACCGACAGCCACCAGTCGAGGCGGCTAAGCGGGGCGTACTAAAGCGAATCTTGTGCATGCCGATTCCGACTGGACGAAAACCTTTTTCTGCCGTTTCCACTTCGGGGTGCTACCGGTGGGATCACGACAGGAAGAACGTGGCTTCTTTCTGCCGCGCGGTGCGGGCTGCTTCCTGTGCGGGAGGTTGGAGACGGCGGAGCATGTGTTCCTAGAATGCAACACCGCACGTTATTTCTGGGACGAGGTGCAGTGTTTTCTGGGCGTCCACTGGGACATTGACTGGGCAGGTCTCCGTTACCTGGACGTACCGATAGAACACTCGGAGCTGTGCGAATGCGTCATTACCCTTGGCCTACACGCACTGTGGCGTGCGCGAGTGGATGCGGTGGAGTGTACCCCCACCCCGAAGCCAGCGTGGAGGCATTTCGTCCACAAGATGGAGTGGACCGTCAGGCGCTCGGGGCACCCGACTCAGACTCAGAACTAGGACAAGCCCTTGCGCGCTGCTGCCGTGCGACGGTAGCTTTTAAAACAAAGGAGCTGGAACGCTTTAAGTGGATATGAAGCCAGCAACAGGCTAGGCTGCAACGAAACACAACTCCCCCTTTTTCCTTTTTTACCCGTAAATGTGATCTCTATAGTGTATGAGTGTGATTTCTATTGAACAGCGTAACACGCCAGTCAGGAAAGTGGCATCAACAATGTAACAAATGCAGCAGCATGTATAGTAGTGTGTCTTGCCCAGTACATATTTGCCCTGTGCCTTGCCCTGTACATATTTATGATGTAAATAAACCCGGTTTTGTTAAGAAAAAAAAAAAAAGTCGGCTTTGTGGCTCAGTTGGTAGAGTACCGTGCACCTTGCGTTCCGCCCGCAGAGTCGTAGGATCGAAACCTGGCGCCGGCAAGTATTATTTTTTTATATAGTGTAGGGGGAGCGATGCGGACGCGGACTACGGACGCCAACGCGGGTGACATCGTGAGTTACTGAAATGCTCTGCATTTAAAAAAGACGCAGCTTGCGCAGCTAACCCTCGATATGCAAACGAAAGCTTGTCTTAGCCTGGTGAATTTTTGGTTTCACTTGGTTAATGTTTGAATTAGCTCTAATTATTATTCTTATCGTCCAAAGCCTGCTTTTGTCTACGGCTGTGGTCCCGCTTCCGGCATTTTCCGAGCCCAACGGCTCGCCGGGCGACATCCGCCGGATGGTCTGACACCGCTTGTTGACGACGGTATGCTCAAAGCCTCCAGCTCCTGCGCAACGCCCAGAGAAGACGGCCCGCCCTCAATCTCATTCATGGCCGAGCTTGAAACGACGCTGCGAATCACGTGGTCAGGCATGAACTAGTTGCGGAGAGCGCATGCGCCGAGCCGGCGGCGGCGGCAGAAGCGGCGAACGCCGCCGTCGGCGGAGCTCTGCTCTGCTGGTCGTGTGATGCGTTGCTAAGGATACGGCGCAGCTTCGGTCAAATGAAGGTCGAAATTACCACGAAGGCGAAAGCACTCGACGAGATTGTGTAAAGGTTTGTTTTAAAACAAAAATCTGTAAAATCACTAACAATGTACCTAAGGTCTATATAATCCAGTACCCTCACGTTATTCGGACAAAAATAAAAAAAAATATCAGAAAGAAACTGAAACATAAAAACAACGTTCACTAAAATGTACCAACCGTGTAACGCCTTCTATTTGTACAAAAAATTCATAATCGGAGAAATATTACATTTATTGGTTGTAATAGGACAAATGTAAGTTATTGGTCGAAGGAAACAACAAAGATAAAAATACAAAAAAAGACAGAAAGACAAGAATAAAAACATACCAAAAAGAAACTGAAACACAAAAACAAGATTCGCTAATATGTACCAACCCTAGAACGCCTTCCATTTGTACAAAAACTTCTGTTCCACACCCATCGGTTCCACACCCGGCTACCCGTCGCATGACCATCAAGTGGACCGGGCGCCACGTGCGAATTGGAGGTCGGCGAAGACGCTGGGCGTGTGGGGTGTGTGAGAGACTCCGGGAAGCGAGCAACGTTTTGTGCGCCGTGTGACGTCACTGCTTCTGGCGCATGCGCAGCACGGCTCTTTAGGAGCCACGCGAAACTGCTCGACCCCGGCCAGTGTAGCTCACGCTACGAAATAAGAATCCTAAAAAGCAACAAGAAACATTTAAGAATCCTCAAAGACTGCCGGCCGAGTAACACCTTGTATATGAAGAAAAAAACGGCAAAGTCGCGCAAGGCTTGAACCATAACGCATGTGGATCATTCCTTTGTATGTAAGCACTGAAGGACGCCCCACCATGCATTGCATTAGGTTTGAGATTGTTTATTTACATGTTCCGTCACCGCTTTACCCTGTGATGGTAGTAGTCATCGTTATATTCATCTGTATCGTCGTCTTCCTCATGCATGACTGGCTGGCCCGGATCATTTTCTCCCCAAGCTTTTACATTTCTCCCAAAGTGGAACGCATCAGAACGCGATAGAACCAGCATCAACCGGCTTCGCGAACTGGGTGTTTGTAGCGCGAGCTCTCTTGTGCTCCCATTTTGTGGCGCTGACGCCCGTGAACTGCTTTGTTGGTATGTTAAGACTAAAGTGTTTTATTCTGGGATTCACAAAGATTTCAATTACGTCATATCCGTCACGGAAGTGACGCCAGTACAACGAAGCAAGCGGCCTGTAAAGGGTGCACCCCTGCACCCAAGGTCTTCTTGTGGGGAAGCAACCTTTAGTACTAAAGAATGCGTTATACTTCGGGTTGTTCGTTCTCGGGTTGTATATTTCAACACGAAAGTTTCATGCCGGCATACACCAAAATTTTACTGGCGTCATATCCTTCACTGAAATGACGCCAGTACACCTTTGCCGAAGAGACCCGCCAAGAGGACGTCGCTGGCCAAGCCCACCCACAAGACAGCCACCGACCCGCAAATCATACTCAGCTGCAGATTTCGCTGCACATCTGACTTTCATGTTTTACCGATTCCGATCACAGAGGAATCAACCAGTTTTTTTAAAGCACCGCGCGCAAGCCTGGACGACGCCGGGGATCCTCGTTAGTCACGTGCTCACGTGCGCGGTAAATGGCGGGAATAACTCTAACCCGGGGTTCTCTGATGACTCCACACATATTACGTTTAGCAATAACAGCTCCGCTGTAAAAAAAAGCGCACAAGTGCCAAACGGAAGACATTAATTCATTAAGATGGCGCAAATGTAAATTATTGGCGAAACGTTGGAAAAGTTAACCAGAAGAAAGAAAATTCGCTTGACATAGCACAACGCGGACCGAAAACGAAACAAATGTCACCCAATTTGACTCCTTATAGCCAAATGTAGCTATAACACACAAAACAGAGTAATTAATTCACGAAGGTCGGTCTATTCCCGCGACCCCACCTGAATAACTCACAAAATAGACTAATAAGACACGATACTATCAAGTAAACGCAATGTGGGGGAAGCAGAGAAGCCGCGCACGAAGGCCCGGAATTACTAGACCACTCAAAATTTCTGTACAAATTTTTTTGCTGTTTGTAAGATTCGTGTTTTGCTCTAAATGCTTTTGTAAAAAATTGTCCGACCCGCAGGTGAAGAAAGCCTGACGGAACAAGCTGCTTTGGGCACTGGCAAGCTGAAACTACCGGTCACCGCCCCCTCCGAACTACAATAAAGTTTATTTTTCTCTTTCTTGTAGGGTGGCAGAAGTTTTTCAGTCACTCTTGACGCACACGTCGCTTGGTCGTCGCTTTATGCTTGCTGTTTTGATGTATGCACCTCTTGGGCACACGCACGCACGCACACATGCACACACACACACACACACACACACACACAAAAAACCGTACGCGTCAGTGACCTCAAGACAATACAGAATTTTCCCCTACGACCCTGAGCATCCACTTTCACTTAGGTCGGGCCTATAAACCCAGCGACAAAAAAAAATCTCCTTCGCGACGATAAGAAAAACTGGCAAAGAGGTCGACGCTTCCAGGCGCAGGTTCATAATTTATATCGCTCGGGGCGGTAGCCCAAGTGGTCTCTGGAAGAAGCTCAAACCTTGAGAAAAAGAAAATCGCTCACGCCCTTGATGGATCGCGAGGCGCTCAAAGCGGTAGTTCTGGTTTCTTATGGTTTTATGCGCAGACGCAAAGTGGGAACTTGAAGTACGGGTAAAAGAAGAGGACATGCGTGAGGCTACGAAAGAAGATGGGATGATGATGGATAAACGCAGCTCCCAGAAAGCGTGACGCTGGATTGAACTGGGCGCTGAAGAAACGACGTGGTTGAGAAACTTGCCCGACATGCAGTCGTGATGCAACCTAAACCTCATCCGATATAATGCAACAACGTTCGTGAAAGTCCGCGGACCAATGGGAAGCTGATTATTCTAGCATGCCTCTCCCTTTGCCCTCCCTGTGTGAAGGCAAGAACGGTGGGCGTGGAGTGATAGTGGGAATTTTTCCATAGACGGCAATTTTCGCGGAAACCCCAGCTCGAACGCGATTACCTAATCAGCTTTTCGTTGAACATTAAAAGTTGGGGCCCTTTGCTTACAGAAACGTGCACAAGTAATTGTTTTTTCTTACTCAACCTTATAAAGACTTTATTGATATCGATGCTTTGTTTGGTCCAGTCATTCGTAACATGAAAGCCATGACAAAAATACCCGTTCGTATTCAAGAAACGGCAAACTTTAAAAGCGCATTCTGGGTGTTCGTCCAGCCATTTTAGTTTGAAAAAGTATATGATATAAACGCTATTGTACCAGGTCAGTAATAATTTTGCCGGTGCCTTCTTGTACAAAACTGAAAGCGGCGTGTCATGCGGCATGCCATCATAACCATGTAGAATGGGACAGTCACGATACATTTAGGCGCAGAAAGAGGAATAGGAAGATGAGCGGGAAGCATAAATAAATAATACCCCGTTCCCCAAATTATTCGCGGGGACTAAGGGAATTGACGGGACAACTAGCTCTGCCATGTTCTAAAATATTGACTACTGATAATTCTGTTTTCTGTTACTAGCGGTGCAACAAGCGATGTACGTAATAAGACATGTTTAAGTGCCTCTGAATAAAATCAACGCTGAAGAAAACAATCGGACGAGCGTGTCTAGTGTGTACAGTACGTCCACTGCAGCCGGAAATGCTCATGTTTAAAGCGAAGCTTTATAGGGTGTTACATTGGCTAATGCGTCCCAGAACCGACCTCCGTCAATGCCGTGGTAGCGTGGTGGGCGAGCGGCACAGAGCAGCAATGATACAGGAGCGCACCCTGGCATGCTTACAGCATGACAGAAAAACGGGCAGGGCAACGCTCTCAACAAAAGCCCGGGACGAACTGCTGGGCGCTCGTGGAAAAACCCCCTTTTTATAACCAGGAGTTCCAACCATCAAAAGGAGTTTGCGCATGGCACCGAACATTACAAATACACCAAACGTTTTTCATAGGTCCCGTGATAGCAGCCGGCGTAAGCTGTGTCGGAAAGAGGGAGCGAAAAAAGGGGTCCAACAGACGCCACAGTCAAACATATACAAAAAAATCACGCCATATCCACGGAATGAATGATGATAAGTGGGGCGAAGCTCGAGAGGGGGAGATCATCGGTAACCGTAACTCTCCCGTGAAAGTTCGCCCATTACATCATTAAGAAAGACGTAAGACTGTGTGCGTACATTGTACAAATCAACTTTTATTTTCGGAGTCAATGCTCCCAGGCCCAGACCTGGTGAAAGACCCCGCGCCATCGAGGACTACCCCGCACCTCCACCACAATTTGTCACGTAGGATGGGACACAACGGTAAAGAAAGAACTTTTATTTAGGGCGAACTTGTGCCCGAACAAGACGAGAGGAAACGAGCAAAGGTCCTTGCGTCTCGTTCGATCTCCGAGAACGACTGCCTGCGTTCGTGGCGTGATCTCTTGCGTGATCTCCCCCTCGCAGTGCACGTGCGTTCGCGCCTCCGTTGGCGAACACAGACAAGCTCGCGCTCCCGGTGCCGAGTTTGCGCTGCCGGTTGCAGCCGGTTCTTGCGCGTGCAACGCGGCCTACTTTGCGACATCTCCGAAAGCATGCGGCGGTCACGTACCACGAGACACAAGGGATGGACACACTCATGACTTAAGGAGCTTCGACCCTAAAAAGGGGTCCAACAGACGCCACAGTCAAACACATACAAACAAACGCTCCCTTGCATAGCCGGAGAGGCAATGAGTCAGACGCTGCCACTCCAAACGACCACTCGAGAGGGTCGTGGCCGCGCCGTATTTTCGAAGTCGCACGATCGAAGGAAGTGGTCTTCCCCGCCCTGCATCAATGTTACGCGGGAAAGTATGAGCGTGCTGTCGCACTGTACACTGTAGAAGCCCACGCACCACGTCAACACACGCACGCACACAGTAGCTTCGTAACAACGGTAAGGCAAAAGAAAAATCCGGCGGTCCCGTGAACGCAGACCCATCTTCAGGCGCAATGGCACGCCTACGCGCAAAAAATATCAGGTAGGGCAGGAGAAAAAGCTAAGGGGAAGCGAGAAAGAGTGCATTTCTAAGCAGATGGTGCGCGCGCCGACAGCTGGTTGCGTCAAAGGTCAGGTGAAACGATTAACGAAAGCAGGTGGCGGTGGTGTGGACGGACTAGCGTTCAACGTGGAATGGCAGGGCACCAGCCGCACGTGAGTGGGCCACGAGTCACGCGTATCTGCGGATGCCGGCAGCTCACGATCAGCAAACGACTGGGAACGAGCTGTCACACCGTGCGAATGCTGCAGCTTGTTGCAGCCTCGCTTGTTAATCATGTGTGCGGAGTGCATGGGCGCAATTTTGCTTATGTTTTAATTTATTTTGACAGTTTTTGGTCGTTTGGCTGCTTTCAGCTTGTTCGGGCTGCTAGTTTCATTTTAAAAGACGATATTCCTTCTTGGGCTACTTAAACGCAGAAATTTTGGTCTGTCTGTCTGGCTGGCTGTCTGTATGTGACTCAATTCAGGCACCCGGCCAAAGTAAAACAGGAACTGCTCAGTAGGTTTATATACTCACAGCCAAATATAAACGTCTAAGTCAAGTCTCAATGTTCATATTTGTCAACATATTTGAACAAGAACACGACATTGCGCAAACATAAGGCAGAAAATCAATACACGAGTGATATTGGCAGTGTTCCTTTATTAAAAGTTTAACGGTTGCTTAGTTTTTGCGATGGCAAATAAAATACTACATCAATGCCAGAAAACCACCGCCTGCTGTTACCCGCGCTACCTGGCGGCATTTAAAAAAAAACTCAAACGGCAACAGCAACGAAAGGCTCCACTAGATATGTTCCACGTTCCGCTTAAAACGCTCGTGGAGTAGGGCAACGTGGTTCTATAAAAGCTGTAGTAGGGTGCCTCGATTCACGCGCGTCTCCAGCGTACGGCAGTGCTGGCATCGAGGCATCCGACTTGGAGCTGTGGAACGCGGTTAATTTAAATCGACTTGAGCAAACCTCTAGCGTGTTATCTTGGGAGGAATGAGACGGGAGAGGAACCGCATTAGAGGTGGTGAGAGGGGAAGTGAAGGGAGGCATTTTCTTACCACGGGTGCCAGTCGACAATCGTCTTTCGTCGACATTTGCAACGAAAGGAGCAGATACGATGCCAGTTTTTAGGGGCGAAGCTCCTGAAGTCATGGGTGTGTCCATCCCTTGTGTCTCGTGGTACGTGACCGCCGCATGCTTTCGGAGATGTCGCAAAGTGGGCCGCGTTGCACGCGCAAGAACCGGCTGCAACCGGCAGTGCAAACTCGGCACCGAGAGCGCGAGCTTGTCTGTGTTCGCCAACGGAGGCGCGAGCGCACGTGCACTGCGAGGGGGAGATCACGCAAGAGATCACGCCACGAACGCAGGCAGTCGTTCTCGGAGATCGAACGAGACGCAAGGACCTTTCTCGTTTCCTCTCGTCTTGTTCGGGCACAAGTTCGCCCTAAATAAAAGTTATTTCTTTACCGTTGTGTCCCATCCTACGTGACAAATTGTGGTGGAGGTGCGGGGTAGTCCTCGATGGCGCGGGGTCTTTCACCAGGTCTGGGCCTGGGAGCATTGACTCCGAAAATAAAAGTTGATTTGTACAATGTACGCACACAGTCTTACGTCTTTCTTAATGATGTAATGGGCGAACTTTCACGGGAGAGTTACGGTTACCGATGATCTCCCCCTCTCGAGCTTCGCCCCACTTATCATCATTCATTCCGTGGATATGGCGTGATTTTTTTTCTTCACCCCTGTGCCTTTCCTCTCGATACGAAATTAAGCGAACGCCACTGCACACCGAATTATTTACGCAAGCCTAAGTCTTGTTCATCGGTACATTCTCGTGTCTCGTCTCCCACGCAACAGACATCGTTGAGGCCAAGAACGTAAACGTCAACCTCGAGCTTCTGGGTGCCACCCATGAAGTACAGTGTTGTTCTCCTCCTGCTGACACACTGTTACTAGCAAGTGCATTACGCTCTTGGCGACGCTGTTTCATAGGGCTGTTCCATTTCCCAAGTATTGAGGCATCCATTCATCACGTGCGCAAAGTACATTTATTTATTTTTATTGAGAGAAGTGCTTCTTGGTGGGAGGTCCTCGAAAATTATTTTGAGGCGAATCGCTCTGAGCCGTTGTTTGATAACTGTGTGATTTTAAACTCATTTCCGCTTCCCGCCACATGGTCGGGAGACCAATTTACGGTACTCAGATTGTGCGTTCCGCATGGTATCTTCCGACAGAACAACAATAACAAAGTACAAGAGTTAGCTACGTGTTTACGTTGTATTTAAATTTTAATTAATTTAAACCCCGGATAACACGCCTCGTCATTTACGTATCACGGAGTTGCCAGGTAACTATTGAAAGGAAAGAGAAAGCCCGGCGTTTTAGTAAATTACTCCGTGGCATTTTGGATAGCGTTGAGTGGAGACTTAAGAACAAGACGTGAGTGCATGCATTTTCAGCTGTGTTCAAAACACCCGTTGCAAAGAACAAAACAGAAACGAAGGAACTGTACAGAGAAAACAACAAGAAAAACGGGGATAAGAGGATCATAATGTCACCTAAAGAAAACGTCTGTTATGCACAAGGCTCCAGTTCGAGCGAAAGCGGCACAAATCGCCAGAAAGCGGGTAAGGGCGCCTTGTTTCGCAGTCAAAGCGAAAAGTGGAGCAAAATGACGAGACAATAGCAGTCGCCACCACCTCCCGGTCACATTTATTCGGGATGGCCGCCTTACTGCGCACTGGGTGCGCGTATATGTATACACGGCCAATCGTTGGTCGTTATCGCCGTCCGGAACACGCACACGCACGCACACACACACCGTTTGTTCTGGGCGGCGGCACTATAGCGGCGCGGCTTCGCTACTTCGTTCCGGACGCGCCGCGCTGAGTTATTGCTTTTGCTCGAGTGATCTCTATCTTGTCCGAGATTGCCTTGGTTAGCTGTAAACGTGTGTTTGCTTTTACGCTCCTTCGCTTTGTGTCGGATGGCACACTGTGTGTTCCTTCGTACCTCGACTTTTTTTTAGTTTCTTTCATTGCGTTTCTATCATTTTTATTGCGTCTATTCCTTTGCGCCGCTCGTATCAGCTCGTCCTGTGCGCGGTCTCCGACACTTCCAAGGCGTTTTCAATAGGCCTAGATAGGGCGTTCTCTACTTCTGTCCTGCTCAATGCACTACGTACCCACTTGAGAATGCACATCAACTTTTCCGGGAGAGCGATTGACCACTGCCGTTCGGGAATCCGGATATATATCTATGCACCGTATAGGTTTCGCGGAAGTTTTGTGGAACACGAATTGTTTCCTGCAGGGAGGCACATCAGCCATATACGCCTGTCAGCCTGACAGCAGGGTATTTCAGTGTGTCATACGTGGCGATAAAATAGAGACACTGCTGTCTCCATGTTCCCGGGTAGGCGTTCTCTGTCTGCAATCATTACATCGGCTATAGAGGATAAACGGTTTGTTTTCCTGTTCTGACATGCCATAACCTTACCGCTCTGGCGTGTTTCTACTTAAGCTTTCGTATTCATGATCTTTTTTACTGTTTTTTTTTTCAATAAAGCTGCAAAAGATAACAATTATGACATCGCGCCAAATATTTCTTTTACTCTGATACTATTCGATATCCTTTTCTAGTCGGAAAAGTACCATCTCACTGCAAGCTCAAGCGGCTCGGCTAGGATAATTCAATTAAACATCGTCAGTGGGAAAAACAATGGTAGAGGGCAGTTAGTGCGAACAAAACCTTTAGCAACTGTGCTGGTGCGGGACTGGGTCCGCCATTTGTTCAAAGTTATCATTTTGACCTAGAGTTCCCTTGACTGATCCAACTCGGCTATAGGAATGCTATACGCTGCAACTTCCCCTCAGAAATCGGAAGATGACAACAGAGCGAAGACACACCATTGGTGCCATGTCCAACTCGCTACAGCCTGGAGAACTTAGTTTAAAGTTTGTTATATCTTTGAGAAACGTAGGCCACGACAGAACTTAGAACAGGAATAAGTGCACGCTTGCATCTTACCTCGACACCTCGAATAAGGCCTCGGCTCTTGGTGCTGCCACCATCTAGACATACGTCACATTGTGACGAGATACAAAGGTCCGGAGATTGCTTATGAAGTGCGACACACCTACTTCGCACCCGATAACGCTTCTCGAGCAGATTGCACAGAATAACATGCATGAGTAACCGTCTTGTTCATTGTTAAGCAAATGCGCCAAAATGAAGATGACCTAGAATGAGACACACGGCAAATAGGAAACTTGACAGACGACTGTCATCGCGGAAATGGTAAAAAGGCGCGTACGGCAATAAAGGTGGCTGGCCACCCGCAAGTCCGTAATTGATGCTACTTTGTTGCTTCCCAAATTTGTGACAGCAGTATTTCTCCCATGAGGGTGACAAAGTAGGCCTCTACGAATGTGCTTGGCGCTCCGTGTTTGATGAGATTCGTGCATCCGACACTCGCCCCATTCTCCAGCTACCGTCATTCGGTCTCTCTGCGCACCTCTCTTGCGAAACTTCTTCCTGGTATTCACTTTGGCCAGCAAAGCCGAGGCTATCGGAGTCCCCGTTTCAGGCCGGCCGCTGGGGATCTCACCTCTGGCCTCTTCCATCCCGAACAACAAGGTCCGTGACAAACCGATCGAGATTCCAAGAGCCCCGGGTTCCGCGTTCCAGCGCTAACACCCATTCCTACACGTCCTTCCACCCCCCTGCCCATTGCACCCTTACATCTGCGGCCTGCTCCATCGGCCTCTGCGTATATACACTTCTCCCGGCTCGGTCACTGCTGCGGCGGCGGTTTTCGAGGCCACGCGCCCCATGGTGAGAGGGCCATCGGGCGCGGCGCGGGTCGGCTCGAGTCTGGAATACGAAGCAGCTGCTACTTCACTGCCTCCGCGCTGCCCCTTCTTTTTCTCGCTCTTGCTTCGCCCTACCCCTTTTCGGCTGCTCTGTGCGTCAGAGAAAGGCGGTGCGCGCAGCTATGTCGGAAGGCGCGCGAAGTGTCCGCCCGCTGGTCCTGTATATCGAGTCACGGGCGAATGGGTTCGGCTCTGCCGAGCCGCCTTTGCGATGGTGGCAATATATGCGACAAGGGCTAGCACTGGGCGTAATACAAGAATCCCTTTGGGCTTTTTTATTTCCATGTCATCTTGCAATGCACAGAATTCCTTCGAACACACGTATGCCTAAATGTATGTATGTATGTATGTATGTATGTATGTATGTATGTATGTATGTATGTATGTATGTATGTATGTATGTATGTATGTATGTATGTATGTATGTATGTATGTATGTATGTATGTATGTATGTATGTATGTATGTATGTATGTATGTATGTATGTATGTATGTATGTATGTATGAATGAGTGCATATACGTATGTATGTAGCGTTTATGTACTTGTATTTATGCGTGTATGTACGTACGCATGTGTGTATGTATTGGGCAATTGAGTGCCGCCCTCTCAGTAAGCCCCAACACACTTTCTTTGAGGCTAAGGGAGGGCGCAAAAGTCTGTAGAACTCGTTTTTACTGAAACAAAAATTATGCTCTGCCGGTAAAAGTTTGACTTTGACGTTGATACTACCTGTCACATTATGCCCTGCCTGTGAACACAGACCGAGTTCTGACAGGTCAAGAAGCTGAGTTAACATGATATAACACGCACAGCTGAAACTTTGCCACCCTAACAATCCCTTCATTAGGCGTGGCTAAGCAATGGCAACGAGCTACTTTTCTGTCCTGACTCCTGACTACAAAATATACATAACCATTATAAGTGCCTTCGGCAATGACGACGAAAACTAGTAATAAACACCAGAAATACAATGGCAAGATTGTTTATTGGATGTCTAATTTATTTTCAAGCTAAACAGGCAGATGATACGTAAGATCAACATCTTTTGAATGTTTATGATGGCAGTTGCAAAGGAGCTGTCACAGAAAATAGTATGGTATGCAAAGTAGCGTTTATCTTTCAATGCATGCGCCACGTAATGAATACAGACAAACAGACGGAGAGATAGAGTAGTAAAAAACAGCAATGACGGCATTTTTACTGCAAGGACTTTTTTTTCAGATTTTGTACTGCACATCCGAACGCGTGACGAATAGTTCTGTACAACCTCACAACACTTTTGTTAAGAATATTATCTTTACAATTATATTGTCTAATATTCTTAGAGTAAGCTCTGCTCACTTGTCTTGCCTTAGACTAAGCTCCTGAATTAAAAATGAACTCGTTTTCTTTCTGCGAAAGCTCACAGGAATACGATTAGTTTAAGTACGTTAACTTGAGCGCTCCTGAAAGTTTCTGCACTTAAAAAGAAAAACAAATCGGGAACCTCGCTGAGGTGCTATTTGGAAGATGATAGGGAAGAGAAAAATGATGCGGTAGAGGTATGAGATGGCACAGAGACATCTATCTGTACATGGCCTAGACATTGCTGCAGGGCAGAAGTATACTGCTATGTCATCAAAGCGGCGTATTTTAGTAATGACCTGGAAGATTTTTTTTCTATTGTTTGTTATTCTCTTGAATTATAAGTATATATCAAGTTTCAATCTAAGCTTCTGAACTATTGCAGGGGAGCAGACGGCGCTTCTTCCAGAAGCTACACTCCCCGGGAAAGCACTTCCAGAGCCCCAGCTTTGCTTCGGTGTCGTCTCTTCTGTTCGAAAGACGATACGGTTCCGTTTGAGTGACAAATCTTTGCTCATTTTGCTCGAGCGAGCAGTAACCAAAAAGATGAACCTGGACCTTTTGAAGAAAGAAGGCGGAGAGAAGAGTGGGAGACAAAAAAAAAGGAGTCATCGAAATGAAGAATTTTCTACGTCGTGGCCTTGTTCCGGCGGGGTAAAAGAAAAGGGAGCAATTTAGACGCAGAATCAGCGCGACAATAATGCCGAAAATAAAATGGATGGATGGAGCTGCGTGTGTGACTTCTGCGTCTGTATTTGCTCTTGTTTTCTCGGAAGAACTATTTAGGGATTTGCTCTTTTTGTCCCCAGCCGCACAGAGAAGAGAGAGTTCGCAAAAAAAAAAAAAAAACACCGGCAAGTAAGCTGCGGATCTCGGGGACCCCTTCCCTCCGAGATGTTTCAAAAACAAACCCCTTGATCCGGACCGTGACAAAGAAATGCGGAGTTTAAGGGCTTAGATGAAAAGGGGTGAGTCTGCGAGATGAAAAGCACGAAACAATGCGACGGTGCGAGTGAAAGAATCGAACTTCTCCAGACCGAGATTTGAGGGAGAAAAAGAAACGCAAGTTAAGCACGCGCTGGCACTCGGAGATTTTGAAACGTCAGACAGCAGATACGGGCGGTCGTAACAATTTTCTTTCTCGTTTCCGGAGACTAGCACCATATTGATGTTCGCTTTTTTACTTTATTTTACTGTACTGGTGCTGCTTCTTTTTTGTTTTCTGTTTTGCTCGCGATTTTGAGTGGTCGTGGTGGTTCTAGAAGCTAAGGATCCAACGCCGCTGCCAAGGTGCGCACTGACGCGCTGGAGAAGCAGACCTCCTCTTTCCAGTCGGGGCTTTTAAACAATCTGTCTCCATTCTATCAGTCCAAGAAGTTCTCGGGCCTGTTCTCCTTGCCAGGCGTGTCCTCAGAAGATTGCGAGACTTTCATGCGCTACCCTGCGCCTGAAGCCCCTTAAAATTTAGACTTTGTGCTGGCAGGTTGCTCCGTCTCTTCCTTTTTAGCCGTATGATCGGCCTCATAATAAAACTAGAGTAATTTGATTTGGGTGTCTGTTATGACGTTTTTGCTTTTAATTATTGCCTACAGTCAGTTTTTTGGTTTTTTTTAATCTTCTTTTCGCCTGCATGTTGCTACGAAAGTTCACTGTCTCTTTTTATCTGCTCCAATTTCTTGCGTTTCTCTTACAACAAGAGATTCTGAAAACCTGCCTTTAATTTTGTCTCGATCTTCCAAAATGTTATAAAATATTTTAAATCCCGTACTCGTCGTGGCCGCGCGTTGCTGCGCATTCCTTCTTCTATTGGTTTTATATGGTACGATTTTGAATTATTCTGTTGAGAACAATGATTTTCTTTTAATTTGGGGACTGACTGATGCGCAACTGGGAGTACTTTAATTTTATTGCGATATTTTATACCGTGAAAGAAGAGTGGAGATGCTGTTCTAAAAAAGAAAAGTAAAGTTTGCCACAATAAATAAAAGAACATTATTCGGAGATCGAGTCTAGAGAGGTTTACCGAACACTGTGCGGGCAGACAGTCAGCCAGGATAAAAGACTGAGACGAAATTGAGTTGGAGGATTGACTTCATAGCAGTGCAGCAAGCAAACGCGATGGAAGGAAGGAAAAAAAAACGACATTTTTTCTAGCACTCTAACATTCATTATTTTCGACTAGACCTCTTGTTTGGTACCCCAGTTTCCTGTTTTCGAACTTTATTTTTCTCCAATTCTTTGTTTAGAATCGGTTGTGTCACGTTTTTGTTCGCCTCAGTGCTATTAAATTCTACCTATTCTGCTTGTAGTGCATAGACCGTTCTATTTCTTCCTTCATGTGCCTCGCCCTCTCCGTCGCATTTTCCCCTTCGTCTCTTCCCTTCCGTCTCTTACCCAGCCCCCAACAAACTCTTCCAATCTCCATTGCTTGGCGGTGTATTTTGCCCCTTTACTTTACACAGGCCTTGCAAGGAGGTCTCCACAAACCTCTACCATGTTCACCCCTGTTTTTCTTTTTACTTGTTTTAAACTCTGGCTGCTTCTACTTCTGTTTTTTTTTAGAGCTTTCTTGTTCCTTTTTGGACACCACCTCTTGTCTACTATATATCTTCTTCAGCGCGTCGCCTACATTGCCTATTTTATACTTTTCGTACGGCACAGTCCCGGGCCTGCCTCCACATGCCGGTTCCCTCCGACAGGCCCGTTTTTCCCATCGCTTGGCTTGGCTTCAGTCGGCTTGGCTCGGCCGCGCGTTTTTCGAGCGCAGCTAGATAGCTACGCGGCAGTGCCGAAGAGATGGACTCGATTCCCCGGGCTTCTTCCCTCCTGGGAATGGGTCCCTCTCTATTATTCCAACTGCCTTCTCTCGGGCCACGCTTTCGACCAACCTAGAGTTGCACCATCTTCCAACCCTTTCTTTGTCGCTCCCGCCCTGGCGCCCTTTACCATTTCGCTTCTCTTTCCTCGCCTGCTTTCCACCTCTTTCATTACTCCCAGAGTAGCAGGAGTAGGTTTTTGCAACGCCAAAAGCTATCTGTCCCCACTAAGCACGGGGATGCGTTTGCATTCCCCCTTCTCTGTTTAGGAAATAAGATCAGAGGAAGAAGGAGGGGGGAGAGGGGAGTACCCAAGGAAAATTCCTCAATGCAAATTGAGATCGACTGGAGGGAGGGGGGACGAGAAGAGGAACACTTCGAAAACGCAGGTGGCACGGGGAAGGCACATACGCAGGTAGATGCAGACAATGCGTAAAGCAGGTTGGAGGAAACGCCCGAGAAGGTAAGAAGCAGTTCAGCGATAAGATGATTTGTTGTCGTCGTTGGCAATTTTTTCTTTTCCCTTTCTATTCTTACTCGCATCCTGTTTTTTTAGGCCTAAGCGTACCGGTACACAGGTCTGCTGCATATTTTTGATACACCAGTTTCACCTATGAGTCCCCAGGACATACTCAGAAATGCTCTTTTCAGGGGGCACAAAAGAGCGCCAACGCGGGTACAAATTGCGTGCGCGCGCGAGTGCGTGATTGTTCGGCCCTCGCAATAATAGCAAAAGATAAGGAAGTGGGTTCTCGCAAACACGAACACCCTCTTCTCTCTCCCACCAACCTTAATATAAACAAGAAATAAAAAAGTGCCTTTGAGAGGACGAATAGAATAAACAGGATTGAAAAAGGATATTCGCAACAAAGAACAAAATAATATACAGCAAAAAACTTAGTCAAAGTCGTGTCATTTTTGTGTGTGTGTGCGTGTGCAACATTGAAGCGCCCGCTGCTCAAACGGGAGAGAAAGTTAGATAGTGAGAGGAAGGAACATTAAAGACGGACTTCATATGAAATGTATTTCAAGAGGATCCAGCGGGTTTTTATGCTTGGCCTTAAAAATGCAGCAAGCGAGCCGCATAAACAAGATTCTCCCAAATGACAACGCATTTTAAATCTCTCTTTCTACTTTGAATGGTACGTTTTGTTGCTGTTGATAAAACGCGGAAACGGCGCATGACGTTCTCAGAGCACTTTCAGTTTCTCGTTCTAGTTCTATTTGCTTTTGCACCATCGTAGAAGGTCGTCGTGAAGTCTGTCTGAAGTGCCGCCATGTAGCATTTGTGTAGACGAGTCGCCCTGAATTCGCTTCGCATCGTCATTCGCCAGAGAAATGAGGCACCTACACGGCGAAAAAAAGGGTACACGGTAGAAAAAAGGAATAAAACGTATGGAACTTCTACAAACATTAGCAGTTGCGCCCAATCGTTTTGCCATCAGCGTACCTGTTACCTTTGTTGTTTCTAGCTTGAATTTTTAGTTGCTGCGACTGGTGAGGTAAGTTTTGTAAGGATTTGTGTGGCGAGAATGAACGTGTCTGCGTCATTAACTTCAGAGCAGGAACGCCTGTCTGCTTGCAGAAAAAAAAGTACGATGAAGATGAAACATTTGTTTCGCATCCATTATTTTTATTCGTGTTTTGTTCGCATTAGCCCGTAACGGGTACACAATTGGTCCAAAAGTTGTATTATGGAAAATCATTTTGCTCCGTTTTTCTCCTAATGTTCCCCCAATATTTTACGTTTCTTTATATCTCTACAAATCACGGCCGCAAAAAAGCGAGCCCTAAAATAGCAAAGCATTGATCCCTTGCAGGACGGGTGCTGTTGTTCAGCTATTTGTTTCTGGTTCACGGACGAAGTTACGCACAAACTAATGCAAGGGGAAAGAGCATTTTATAAATCTGCATAACGGTCGTTAGCCCAAAAACGAAGTTTACATTTGCGCCGTGACGGTACAACACAACCTCCGCAAATGCCGCCACCACAGTTTTGTCGGCAGAAACAAAAACTATGGTTGCATTTATTGCTGTTCTAGTTAGTACTTCCGAGTTCCTGACCGACAGAGAAATTCGTTCAACTACCTTCCGCGTAAAGCAGGCACTATCTGAAAAAGCGTACACAAAAATAAGGGGCGGCATCGAAACAGCGAACAACAAAAAAGCGCGCGATAAATGAGCACTGGCATATCAAAACGGCTTCTTAACAGGGCGACATCATAACAGCTCACTGACAAAACAGAACGCGATAAATTGCTCCTGTTACAACAGCACAGAAACAAAACAGAGCGATTGTACGGTACACTTAAGGATGCAATTATCTGTCGTTTAAAAGAATGTGCAAAGATTCTTGCAGTGGGAAAACGGTTTTTAGGAATTTTTCTCTTACGTTTTGTTTCTCTCTCTATGAAGTAAAATTCAATTCCGTCGTTTTCGTAGAACGCCACGTATGCCTGTGCTCTATGTGGCTCATGTGACGAATGAAAATATTATCGGACAACCAATGTCGGAATTTGGGGAAATTTGCGTTTTGTACTTAGTTTGTATCTCATTCAGGGACCTTTTCTACATCTGCAAAAGCCGGCTGTTAGTTACGCAAAATATTGTTTTTAAATGTTTTAGCTTTTATATCAGCAGGTACTCAAGAAAGAGCTCAAGGGTGGCACCTAAACACGATTTGGCGCATGTGAGGTGAGCTTTGTAAATGAACTCTTTTACGCTTTCAACAATTTTCGTTATTTATTCCACGTCACGGCCACTTCCAAATGCACAACACGGGAAGAGAGTCCCTCAACTGCGGTCGCCATCTTTTGTTGCCTTCGCCTCCCGGAAGCAGTCGCTAAGTTTCGTGCTTGCGTTTTTTTTTTTAGAACGAGTATAACAGGCTACTCAGGAGAAAACAGCAGGTACAAATATTAAGTTTCCATCAGGCCTACATGCCCAATCATATTTTTCGTGCAGCAATAGTTAAAAGCATCCGTTACCTCAGAAACCAAAGCATACTATCTGAAGCAACTGCATCCGATACACGAGCATTTAGATCAAGGATGTGGCCCACGAGTATGTAGTAGATAAAAATACGGGGTGAGAGAGGCCGTGTTTGTTGCCGGAAGAGGGCAAGCTTCTAGTCAGAACGAGAGAGAGAGAGAGAGAGAGAGAGAAGAGAGAGAGAGAGAGAGAGAGAGAGAGAGAGAGAGAGAGAGAGAGAGAGAGAGAGAGAGAGAGAGAGAGAGAAGAACACCACTGGGCGTATCACGCAGTCCAGTTTGTCAGCTTTTTTTCTGCTCCTCACTGCATTGATTAGTGGTCCACGGCCGTCCACGCGGACGGCGTCGACGCTTGGCCGAGCTAGGGGGCAGAGAGGGCCCGCTTTGCTTCAGCTCCCAGATATTTTCGTTTATGCGGGGAATGTCACTTCATGCTTCTTTTTACTGTGGTTAACGTCAATATTAACATTTTGCTGGCAGGAGGCGCTCCCTCGATCCCTCGCAAGCCCCGGGCGTGGGAAGCCGTCAGCGTTACAGACCGCGAAGCGCAGAGTCAAGCAGGGCTGTCGGTACGGTAGTCGGGATTGCGCGCACTTTTTTTAGCCTCCAGCGATGGGCCCCGGAACAGGATGTATGTGCAAACCGGCCGGAGGAGGGTATGGAAGGATACTTCTCTGGAGAAGAACGGGAGATAAAGTATATACATTGAGACAAACGTGGATGGAGCGAAGGGAGGGCAAAATGGTGGAAGGCATGAGGGAGGGAAAGGGGATTCCCGTACGTGCTCCCGGGAAACCATTAACGAGCGGCGGAACCGATGCGACCGCTACCACAGCCGCCATCGTTGGCGGTGATGATGAACGTCGTAGGGGAAAAGTAAGGAAGATAGGGAAGAGGGATGGGGAGGGAAGAGGCAGCCAACCAGTGCAAGAAAGGAGGAAAAGGAAATGCTGGTAGGAAGTCAACTTTCTTCCTTTTGTATGATTCAGTTTTTTTAGTTGCCTTTCGCTGCTTGAGAAAGTACAAAAGGAGCTCAAAGTTTGGTTAAAAAACAAAGAGAATCTTGTCAATTGAGCTACAGAAACGAGAAACGAGGGGGAGTTAGCGGTTCAGGAGGGAAGTCCTCCATTGTAGAAAAGTAGAGAACGTACCAGGCTTGAGCAAGCAGCACCAGCGGAACCATCGTGCCTGCGGTTACTAGGGCCCAGTAAGTGCGGCTTCCGCGAACTCTGCCTCCGTGTCAGCCACAGCTTTCGTGCCGATTTTTTTTTTCACTCTCTGTTTCGTCGTTCTTTCTTTGCTGTAGCCACCCCCGTAGCCCCATCCAGTGGTCGTTCGAAGAGTACGTGACGAACAGTGGCTTGACGAACGGATCTCATCCCCCAACACGTCGCTAATTGACAGCTGCGTTGCCGGCGAACTCTGCGTTGATTAGGGATTCAAGCGATGTTGCTTCGATTAGGGCTAGTTTTTCTGACTCTATTTTTGTTTTGTTTTGCTGGAACCTACTTCATATTTCATTTAGCTCGTTACGGACGTAGTTTAATACAGATCTCTGATAAATAGGCGGGGACAAGCGTTTTCTTTTTTCTTTTTGTATCGCCAGTCATGTTCTTTGTTAGCGTTGAGCCGTCGTTAGAAGATAAATATCGCTATCAGCAGCTGAAGAAAGGAAAGTTACAGCACACTACAGGCATACATAACTACGTCGAGTATTCATGTAAATGTACAAGGTAACGGAGAAAGCGCGAACGTTGCAGAAATATTTCTGTCGCGATAGCTTTAAAAAATTCGCAGCAGAAAGGCTCCAGGAGAGCGCAACGGTCAACCACTTAAACTGCTACCTATACGTTGACTTGTCTTGAAGAAGAGGGCGAGGACTTCTGTGCCCGTGCGATCTCTCCCCCCTCTACGTAATGCGGCTGCCTCATAACTGTACAACAAGAAACATAGCCCCTAACCTGTGACCCTTGTACTTCGAGACTCTCCAGTTTTCCGAGACACTCCCCCGGGCTCGCCTGCAAGTGACGGGTCTTTCCTAGCACTAGTGACTAATAGACAGCCTTTACGATGTGGCCCTGCTGTGGTTCAAAAGGCGCACATGTTCTACCTTTTTTACATATGCCTCTTGAGCCTATACATCATTTGCTGGTTATTAAATATCATACAGAGCTTCAGACATTGTTTTTTTATGGATGTGGAAGTCGATAACACCAGTGTGTCGAGAATTCGGCGCAATGTAAAAATATTCAGGTGATATAAATTAATTCGTACACCTCCACTGTGAAGTATCTCATTGTCCAGTTGCACCTATGCCGCATAAACACCCCGAAATTTACTTTGAAAACACGGAGACCAAAACGTATTAGGACGACGCTCTTTATGCCAAAGCATACGCAAGCGAATAATCTTAGCGCTCAAGGACTCACCGTACATCTCCGCAGCTGTAAAGCTAGATACGGTAGTTGTTTGATTATCTTTCTTTACAGAAAAGGACAAGCAGTACGACTGAGGCATTAATTTCAACCGTGATGTTAAATATCTTTTAAGTACAGCTGTGTTCGTGGAGATGGAATTTAACCTGATGGTTTGACTCCTGAGCAGGGTGAACCTCTTAGACCCTTTGGGGCACACAGTCTACCTCAGTCAATCTTCTACACGTCGCCTCGACCTTGGCCTGGCCGGTTTATTAAAGGCGGCTTAGTCAAATTTTTCGAAAGACAGGATACATATTAGAAAGCTCCCATCAGTCAAACCTCACCTCTAACCTCAGCCCATTCAACATCAAGCAGGTCAGTAAGCTGTCATCGTGAATACCAAGAAACTCAGAAAACTCTCAAAAACGGAGTACAACTTATGCTTTTTGTATTCTCTACCGGGCTAACCTCTCCAATCACAATAAAGATTCCCTCCCTCACTCTCTCCTACATTCTATTTTAACATTAAGTGCTGGCCGTTTACCTGCAGACAATTTTAAGTAACCGGTCGTTAAAATTGCTTCAAGAATTTATGGTAATTTTTTTTTACATTTTAGTAGGTACAGCGGCAGTTGCCTAAACAGGAAAATAGTTGTTAAATGAATCCCAACTTGATAACTAGTCGTGCAAAAAATATTCACGCAAAGTTTAAATCCTGTTCGAGGATCCCGCTTGGATGTATGAAAATGATTATACCTAGTTACATAAGTAGTACATTTGAATATACAAACATTGCACAGTTGCTGTGGATGCTGGTTGTAAAAAACACTTTTGTTTCTTCGGGACCAATAAAAATCGCAAGGGGATGTAAATGTGCCGGCAAAATTGTGTAAATATGCTGATCATCGATCGCACCTCTACCTCAGCTTCAATAACTTCTCAGGTGAGGTTGCAGGTTTACACTGTGCTCAAGGCTATTTCATTTGGAGGTGTCGCGGTACACTTGATATCGAGGAAGACCGTTAACGGCTCCAGTTAGGTTAGTCACTTGTTCTCGTAACACGCCCTAAAGACTTCTCGGTATTGTTTGATGGCGCATTGGTGTTCATCTTGTTTTCTCAGGTTAAGTGTGAATGCGCACTCCCCGGACCTGTTTCGTCTTCGGCCCTTTAGTGCTAGGTATGTCTAAGCACTCGAACAAATCCGGTATACAAATATCCGTAGAAAAAAGCTTCACTTAGTTGAAAGACGCAAAACTATAAATCCTTGCTAAATGTATAAATTATGACTGTTTGCTTCCGCCGCTGCCTTGGTTTTCATTAGGCCCTAATGAACTGCAAGTAAAAGCGCTAACATGATAACGTTGATCCGCTTAGAAATCATTTACTTCCGAGATACGAATATTGCACTGTGAGCTTCATTCTTCCTCCTTTCTTCATAGAGAGGCGGGGGCCAAAAGAATAACAGCTGCCCTATTCCCGCTAGCTGAAAGGTTTCGGGATTTTCATAAGTGTTATTCTCCACCGGCACTCAAGAGCGCAGAGCTCGTTCCGGGGTGGCGCTTATTCGGATTTAAGGGCTCATTTTGGAGCGTGATGCCCAAAAAATATTACCGTTCCTCTCCTTCATACTAGCTTCAACACCATTTCTTTTTTCACGAAACGGGTTCAACTCATCCAAAAATATCATGTGGCGCAGCATGGCAGCCATTTCATCTGTTCTTTTGCGGCCTCTTAGGCATCCGTTCTTATTCTCCAGCGTCCCATCTAGCGAATAGCTTGGTAACAACTTCGCGTGCGTGCCTGCCAGCCATGCGTCGCGCATTCACAATTTGTCTACGGCAGCGTGGCACCCCAGCGCAGCTTCAGGAACAACGGAGGTATAGAATGGGAACGAGGCTCTCATATTTCAAACGCGAAGCAGCAATCTCCAACCCAACTCGAACCTCGCCCCTAGCCCCTTAGCTGCCGCCCTGCATCGCTCGCTGCTCCGGTGTTCTTTAATAGCTTGAACGCCGCGCGTGTAGGCGTGCAGTAAGTGGGAATATGCATGTTCCACCGTGCAGTGTCGTTTATTCCTGAAACTTTTTTTTCTTATTCCTCGCTTCTCACTTTTTATCCTTTCCTCGGAGATACAAAGGACGCAACGTCCATTTTCGTGTTTCCGGCTACGGCCGTAATCGCGACGTTGCATGTTCCCTTTTCGGTATTTTGCTAAGGGACCTGGTTTTGGTATACACTGCTCACCCAATCGTTTTATTTTCGCCTACACTTTGTTTCTGTGTCCCGCTTCAAGCTCCTCTTTTGTTTTGAGAAAATAATGTTTCGGGCCTGAACAGCTGCTGTGTGTTCCCGTAGAAACAGAATGGAGCAGCTACTTACGGCATCACAGAAGCTGCCTTTCCTTTTTTTCATTTCTTTCCTATACCCCCCCCCCCCCCCCTCAACGGCGTTGTGTGAATACGGCGTAGAAATACGACTCCTATGCCAGCATTTTGCGTTGGCTTTCGGGCTTGCCCGGAGAGAAAATGTTCCAAAATACGAAAAAGAAAAATATAATTTCCACTATATTTCGTCATTGTTCTCCATAACGGTAGTTTTTATGTTGAAGGTAACCGCGCCCAAGTTCTAATACATTATTTGTTGGCGTTTTCACGCTTCGCAAATATGAGGCAAGAAAAAATGTCAATGCATCAGGATCAACACACGTGCCGACGATCAAAGGGTCTCTTCCAGCCAAACAAACGTCATATTTCGTGAAAAACAGATATAACCTTGAGAAAAAAGTGCCCTTTCCAGCATATTGGAAGCCTTTGTTCACGCCCTGTGGATTAACGTAAGGCGCGTAGTAATGAAAAAGAAAAAAACGTCTGTGGTGCAAAGTGAGTAATTCTGAGAAAAAGTAGCTTCATAAACTAACAAAAGGCGGTTACGTTCTAACGCTGAGAAGTGGAGCGCTCTAAGTTTATTTAAACTCTACACGAGAGCGACCGAATGAGGTAGAAACCAACAGGAACGTGGAGCGCACGGACATGTCTTAAGGCCCTTAGGTGGCTTGAAAAACGCAATGGACACGACACATTCACACCCAAGAAACGCAACCAACGCAATCCCACAAACGCACGCGAGCACTGATGACCTCTAACGTGAGCCGAGTGGATTGAGATCTCAGACCCCCACTAGACATAGAATATTTATCCCTACGACATCACGACATCACGACATCAACAGCATTTATCTATAAAAGCAGAAGTTACTTTACGAGTACTTTTAGATTGCAATCGGACAGCTTCGCTCAGAGATAACCCTTTCACTTGGTAATATATACTTGTATTCCGGATGTGTTGAACGGTTTCGACTTTATCTAACTGCCTTTAAAGCGTGTTTTGCCTGTAAAACACCCGTGCCACCTTAAGGAAGCTGATTTAAGTAAAGAAGACTGCAGGCATTCACCCCCTGTACCGCGTTTTCCAATATGAATATGGTAGTGAACCAAGCACACTATAATAAACTGAAACCTTTGTGCCTATAACTTTCATAACAAACTTTATTTATTTAAAAAGAACAGAGACAACCACGGGGTGTCATTCAACCTTCCCCTTTATGTCGTGCGTGAACCGCCATTTTACGAAAAAAGCCCAATGGCTCGTCTGTGTAATCGGCGTGACCGTGTCTGAAGCTTCCCGCGTTTTCGAGTTTAAAACTCGCTCGCGCAAATGTTGATGCGCAACCGACGGAGAGGGCGACACGGGTAAACCGTGGTAGTTGATGCGGCGGTCGTGATAGGCGCTATATGGTCTGTTCTCTGTGTTGCCCATTCCACCTAAGGTTTTATATTTCCACTAAACTGACAAATAATTGATTTCACGGGCTAATCTGCGGACTTAAGCTCTGAAGAACACTTCGGTGAATACGTTTTCGTGTTCCTTCGGTTTATTCCTCAACTTTTTAAAAATTCTTCTCTGTAATAAAAATATCCATTACTAGCCCGATATCTCCGAAAGGACTATGTACAAATCCGATTGAAGCCTGGTCATTACTGTATAATTTTAAAAAAGCCAGGATACCGGAAATTTAGTTTTTAAATGATCAGCTACCCTCACCGCCACGGCAAAAGCAAAGCACGTGCCTTACACCACGAGCAGTGACGATGTCTGATCTAGCCCACAGAAAATGTGAATTTGGCAGCCATTCTGGTTTTTGTGACGTGTGCAACCTAAGTAAACTGGGCACGTAATACACATCAAAACTGTTAAAATAAAGGTCACCATCGAGGCCATTATCCTAAAATATTCGCGGAACCCCAAAACACCAAAAGACAAGCCTAATTTGTTGCGCCCAAGAGCTTCTATTTCTCCTCCCTCGTCGCACAAACCTCCTCTTTTTATTTTATTTCGAGAACCCCCATATTCGATTTTCCTATGAGATATGCAATGTAGTACACCTAAAGTTCGTGTATAGTTTACTGCTATTATGCAGTCATTTTTTCGTGAAACTCGGTGCAAGAACAAATCAATAAAGCAACGGCTTTATGGCCAAAAACATAAACAAGCGTAATAAAGTAATAAATACCGGAAAGCGATGCTTGGAGAATTTACGCTGGAATGCAAGATTAACTTCGGTTATGTTCCGCCATAACCCGGCTGTCTCGAGGACCCATCAAGCAGAAGAGAGGTTTGACCGCGAGCAACATCGTTACTGGCATTCACCTTGATAAGCGATTCGACGCCGTCAGGCAGAAGAGGCGAAGATGGGAGCAAAAGCAAAAGAAAAGAGCGAAGTAGGGCGATAACTTTAAGCAAGACGCCGGGGTACGGGGAGATTGGGGGAGGGGGGGGGGGGGGGGGGGCATAACGGGAGCACGCTTCACGACAGCATCAGCGTACTTCGCCGGCGGTCAGGCAGGTAAGCTGCCGGTGGGCAGGGTTACTAACACCTCACCAAACGACCGGTGAGCCAAGGCGTATCGAGCCGAGCGTAAGTCGTATTAGTGGCCATCTGCATGTTTAATACCAGCGCGCATGCCTGGCGTGACGCTGCCGGCGGCGAGGCGTCAAGGAGAGCGCTTAGCGCGTGCACGTCGGCCTCTCTCTCCCGCCTCCCTATCCATCCGCATCCCTTCTCCTTCTCTCCATCTTCAATCCGGGGCGCCTGGAATATCGCGAACTGACGTCGTTTTTCCCCTTGGCGGCACTGCTAGTCGCGGCGGAAGCGTTCGTCCCCTCTTCCCCTCCCTCTCATTTCCTCTTTCTCCGTCTCTTGGCCTGTACTGCCACCTTCGCCGCAATCTGCCCGCCTTCTCCGCGCAGCGGGCAACGTGTCCGGAGGAACCGCTAGCAATCGAAAATTTCTGGTAACCATGTTCCGCCCGAACGAGCTGGATGATGTGCACGGAGGCCTACATATGCGCGGAGCGGACGCAGAGCGGTTTTGATGTGAAAAAAGAAAGATAAACTTACGAGCGGAAGCTTGATACATGCGCGAAAATAGGGATGCCTCAACAACGAATAGCGAAGCCGTATTTTACTGCTCAGCGACCATATTCGCTCATGATTTTCCTGAACTTTATCTTGTAGCACCCTCTTTTATGGTAATTGACAAGTTGGCGGCTAGTGGTCAATGGCCTCTTCTTAAACGAGAATTCATTGGAATATTGGCTAGTTCGTTATGTAATCCCTGGGGGAATTTGTGGAAATAAAATACCGTGTTTTCTGCAGCAGCCATCCCCATCGTTTTCGCGCTTTTGAGTATTCCTGAGCCGTGTCAAATATTCGTACCAAGAGCACGAAAACCCACTAGCACACCTCTGACCCGGTGTATGAATTTCGAATAAAGGATGAAGAGCGTTTGTCAATGTCTAATCCTGCCGTGGCTCTTGAACCAGCTCTACAATAATGGGTGGTTGTGCTTTGCCATTGCTGACCGTACAATTACTTAACACAATTAATTTAAACTACAAACAGCAAGGGGACTAGGCTGTGCTCTAAACTGTGATCGTCCAGTGTAAGCCAAGCATTAAAGTTGCATTAAGTTGATTGGCCACTGAAAAAAAAATACTGTAGGAACTTATGAATGCTTGCGTACGATCCACGCAAGACTAGAATGAAAAAAAAGCAAAAGAAACAAGGAGTCAGTTATACGATTGACTGATTGATTGATTTGTTGATTGGTTGATTCTGGTATTATCTTTGGATGCGAGAAATCACTTGTGTCATCTCAGCAAAGAGGCTAATTAATCTTTAATATAGTACTCTTAGTTTTGGTGCTGCTGTTTGGGCAGGCTCAGATTAGATTCTGTTGGTAACATTGGGGTAGCCGTTTTATGATATATTCGCCTGTGATTTTCATTTACCAACATTCCTCTTCGTCGCCTTCACGGCTTTGCAGGAGTAATTTTTGTGGTAGTACTACCAGAACACAGATGTATGCATCGACGGGGGAGCAGAATTTTGCAAGCTCAAAGTGAGCCGGAACCCGCTGAATGTGCGCGGGTAATTCATTTATATAATATATCAATAATAATACTAATAATAATATTGTTGTTGTTGTCGTCATCGTCGTCGTCGTCACCGTCGTCATCGTCGTCGTTGTTGTTGTTGTCGCTGTTGTCGTTGTTGTCGATGTCGTCGTTGTTGTTGCTGTTGTTGTTGTTGCTGCTGTTGTCATCGTCGTCGTCAAGTGTTTATAAACATCTCCGAAATTGTTTTTGCGCTACGATAGTGGCGTGAACGGAAAGCGTTACTTCTATTTCCTTTTCAGTTTTAAGAAAATTTGCGCTAATGAGCACGTGTTGGAGAAAAATCATTCCACTTCCAGCCCACCTTCAGGTAGCCTCATCCAATACTTCGTTACTCCAAACAAAGCTAGGGGAAAACGGGGACACACCTAGCGCGAATTACTGGCGCTCCGGTTTTCCCGCGAGCGCTGCACGAACTGCCTCGGGTCGTCATCTCCGCCAGAGCCCGATATGACACGTTCCCTCCGGCCAGCCTTTCAACGCAAGCACGCACGCTACAATTTCCCCTCTCCTTCCCGTCTCTGGGCGGCCGCTATTTGCGCTCTCCTTCTCCTCCTCGCCGTGGGTCGTCATCCCTTCGAGCCGAGGGAGGCGTCTCCAGGTGCTCTCGCGGCGGCAGCAGCCCTCCGAAGTGGCGACGGCGGCCGGAAGCGATTTAGACGGGCCCCCTAATTTCAATCTCCGGCGCCTGGTGCCCATCATCCCCACACTACCCGCGGCGGCCATCATCATTATCCCAAACCGCGCATGCACAGCGCGCCGGCGCTTCGCTGCCGCTGGGCCCGGAAAAGGTGTCTTCGTCAGTTGCTCAGGGACGAAGGGGAGGCCTCCAGGGGGGCCATCGTCAGGCTGCGACACGAACGCGCGTCCTCGCCCAAAGACAGTCGCTATCATGGTAACCGATGTGATTCGGACGTCACGCGTTATGCGCTAACGCAAAGTACGCTTTGAGCAAAGAGGCACGTCTGCGTACTGACCACCTCTCAGGCTTAAGTGATGTGTGGAGAATCTTCTTAAACTAATTGTTGTCTCTAAGTCAGCATCAAAAAGTTTTGGTCCGAAAAAACATACAACGAGTATAAAGTTGCTTGCCTTGTTGTTAGGATAAGCATTTACGTTACCTAACTTTCGGAATAAAGAACGGACGTTAGACCTAAGTCCACACTTTCATATTTAGCGTTGTCAAACCAAATCCGGTATACATGGAAGAAGTATTCATTTTACTGACTGTACTGCAAGTTGCGGGTGCCGGTTGACATCGTAAGACCTAGAAACGTAATGTTAGGCCTAAGCTCGTAGATAGTGCGCGGACACTCCTCGTTCACTGCCCTTCTCATTCGCTCTCAACGAATGTGGCTCACTGTGGTGTGGCTCACTACATCGCACGCGGTAGAACGTCGCATACACGCGCAACTTCCTCTTTAAGATGAAACGAGCTACGTGGCCACTCTGCCCACACTTTGATGTGCGAGAAACCGTCCAGCACCTGATCTGTGAATGTGCTCGATTCAGTGCTTTGGGACTGCCGCTTTCCGTGGACATTCAGCTAAAGGGCGTTTTAGGACCGTGGCCATATCCCAGGCGTGCTTTACGGGCTACAAAAGCTACGGTAGAGTACCTGCAACACAAAGGTGTAGACCAGTCCCTGTGAAAAACTCACCGTTTCTGTGAGCATCAAGTTTCTTGAACATCATCGTCCATAATCTTCATCCCGTCATCAAACTGGCGTAGGCAAGTTAAGGCATTTTAGCCCGACCCCGACTAAGATCACCCTGACTTCATTAAAAAATCATCTACCCTCTCTCCCTCCCTCTCCCTCCCTCCCTCTTCCTCTCTCTCTCTCTCTCTATCTCTCTCTCTCTCTCTCTCTCTGGCTCTCTCTTTCTCCCGGGGCGCGCTTCCTTCCCTCTCCTCCTTCCTCTACTCTCTCTATCTTCCTTTCTCTATCTCTCTTATCCCTCCCCCCCTCTCTCCTCCTCTCAACGCTTTCCTCGCGCTCTCTCTCTCTCTCTCTCCTCTCTCTCTCTCTCTCTCTCCTTCTGTCGCTCTCTCCCCCCTCTCTCTCTGTCTCTCTCTCTCTTGCTTTCTTTCTCTATCACATATACACACACTTACCATTTTTCTTGTTTCATTGACTTATTTAAAGGCGAGTAAAACCAAGAAAACTAACGCATTTCACACAAAACGCTCAAACACAATACTCTGTATTTTCCTAACCATCGGTAACATCCTATTTGCTGCTCTCTTGCGAACGTTACGCATCCTGAAAGTTGCCTTTCATGGGGTCGCAAGCCAAGACACTGTTCTTGTTTTTAATTATTGTTGTCTTCGAAATGAATGGAGCGATAGTTGTGTGGAGAAAACTGGAAAGGCTCGACATTTCGGCACGTGAGACGTACAACCCAGAGCCCTCAACAGCTCCTTACCGTAAACGCTTTCAGAAAAACCATAAATCAAGTGCGGAGGCTATCTTGAAAAAGGCGCTCTATCGAGGCCTAAGTTCTACTACTACGCATTAAAGGGCATTTACAAAAAATACTTCATGTCAAAAGATGGTAAGACAAAACGTACGACCAAGCCTTCGAATCAAGGTAGTGATAGAAAGCTGCTACACGCGTTTTCAGAACCACGTATTTTACTACATAACATCAGCGTACGAGGAAGTATTATGTGTTACTTTAAAGCGAAAATATGAAAAAAAATGAAGTAATAAGTTGAACAATGTAGCATAATTGATAACCCCATTCTTGCGCGAGGCGCGAGCAGAATAAGAAATGAACTGCGAAAATCGTCGCTTCAACTCAGACTGCGAGGTTAAATTTTTTCTTATTTTAGCAACTGATACACGAAGCGTAGACGCTGCACTCCCCGCTAAAGGTTTCATTTAGGTTTTCGCACTCCAGGCGCAAGACATCAAGTTTTAATACGCACTGTATCAATAATTCATCTTCAACAACGAGAGAAAGCTCCAATAATAGGGTCTCCTATGGCCAAAAAAACACTGACAGGCTGAAACAAAGTTTCAGTTTCCAAAAAAAAAATAAATTACAGCATCGACGAAAGCAATGAAGCCACTCAAAATTTCAGAGACGGAAAAAAAACAAAACAAGCAGAGCAAGCAGGAACAAGCGAAGATGAACTAAAGTCGGGACGTGATGCGAGGCCCGCCTCTATCCCCCGCAAAAGGTGACGTGTTCAAAATGTTAAAGCAGCGAATAATCTCTTCATGGCCCATCGAACGCTCGACGCAGGCGCAAGAGAAAGAGCGCGTTCGGCAGTGGATAGTCGGGTGGATATAACAGAAAGCGGGGCCCGGAGGAGATAGATAATAACAATAAAAAAAGTCCACGACAGGACTCCACCCGACAACCCAGTCGGTCCGCGCTCACTGTGTAGTCTCGTGGAGCCGCGGGAGGGTGCTCTACGGGTCACCCCGAATGGGCGGGCAACGTTTTTAGTGGAGTAGCGTTCCTGTTTCGCTGTTTTCGTTATCATTTTCACTTACACTTTCAATCGATCGTCCTCCGGAGCTCTTGTTTCGGAGAATTTTATTCCCCCCGTTCGCTGCACCGGTTTCGCTATTTTTGTCGCCCTTATTATCACTTTCGAATGCTCTTCTTGCGTGATTCCACCCGCGACTTTCCGTCCCAGCGGAAGGGGGAACCGCTGGCCCATGAGGTCCGCGATAAGCAAGGTTGATAATGACCGGCCCCGATGCTCTCTTGCCGGACAACGGTTCAAAGGCGCTGGCCTTTTCAGTGAAGTGCACCATGTGTGTGTGCAGCTCTTTAAGCAAAGCCGCGAATAGGCGTCGGCGCTCGCGTGCGGTATCGTATGTACGGGCGTGGGTGTGGCGGTGCTGGAAGAAAAAGGTGCGAATAAAGGGTTGGCTAAAGTCTGTCGTAGAACAAAAGAAAGACCAGGCAAGAGGTGGTGGCGCGCGCGGTGTTATATATTTCTAGAACGTGCGTCCAGAGTGGGCGGTGTGGAGCCGGTGAGCAATTCCCTCTGACCATACTCGGTTTTGTGAACACGCCCTGTGAGAGGGAAGTGCCGACAAATCTAAAGGCAGCTTCGTAAAACCAGCGCTTTAACGATTTTAAAGTTCAGCTTCGTGTAGTGCACGGGGTCAAAACTATTTGCTCAAGGCATGCAAAAATTTGAACTCAACAAACTACGCGAAAAAAAAAGAAAAACATTCTGGCGAGCTCCCGCTTATCAATCTCATATCTAAAATAAACTGTGTTTTGTCCTAAGCGTCAGCTTTCAGTGCCCCGGTTGCCGCAGCCATGTAGAAAGGCGTTCGCAATTATCAGGCCGATGTCTATCCGAATGCGGTACGGCCCAGCGAACTCGTGTACGTAAAGGAGCAGATATCCACCGAGGGGGACTCTTGAAGACTCCATTCCACTGATCGCACTGAATTGTCGAAATGAGGGGAAAAAATGGCTGCGTATCTGCTCCTTTCGTTGCAAATGTCGTCAAAAGACGTTAGTCCTTGTAGACATTTTCCAAGGAAATGCCCCCCTTTGCTTTCCCGCTCACCTCTCATGCTGTTCCTGTACCGTCGAGCTCATCCCAAGGTAAACACACTAAAGGTTTGCTCAAGGCGATTTGAATTTACCGCGTTCCACTGCTACAGGCCGTGTTCCTCGATGCCAGCGCTGCAGTACGGCGGAGACGCGCGTGAATTGAGACGGCCGACTTCAAGATTTATAGAAACGCATGGCCGTGCTCCACGTGCGTTCCAAGCAGAACGTGGAACCTAAGCTAGTGGAACCTTTCGTTGCTGTTGCCGCGTGATTTTTCATATGCCGCCAGGAGGTGGCGCGAGGCAACAGCAGGCGGTACGCGTTTTTCTGCAGTAGATGTAGAATATCATTTGCTATCGAAAAACCAAGCATCCTATGAATTTTTTAATAAAGGAATACTGTAAATATCCCTTGTGTACTAATTTCCTGTCTTATATTTGCGTAATGTCTTGTTCTTGTTCAACAAAGTTGACAAGTATGAACATATAAACCGGTCTTAGACGTTTACATTTGGCTGTGAGTATATAAGACTATTGCGCAATATCAATTTTACTTTAGCCGGGTGGCTGAATCGAGTCACAGACAGACAGACGGACAGACAGACAGACAGACAGACCAAAATTTCTGGGTTTAAGTAGCCCAAGAAAGACTATCGTCTTTAAAAAATACGCAATAATAGCTTCACCCAAACATGCAATTATCAAGCACCCATGAGTAACCGCCCTTCAGGCATAGCCAAATGTTTAGCCATACTCACCGAAGCAGCCAAACCTTCATCAAACTGGCAATGAGACAATATTTTAAGCAAATAATTACAGTAAATTAAAGTTTAAGTAAATCAATAAATCAATACCTTCTTTCACGACCCCCCCCCTCCCAAAGACGAGAATAGCCGGCCGCTACCCAATTGTGTTTTCCACGCGCCCTCACCGAGCATATATTCTTGAAGCACCTGAGTACATCTCAAGGGACTCTTCGGTCCTCTCGTCAATACCAAGGCGTATTCGACACTGTGCAAATGCTCAAGTCAAGGAACTGTTGCCGCATCACTCTCACAGAAACAATCCGGGGCACAATCACCTACGACGTTTGCTTTGGCTCGAGTGGATATTAGCCAATTGTGAGCAGGAGATCTCAAAGACAGGCAAAAAGACAGAAAATATGAAAGTTCGCGACTACCACTCACAATATAACTTGGTTCATATCCACCAGCAAAGACAAAAAGGCCAGGACCCACTAGGAAGGAGCGATGACCTCATCAAAAAAGGAATATAGTTAGACTGCAAGTTAAAGCCCAATATAAAGGTAGAGAAAAAAGTATCGGGAAAAATAGTAAGCCCGATAGAGTACACTCAAAACCAGAAGAGATCTACGAATCCATCGCTTTTGTAGATCGTTGAGAAGCGGTAGGAGCAAGGCCATTGACTTGTGCTTGCGTAAGAAAACGAACAAAAAACGAACGAGTGGGAGACAAAGGCAGCAATGGGACCATGCACAGGAGGCGATCCCTGTTTGAAGACCATCGCTAAGCTCGCGCACTGAGAGGAAAACGAAGGATGGGAAAAGGGGAGCTCGAAGCGGAGGTTGACAGAGGATCGTCGCTAAGGCATTCCAGATGGCGAGCACTAGCCATCCGACGGAGTATCGGAGTGGCCCGTCCCGCTTTGATTAGCGCGCCGAATGGACCAGATAAAAAGGAAACTCCGCCGAGGGAGAGGCAGGAACGATTGGGGGCACTCCCGGAGAAACCGGTGCGACGATTGCCTGCGCACGCACGTACAGACTCCCATCACTGCACCCATGTGGCAAGGCGCTGTGGAGGACAGGGATGGCGCCCATAAAAGTAAAGCGGCCCGGTTCAGCCACCCTCTCTGCAGCCGTGTGCTGCTGAGTACCTGGCCTATGGCTCCGCAGTGCGGAAAGACCAGTGGCGTATTAGGACGAGTGGGTCAGGGGAGACATTGCGCTTCCAGGAGCCGCCGTGTTTTTCCCCATTCATGTAATGCCTGCCTAAAGGGCATCCTTTTTCGAAACTTAGGTTCGCTTTTTCTCAGGGCTTTCTTGTCTAACAGGCAAAGCACGCTTCACAGGTATGAACGGGGTGGAAAGAAGGTTTTTGTGTTTTTGTGAGATTTAGAAACACAAAATTGGTGAAATTTGTTTTTTTAAATATGAAGTGATGGCAATAGATGCGTTCGAATAAAAAACACCAAGATTTTATAGCTGGCACTGCATTGCACATCGCATTTGTCATTAGCAATAACCGACTGTTTTCTCTGCTAACCTGCGGCGTCTAAGGACAAGCTGCCCATTCACCAGCAATAGATGAATCTGTCTGCCAGTAATTACCATAGTACTTCTAACTAGAATAGAACAAATAAAAATGGCCGCCACCCCACCCTGCTGAGGTGGATGTCCAGCGAAGCTTTTGTAAACCCCTACAAATGCTGATGAGTCATAGTATAAAATGTTTCTCGTCGTCCCGGCGGGCTTGTCGCTTGCGCTCGGCGTCTTGGGCAAGCACTGGTCTATTTAGTGACACTAGTCCTGCATAGCCTTCAACCATAATCTGCAAACATAATCATTACCAGAAACACATGTTATTGAGGGGGGGGGGGGGGGGTCCCATTCTACACAGGAGCCTTACATCCATAAAGCGGTTTCGATGCTTGCTTTGTGTTTTTTAAACGAATACTGAGCTCTACGCTGTATGCCTGATTAACCTGACACATGCGCTAGGCGTCTTAGGCGACAACTGCTGGGTCCTTCCTGGGGTTTTTTTTTTTTTTTTACGACACAAAATTTTCCGACAAACTACAGGCTAACAGCTTCGCTGTAAAAGTGAAAGAAACGCTCAGCTTTCACAATTAGAAACTCAATCCCTTTAGCTTCCAAGGTAGAGGTGCAACATAATTAAAATGCGCAGACGCGCTACAAAATAAAAAATAAAAATGGAGTTGCCGCCGATAGTTGTGATGCCGTTTTTTTTAATTAGAACAAACAAGATTTACGCCCACAGCCAGCAATTTTTTTTAAGCGGCGTTCAAAGGTCAGTGATAACCACCCCGAGGCATTACGACACACAGTGACAACTGTGGATCGTAGCACCTCAGAGTGATTCAACCGATTCGATTGCCATTGTTATGGAAGAACTATAATAAAGAAAAAGCTTTAATGACCCATTGAGCTAAACAGCCAGCGTCGGCGTTGTCCACTGTCTGTGCTGGCGCCTCAACGCCCATTGTCTGCGAAGAGTTGATAGCGGTGACCTTAGCGTGAAACAAAAGAACATGCGCGCTGCCGTCGCTTGGCTAACGCCTGGGCACTGCGCAGGGAGGGGTGCGGGTGCAGCTGCCGCTGTTTCGTGTCCACCGGCAACAACACACTCTTGTTGATAATTTTTAAGACGAACTTGTGAAGGAAGATGACTCGATGTTGCCTAATGCCGAAATCCTTGTTCGGTCCCTGCAGCACCGGAACGGAGCGTTGAGAAGACGCTCCCGTTTGGCAGTGGCGCAATATAGTCTTATTGGGATGGTGGGGTACGATAGTAAGGGTGAAAGGCGGCTGTGCTGGCAAAGAATAGTCAGCACAGTAGTTTAACGTGGAATCGAGTGCGTCGTCAGTGCCGGTTTTAAGAAGCGTCTCCATGTCTGTGCCAAGAAGCAGACCTAAGACAACCTTCACTTTCGGGTTAGGGCTCCAATAGGAAGGTTTTTTTTTCCTCTAGTGAAACATAAATGCGGCAGATGGTACCGTGCGCCCAATGTAAATAAAGATATTATCCCTTCCTAAAAATAGCTTAGAGAAGCGTGAAAGCTTTCTAACATCAAACCTGCGTCAAAAGTGCGTCCAACTTTCGCTCGTACCAGCGATCGTCAAACCTCCGAAGGTCCAAATCGCAAACGATGAGCGAGCCCATGCGACGATTTTTCGCGCACAAAGTGAACGCATCATCCAAGAAAGATCTAAATATTTACCGATACCTGGTTTGTGATATAGAGGTGTACTATTGTACTACTTCATCGTGATCGACGCGTGTATCGTCTTATCTAAAACCGTTCCTTTTTTTGCGATTATCAAGTAACTGTTTTGACACAATAGAAGGCCGGTTTCACAGTGTTTTTAGGTCGGCTAACCGGTCTATGAGGGAAAGTCATTAGTTTTTTTTTATTTTTTTTTACCAAACGCCATCGGTCCCAGTAAGAAAGCTTTTGGTTTAAAACGCTTTTGCTTTAAAAAATCCTCTGAGAGGCGGAACGGTTCAGCTTTTTTGAGCCGTATGAGCGGCGATGTGGAGCAACATATGAACAAATTGCTCCCTTGCTTGGGGAGCCAAATAGAAACTGACTGCTCCCCGAAAGCATGCGCATTATATTGATCTAGCTCAGAGATAAAATCACGCTTGAGGAAACAAGCGTTTGAAAAGTTAGCATAAAACTTCTTAAGATCTGTGGGGCCTTTTTTCTGTTTTTTGTTGGGTTTTGATAGCAGGACTACTATTCCTATCAACTTGCTCTACTTACCGGGCCTAACGGGAATCGCATAAGAAGCAGAGAAAACAGAATCAGCCTTGCCTCGCGTATACTAATATCTCTCCCCGTTTTGAGCTGCTCTTGTCCAAGCATCGCTTATTTTCGGTTAACACTATGAGTATTCGTCGCAGCGCAAATTAGGGTGAGCTTTGCTTCCTCACACATTTTTCATCACTTTTCGTTGTTTTGTAGATTGTCTGCTGTCGGTGTTTCGCCCTCTCTTCTTTTCTTTCTTCTCTCAATTACGTTCTCGTGCCTGGCGCTTCCACCGGGGCCCAACCCTGGGGAAACCGGACGGAGGCGTTGTGCTTAACGTGCTCAGATAACAACACCCCAGAGCGGCCAGCTTGCTATTGTGTGGTCAGACCCAATTACGAAGATTCCCTTTTGCCATCTCCGGACGGTGGCTCCTCCTTTTGCATTCCTTTCCTTACTGCCTCCCTTTGCACTGCCGCCTCAGGATTGTTTTTCTTTCTTCGCTCCTTTTGTTTATGGAGATCCAAGGAGGGCCGCCGTGACGAGGGGGGAAGGGGGGTGGGGGGGGGGGGGGGGGAACCTGGAGGAGACAAAACGCCCCGAGCGCATTACCGTCGCCCCGACTTGGCGGGGAAAAGCAAACGGATGCAAGCGCGGAAACCCGACGACGTAGCGGCGCCGCACCGTCATCGCAACCGTCATCAGGAAGGACAAGTTGCTGCAGACCCGTGTCCTTCCGTTCTATTTTGTTTTCCTCGTTTTCCTCCTCCCCCCTCACTAGCTCCTCGTCTTATTCTCGATCTCGTAGCGGCTCCCGAGCCTTGCTAGAAACACACCGGCAAAGTGAGCTAAACAGCTGTCCAATGAAACGGACGCGAGATCAGACAAGCCACTAGCACAGCGCCAGAGGCGGGTTTTCGCGCGGGATCCCAGGACAACACGGCAGGACGCGCGGGAAACGCTCCTCGCTTCTTTTTGGCGCGCTTTTCTCTCTTTCTCTCTCTCTCTCCTGCGTACATATACCTTTTTCTCCTCCCAAACCTCGATTTCGGCGCGCTGCCTGCAGGCTATACAGTGTTTGCGTTAGCGGGATAACAAGATAACGGGCGGTGTTTGTCCGCGTACTTATTTCGCTCCGATGGGCGAGCGGCCGAAGGGAAGGCTGAGATGATCTGAATTCTTTTGTCCATCGCCGCCGCCGACGGGAGGTTAGGCCGGCCGGGCCGCTACCGGCATCCGGTTGCTCGCTGTAGCCCGCGCGTTGCTCTACGCCTGTTCGCTTTCCTTTGGCGGCAGCGGAGCTGGGGGCGGTTGTTTGTCTTGGCGTGCTGTCTCGCGCCGTCGATGCTGCGTGCGTGTGTGCGAGTGTTTCGGTTGGTGATACAGAACCACGGCGTGGTGTCGCGGAAAAGAGCGGGGCCGACCGGGTTGGCTGGTCGGTCAAGAAAATTGGATGTTTCCTCCTATGATGGGCCCCGGAGACGAAGACGGAAGGGTGTATGGATGTCAGGAGGCGTTCGGTATGAGAGGCAGTGTAGTGGGGGCGAAAAAATAGAGAGATCAGAGGGAAAATGAAAAGCAAAGGGCACGCACGTGGCTACACGGTGAGTGTACGTCTCGGAACGGCTCGGATTTTGCCGTGAAACCACGACCCTTAGCCCGGAGTGAGGCCGGCTTTCCTCGAGATGGAGTGGCAGTGGTGGCGGATGGAAGGCTTATTTCGCTGAAGGGGTGGCGTGAAAAGGTGGCTCGCCAAAGGATTATGAGGGCGGTGATTGAGTCGCGAAATGAATGTGATATAATGACGTTGAGGGAAAATTGGTTTGGCTGCCCGGTAATACGGGGTCTTAAAGCGTACGGTGCGCCTCCTGATTTTTTTTCAACATCGGCTTTTTACTTCATTTTTTTTTAACGCGTGATGGCTTCGTCGAGTGCACTTATTTCCGTCATGCTGCGTCGTACAACAAGCTCTCGTGGGTGCTGTTACTCGTCAATATTTGTACCATTATCTCTCCCGTTATGTGGTCAAAGCTCATTTCACCCTCTTGCTCAAAGAGCAGAGCTCTGCTTGTGGGGAAAAAAAGCGCTGTAGCGAAACGACGATATGGGTGGGGAAACTCTGGTCAGTCATCAACAAGGAGGCTTTTTTTACACCTTGCGGCTCTAACGTGGAAAATTAGCCGCATGTGCAGCCACAGACGACTGACATGTGGCAGTGTAATTTTTATAAACCACCAGTAATAAAACCATTTCAGACACATCTGTACATACTTCAGCATTTCGAGATAGTAATGCATACAGCTGCCCTTTTTTACATTTAAAGACATAGAGAAGCAAAAAAGGTGGGAATCACTTATGAGAGCAAGCATTAAATCCGGTGTCGCCAAGAAAATCATCGTTTTAGTATGCTGTTACAGGGTCACAGGGCGTCGTTCCCCAGAGTTATGCCACTCTGCGCTCTACATTCGTTTACGCTAGAACTGGTGGTCTTCTAAGCGACGTAGTTTTATTTTATGCATCATGAAGCTCGTTCGATTGTCCTTGCCAAAACAGATGGCGCGAGTCAATCTGTCATTTTTCTCTTATTAAGGCAACCTGTGCTTTCGCTCATTGAAACTCAATTTTCTCCAACATACCGCATGGGCTTTTATTCCTTACTCAAGTGCTGACTTGCCTTTGATATCCCATTTTGAATACGAAGCGGAAGCAACGATACTGGAGGATTAGTTATACGATTCTCTTCTAAAGCCGAGAAATCGCAACCAGGCACAAATGGAGTCAAAAATCCTTTGTCGGCCGTGTATCAATAACGCTATAAGTAAACTTCATTTTTCCGAATGCCGCTTTGCACGTTCGTAATGATCGGCATGTCAGTTGCATGTTTCTGTTGATTTCGGCGCCCTGAAGCTGCAAACAGTTTGACGTATCTATCACCAAAATCAGCATTTACATCCATTAAGATATTTATATATATAATATATATATATAATATATATATATAATTATATATATATATATATATAATATATAGTTTGGAAATGAGGGGCTCGTTAGGAAATAAAGAAATGCCGGCAGTCTACAACGCCAAAGATGGCATAGGGGAATGGTTAGACTATTTTTTACCGTTAGTGACGTTACATTATTTTTTTATTATTAATTATGTGAGAAAGAAAGAAAGAAAACACGCGCCCAGAGTGGGGACCGAACCCACGCCTTTCGATTAGATCTCGAATGCTTTACCAATTCGGCTATCTGGGCTATCTGGGACCACCCTCAAGCGCGTCAGATACAGTTGTAGTAAATATAAATACCCCAGAAAGTGAAGGAGAACACAGTCGCCCAGATAGCCGAATTGGTAAGGCATTCGAGATCTAATCGAAAGGCGTGGGTTCGGTCCCCACTCTGGGCGCGTGTTTTTCTTTTCTTTCTTATCACTAATTAATAAAATAATAAATAATGTAACGTCACAAACGGTAAAAAATAGTCCAACCATTCCCCTATGCCTTCTTTGGCGTTGTAGACTGCCGGCATTTCTTCTTATTTTATATATATATATTATATAATATATATATCATATATATATATATATATATATATATATATATATATATATCAAGCAAGATGTTCGACAGCCGACGTGTGTGCGCGCGTGTTGCTTTGTGGCAAGACAAGAGGGAAAAGACTCGGCCGATAATTCACCCTTTCGACTTGAAAGCACCTCAATCAAAACTGGTATCTCTGAGCTCTGCGCTGTTTGAAGGCAGTGGAAAGGGTACACCGGGGAACCGTTTTCAATCATGCACGTCAGGGAACCACTGGCGAACTAAAGCAATATGGGAAAATGGAGCACGGTATGGAGAACATTGATGCGGGACACATTACCGATTCTTCGCCGCTTCTTTAAACGCTGGGCCAGTTCAGTGCACGTTTTCCGCTGATTTCCTTTCAACATAACTCATAGGCGTGCAACGTACGGCACCCCCTACCCCTTGCACAAATCACTGCAGCAGGATTGCATGGTTTCGCTCAAGAAAGAAAGAAAGAAAGAGAAAAAGAAAGAAAGAAGAAGAAGATAAAGAAAGGAAGAAAAAATAAGGAAAGAAAGAAAGAAAGAAATATACGGGAAAATGCAGGACTAATCGGCGTTTTTACTGAAAGTGTTTACTAAACTATGCATTACCATCCATAACTGTGTCCCTCTGAGAAAAGCTATTTTTGCAAGATTACGGCGTCTGTCATTATCTTGCAGAATGTCTCTGCCATGCGCATGGAAGTGTTTATGACGCAAATAAGCTCGATCAACAATACGTTAATCGTCTGTCCGCATCACCTGTTGTCGCTCGGCTTAGGCGCGTTCGGTCCGCCAATAATTAATTGGTGGTATTTTGTGCACTAATTTCGTTCTGCTTCTGCATGCGACCGACGCTCTTTCGCCCTCACGAGACATTTCTTGCCCCAGAAGAAGCCGCAACTACTATGGCTACACATCGGACATCTTAAATTCGCCAGTGAAATATTTTCCCCACTAGGCCTAGTGATGGGACGGTTTTACTGCCAGCAAAGCCTTTGCGACAATAACTATATGCGGGTAAGTTCTTCCATTTCAGGCCACGTACCTTCTGGTGCATCTTTCTTGAGAATGCAAGGCCACTGAATAAAACATACCGGCCCTGAGAAATAGAATCACCCGACACTCTCATCCTTGAGAACATGTACTTCTTACTCCACTTTTTTTTTTGGCAGCTCGTAGCTGTGGGCACCCACTGCTCAACTAAATTTGTCTTAAAAGCATAGTTCTAAATCTTACTTATGTTCTTCTCTTCGCTTTTGCTTTGCGTTTGACACAAGAAGAACGGCTTAACAAAAAAAAAAACTTACTTTGAAGCAGCCGAATGATGTCGCATTACTTACTTTTTTTTCAGTTCATTTTATTTTTTACCTTTTCTCCCGTCTTAAAACGCGAACCCATAGCCGTAGTACTGGCCACAGAGCCCCTACCGCTTCAGCGCAATATATCTTCCAGCCAAAACCATCCCTCATCCCGCATGCTTTCTTCAAGAACAAAGAAAGCAAAAGACGAAAAGCAAGGGAGGAAACTTTGCCCATTCTTCGTTTTCTACCAAGTTATAACGCACTCGCCCTTCTCTTGCGCACATCCGTCTCGCTCTTGAGTCTCTTTTCTTTCCGCAGCAGGCCGCAAGAAGCAGCGGCGGCAGCAGCTTTACAGCGGTATAAAGCGAGCTCAGCGGTGGCGGGCCGTTGTAGCGCGTAATACTTAAGCCTCTGAACGGCTCTCCGCGCATCCTTCCAGCCCGCGCGTGGTTGTACAGACACGTACTTTCTCCCGCTTTTGATCACCTAGCTCGTTACGGACGCCAAATGGTCGCGTCGAAACGGCCCGTTGCCATGGAAACGCGTTCGCGAAAGATGCAACACCTGCGCAGGTCCTTGCTACCTTTCCTGAGCGTCGCTTTCAACTAAAGCGGGCTTACAACCTCGCAAACTTGTTCACTCTTTCTGCGGCCTTGCTTTGTTTTTTTTTTCCCCACTTTGCGGAAAGCGCGCTTAGTGCAGGTGTCTCTCCCCTTCCCACGCACGCTGGGCTTACCTTATGGCCTGCGCGTAGCACCAGTTTCGACGAGGCAGATTGCCTCGGCCGCCGGCATGCGTCTCGAAGTAGGCGGGGAAAAGTTTTCGAACTTGCAACGCTGTGCGAAAATTTTTGTCTATTTGGTGTTCGGGCTTTATTATTACTTCACTTTACGGTAGTTTCAGGCATCATTCGATCTATTTGTACGTTGGGAATTTCTTGTGCTTGTTACCATGGCAGCTCTCTACACCGGTTTCTTCTATAAAAGTAATATAATGGTTTGTCATATCCATCCTTTCACAAGTGAACGACCTGAAGTCAGGCAAGCTTTGCTGACATTTGTTTGGGTAGGTATCTCGCTTCTTTTGCTGGCCGCCTATCCCTGCAAAAAAAAAAAAAGAAACATCTCCGGGCGGCCTGTTACCGTTTAGAATTGTTTTCGAGTACATATTTCAAATCCATCCATTCTTTTTGCTTTCTTACGTGCGGTTCTGACGACGATCTTACGCAGGTCGACCATAGGAAGACATGCTCTCCAAACATATACCCATTGTACGCCTAGTCTTTTCAAATTTCTACACACGGCAGTATCGAATGAATCCTGTAATAGTCTTAACACGATCGTGTAATGTGAAGAAGGTATGATGTCTTCTTCTTTGGCTCAATCTTGTAGTGGGTAGCCAGAACAACTGGTAGAGACACAACGTCGACAAATAAACAACAAATCAAGGACCCATAACTGGATGGCCATTGAAACTGTGAGGTTCCTAGCTGCTACTTGTATACCATATCCCTCTCCCGTTCCGTCTTTCTGCTATACCTGTTGAGTCTGAGTGAAAGGGTACAAGTCACCCCAGGCATTCTTTGGGGCATTGCCGTTAGCGGACGCCGCACTTGTTTCTCAGCGTTCCTGCTCACTGGGCTGTCCGTAAGTAATGCACAAAACGTCACTGCTACCATGCTGCTCACGGGCTAGTGTACAGATGGTGTTCGCATAAACGTTTAGGGGCCGATTTCTTCTCTTGGCAACACTAGAAACCACCATGACAACGCCTACCGTGTCTGCACATGCGTTCGATTCTCGCAAAAAAAACAACAGGCCCCGGCGCCCGTCCTCTGCGCTGTTACCTCCGGATTCTTTGCTGTCGCGTCAAAAGACGTGAATAATTATAGTGGCATTGCATGACTATGCTCGCCTCGCTTTTGAGTCATCCGCATCACCACCGAAGAAGGGCGCCGCGGTCGCGAAACAAAGCGCGCACGACGCACGAAATGCCTACGAGAGAGAGAGATAGAGAGAATAGTCTTTAATGATGCTGGTGCGGTAAGCCGGGCCAAGGAAGGTAGCATGCTACACCAGATACGCTGCAGCGCAGTTGCCTGTGAGTGGGAACATAGATACAGGTGCGCCCGTACCTTGCCCTCGGCAGATTCGCTCAGTACAAAAACCAACTAATGCATCCGATCTGTGGCCATACATCAGCCGATACCAAAACACGGCAGCTGACAATTAGCTGATCTGTGCCGACGACTTCAGTTGTGTCTTCCGACAGGTAGGCAGTAGGACGCGGCACAAAACAGTGGTTAACGTCGAGGTAATGCTTTCGAGCTCTGTGGGATGCTATCATGCGTACGCCGCCATGCCGGAAGCCGTGCGTCCCGTTGCTAAGGCGACACACATGGTTGCCATCATGCACGCCACGCCAGTGAATACAACCTATAGCTTCAAGTAGTTCCACCTGTCCGCCATAGTGCTTCGTTCACTTATGGCCCCAGGGAAAAGAGCGACACACATTTGCGGAGAACGACGCGTTGCTACATTCGTTTCTTTCAATCTCCATAACTAGTTCTGCAGCTTGCATTCGTTTTCTTGACTGCTGCCAGAACAGTTTCCGAAGAGGGAAAACGCGCGCGGTGACGTGCCGTGCTCCGCGAATATGTTTCGCCCTTTAACCTCGATAGTTACGGGCTGCGGTTTATTCTTTTTTTGTTTTTTTTTTTCTTTAAGAGATTTCGTTAAGATAAGAAGCGGCCGCGGGTTGATGGGCATCAAAACGTATGTGCAACGCATTATTTTACGGAACGAGCCCAAGGGTGAGCATCTATATCGTTAGAAGTACTTCACCCGTCTATCCTCTGAAAATACTGCGAGGTGACAAAGGTGACACCCCGCAAAAAAGCCCGAGGAATGAATGCCCCGTCAGCGCGAACATGTTCGCGCAAGCGCTAACCTCCTTTCCGTACTGTCGTCCTTTGTGCATCCTGTACAGGTACCACGCTCTCCTTAGCCCATTCTCTTGGCACATTTAGCAGCAGCCGTTCCTAGCATGGTCCCAGATCCGGCCGTTTTAGGCAGTTCCAAAGTTGTCCCAGTGCCGAGAACAGGGGTGCAGCGGCGCAGTCAATAACGGTAGCAGACGATGCGCTTCGAATCACCCGCCTGTAGCGTCACGCACCGGTTACTGTACGTGTTGCTTAGCAACCCTCTTAGCATTCCCACGTGTCCTTGACTGACAGGCTTCACACACCGACAGAGCGACTTTTCCCAGCGACGCTCTTTGATGGTCGCGCAGCAGTGTCTAGCTCTGTGAACTTGGTTGACAGGCTGCACACATTGCAGACGCGATTTTACGAACTCGGGAACATAGAGCTCTCGCGGTAAAAATCTAGTTTAAGATGCACTTCCCGGATACCAAACTATCCGTTCTCTCCCAAAATGCATCCGAGAAAAGAGCCCTCGGCGCCATTACCGGGAGGTATAAGCGCGGAATTTCAAGCTTTTCGGTGAGCAACGCAAGTGGTTGTTTTCGGATACCGACCACCTACGACGGCCTATATGCATCGTAGCTTGGAATTATGCCGATCATCGTAAGACTAGCCTCATCGCAAGGCTCTCCAGAAACTTGATCGAGCCCCATTTTTGCAGAAACTTAGACAAAAAAAGCAAAATCAGAACATTAAACGTCAATGCACGGAAAGCAGAGAAGAAAAAAAAAGCAATACTAAGGGTGCTTCTGACTGCTATCGATGTGCTCTCGAGTTTAATAGGATGGCAAAGAACACGCCGGTAGAGTTTCAAGAAAGACGTCGGCTCCGCTTACAAAAGAACGATAGTGAGGGAGAAAACGAAGCAAAACATTACACCGCGCTTCCCAGGCATCATCAAAGGAAATCCGTCCGAGACAAATCATAATGACCAAGGCCATTAGACTACCGGTGCCGAGGCCGCATCAAATTTTCCGCTTCCGTTGGCCCCAGTCCTATTTTTTTTTTATTGTCAGGAGAAAGAAATGATAGCTGTAATATTAGAAGCTGAAAAAAAAAAACCACAAGAAAATTTTCGTACCATAATTGTTTGTCATGGGCTTATGTTAAACCACTCGCCTATTACCCTGTGGTCGGCAATAGCGGGAAAAACACAAAATAAGTTGGAAACGGGCCAAGTATGAACGTTGCGCGGGGGACGGGAAAAACGACAAAAAGAGGGAGTGAAATGACCGATGCCTAATTTCCTGAATTCCACAAAAGGCAGAAACAAAAAATCGGAACACGAAACGGGCTGCATGTAAGTGGTCGTCTCACGTTTCCTTGCGCTGCGGGTTTAATTCCCTTACGCCCACGCGTGCGCCTAGCCGAATTGATTGTTCACGTCTTGGGTGACTTTGTCCGCAAAGTTTCCATGTCTGCGCGTGTTTGTGCGCTCAAAGTATTTTTATAAGGGGAAAAATAAGAACGTTAAGAAGCGTGCAAGGAGCTTCTGCAGCTCATCCTGGGCAAGCTGGATTCGCCTTAAGCTCATATCTTGCGGTAAATTGCTTTGCAAAAGAAGGGGGTGTTTCGTAAAAAATGCGAAAGATTGGTTTCCTTTTCCTGACGCTTTAAACGAGGAAAGCTTAAGTTACGGCAATCAGATTTTTTTTTTCTTTCCGCAAAAGTATTGCGGCGCGTCATGTTTACCAATTGGTTTTTGGGCATTCAGGTAATCAAAGACGAGTAAATTCCCAGTGTAGAACGACGCAAATTTTCCTCGTCTTTCCAGCCTGGACTTTTCTGTGCGTGCGTTCGTGCTTGCTCAAGTCCGCGCGTGTGGTTTGTGCGCGTGTGTGTGCGTGCATGGGTTGGTAGCAGGCTGCGTGAATGAGTCCGTGAGTGCGTGGGCGTGCCAGAGAGTTCATTCGTGCGTGGGCAGGTGTGTGCGCGCGTGCGTGAGTTTTCAACGTCCCCTCTGTTCAGAAGTTTTTATATTTTACTATCGCAGCTTCCGCGTGGCGTCCGCACATCCGCCGTAGAGAACGTGCGCTTTTGGCCATCATTTGTTCGTGCTTCATGCCCACGGGCCCACGCAGCCGCCCCATATTGACATCACACTGTCATCCGTATTGTTTGCCACCCATCAATATGTTGATGTAAATCTATAACGTGGGGACTTCTTTGAACCAAGGCATCGGAAAATTTTATGGGCGTCCCAATTTTGTCCGGACTAAAAACAAAACTCAGGGCTAAGTGCAATGTTGAAGGAGAAGGAGGAGGAAGAACATTTATTTTTTATGGAAAAAGGGAGCGGGAGGGGAGAGTAGGTGGTGGCCTCAGTCCAGGCCGCCTTGAGGCCCACCAGCAGCCCGCGCCCGGGAAATCAGGTACTCCTGATTCTCGAGCTGAAAGCTGGTCAGCCTATGTTCCCACTGCTCCAATGTAGGTGATGTATATATTGGTTGGGACGTTTGACGCACTCCCATACGAGGTGATAGGTGGTGTTTGGTGAATCTTTATGAATATAGAACCTGAATATAGGTGATCAGGGTAATCATATTGCTCCAAACCCTAGCTCCTGCCAACTGCATAAATAATCTCCAATTACTTAAAATTATTTAAAGTGTACCAGCTTTTGTTTTCCGTATTCCGATGTCTTTTAACAGCAGCTTCGTAAAACATCTAAAAGTAGGTGCTTACCCCTTACTGACTGCGTACTACTTTCTGGAGTTTGTTCGTTTCTGGCACGGTCAACACCTATTCCTTCTCCTGCGGTATCCCATGGGGTCATCTCGCGACGTCCGAAACAGGATGTTGTGTCAAAAACAGAGCCCTGTTGTGACAGCGTCAATGCTTACACATTTGTCGCCGGCGTTATACGAGTGACATGGATTAACCGCAGAACTGAAATGATTTTTTCACAGACGTAAACCGCTGGGGGGTCCTATAGAACCGCCACACTGCAGGCGCGATGTTTCAGCGGTGAGTTTTCAAGCACGTCCGCCTCGTACGTAGCTTAACTCAAAGACAAATTACAACGTTGTTACATTTGAAGGAAATAGCCTTTGGTAACTCACCCAGGCCAGTAAAGACGCTGTTTTAACCCAAAACAATTACGGAAAAAAATTACGCATTAAATTCAATTAGCAGATTTTTATTTTGAATATAAAAATGCGGAGCTAAGGATGCATGACACTGGAGTAATTGTCTTCCGTTAAAATAGTACCCAGTTCTCTCTTCATTCTTTCCTGTAATGTCGCTTATTGCAAGCCTCGTCATTCCGCGCACGTTTTGTTATATAAAAAAGTTGCACTAGCGGTGCAAGGGTGGAGAAACAGCAGAGCTGGCGACCCCTCTGCTTTCGCGGAACCCGGCTGTCGCACCTCACACGGAATTCCGAACTTGCCGCCTGAAAGGTACATGACTGGAAGGGGCCGGATTTCGTTCACAATCTCTCCCAAACTGGACCGCGTCAGCACGCGTTAGAACCCGCGGCAACCGGCTCCACCTACTCGGCGTCTGCAGCGCAAACTGCTATGTGCTCCCCGCTTCAGGTGTGAACGCACGTGAACTTCTGAGGAGAACAGCGCACGCGACAGATCACGCCATGAACGCTTGGCAGAGTGTTCCCAAAGGTCGAGCTGGCCGACGCCGGACGCTTCTCACGAGGCGCACGTTCACGTGCGCTAGGCTGTGCACGTGAACATGCGTGAACGTTCACGTGCACTAAAAGCTTGAACAGCTCTGGTGTTAGTAATCAGGGTGTCGGAATGAAACGAAAACCGGAAACGAAAAACAAAAAAAAAAACGATATTTTTGGCCAGAACGAAAACGAAAACGAAACGTTATTTATAATATCGTTCCGGAGCGAAACCGAAAAAAAACGTTGCGTTTTTCGGTTCGAGTACAAATTTCGTTCGAGTACGTGCGCTCTTGTGCAGATGCTTTGAGGTTGAGTGAATGGACCTTTTCGCAGTAGCAATCTGCGCATGCTTGGGCTGCCGGTCGCCATTCTTGGAAGTAGCCCCTCGCGAAACAAACAAGAGTGCCCCCTGCGCTTGCTGCTTGGGGAGCGGCTATGCTTCCTAAGGCTGCAAGTTTTTATTTCCTCTTTTCGGACAGTTCTGTGAGTTCGCTTGTGCACACAAAAAAGGCGTTCAAAGGAAAGGGGCGAAAATGTTTGAGGCTGACCAGGCCGCGAGAACTTAACTGGATACCAGTGAGGGAGCAACGAAAATGAAAAAAATGAAGAAAAAGGGGCTATTCGACAACTGCAGATTAGTAACGCGAGCGTGCGCCTGCTACCGTGACATTCGTGTGAAAAGCAGGGGTGACGGGGGGTAGGGTGCATGGGGAGCAGGATATTGCAGGAGCAGGATATTTCGTGAACGGGTTCCCCGAAAGCCGCACATTTCTGGGGACATTCCTTAGGCTTTCTGTGGCGACTGCTAGGAGGGCCGGTACTGGAAGAAAGGTACATTGAACACACGCACTCGCACTTCAGTGCAACAGCTTGATTTCCAGCACAACAGTAGTCGCACCTCATTACGACGGGGCGCAACAGAACAAATCACGCTCGAAGATTTTTCGTTTATGCAAGAATCTTGAACAAATCTACGTGCCAGATTAACTACTTCCAGCATCTAGTTTCTGGAGATCACGGGGGAAACTTGGAGTGGCATTTGCAGCGGCGCCATCCAGAGGTCTACGACACATTGCGTGCCGAGAAAGCCGTGTCCACAAACCGTGTTGCATCCGGCGGGGATGAAGACTGTTTTGCTGCAAAGCTCAGGCAAGTGGACATATCAAGCATGCTTCAGCCAACTTTGTCAAGAAGCGTTTCACTTGAAATGACAGAGGACGGCCTAATGAAAAAAAAAAAAAAAAAAGGCCGCGTATCTGCTCCTCTAGTTGCAAATGTCGTCAAAAGACGATAGTCTTTGTAGACATTTGCCAAGGAAATGCCCTCCTTTGCTTTCCCGCTCACCTCTCATGCTGTTCCTGTACCGTCGCGCTCATTCCAAGGTAAGCACACTAAAGGTTTGAGCAAGGCGATTTGAATATACCGCGTTCCACTGCTACAGGCCGGGTTCCTCGATGCCAGCGCTGCAGTACGGCGTAGACGCGCGTTAATGGAGGCGGCCGACTAGAAGGTTTATAGAGCCGCGTGGCCGTGCTCTACTTGCGTTCAAAGCAGAACGTGGAACCTAGCTAATGGAACCTTTCGTTGCTGTTGCCGCGTGATTTTTCATATGCCGCCAGGAGGCGGCCATTTTCTGCAGTAGATGTAGAATATCATTTGCTATCAAAAAACCAAGCATCCATGAATTTTTTAATAAAAGAACGCTGTAAATATCCCTTGTGTACTAATTTCCTGTCTCATATTTGCGTAATGTCTTGCTCTTGTTCAAAGTTGACAAGTATGAACATATAAACCGGGCTTAGACGTTTACATGTGGCTGTGAGTATATAAGACTATTGCGCAATATCAATTTTACTTTGGCCGGGTGGCTGAATTGAGTCACAGACAGGCAGACGGACAGACAGACCGACAGACATACAGACAGACCAAAATTTCTGGGTTTAAGTAGCCCAAGAAAGACCATCATCTTTAAAACTGCATCGAGCTTGTCACAAAGAATGGACGGCCGTTAGGAGTGCAGGCAGCCCTTGGTGTTCCAGCCACCCAGGTCAGCGTGGAGCGGGTATTTTCGTCGCTATAGTTTATTTATCTGACCAGAGGTCTCGCCTTTCCCCTAGCACACTTGAGGACATGCTGCTTATGAGGTCATATCAGTGCCCCTAAGACGTGTCTGAAGAAGTGCTTCATTTTGTTGGGCTGTCAGTTGTGGAAGGTTAGGGGGTTGGGCCTTTTTTCACTTAAATTTTTACCAAAAATCAATAAACATCCCTTTTTTTTTTTCTTTTTAATTTTGTTCTCGTTTTTTTTTTTTTGCGCAAACACGAACCGTTATGAACCGTTATGAACCGTTATATTTTTCGTTCCGGAACAAAAACGAAACGGAACTTTTCTCAATGGAACGAAACAAAAACAAAAAGAAAAACATTTCGTTCCGACACCCTGTTAGTAATTATGCCCCCGTCTTGTTAAAAACCAGAAAATGAGAATTGAATTTGATGTTTTTTTGCAAGGACCATTCTGCTATGCAGGATAGCCCTCATAGGAATGCGAACGCTACAAAATTGGTTGACTGCTCGGGAAGACTTCAATTACTTCTACAGTGTCTTAACGCGTAAAGCCCTGTACTACTGAGCATGAAGATGATGGTTTGATTAAATCACGAACTCAGGCCCAGCATAATATTCTTTAGCATGCAATAGTAGCACGTTTCCACGGCTGCATCGCAGCCAGAAACTAAAACTTGTAGTTTGTTTCGCAAAACCAAAACTAGTAGTTCATTGCACCAACGGAATTAATAACCGAAAGCCCCTGCTTCTCTACCGAGCAAAGCCAGGCACGAACAACCATAGAATGAGAACGGCAGCGAAAGAGTGCCACTGGTGAACGCCAAAGAGGAGCTAAACGGTAAGTTGTGGGACAGAGTATTGGGGGCGCTGCAGTCATCATTTTGGAAACTAATGATGGCTTTTATTTGCTGTATTGGGCGAATAGGGAGCGGTTGTTTTTAAGTGCCGAGCACTTTAGGGGCTCGCCTTGTCGTCGTAGTTCGCTTCGCTGGACCCAAGTAGAGCCACACGGCGTTCCGTCCAAACGGCTGTTGTCGCCGCGGCGTAACCCAGAGGCTTCGAAAGCCAAGCGGTCTATGTAGTCATAAGCGTACCAAACTCGTGAACCGCTGGCGCTTGCCATACATCTCCCCATTGTTTAGCGCAGGGAAAACTGTAAGTACATTTGAGGCAAGATATACGTAATTAACCGGCAGCGCCCGCGTTCATTTAGCTTAGGAACGCTCGTTGAGTTAGTTTTAACGATAGTAAGCAACAAAAAAACAAAAAAAAAAGGGAAGTGCAACGCCGGCACGTGCGGGAGGAAAAGCGAGCACAAAAAGAGCAGAACTCCTGCTAGCGCAGTTCCAAGAAGGGGGCGCGCGAGCACTGCGAAGGCGGGAAATTTGAATTGCATTGGGTGGTAGCAGTGGAGCGGATAATAGCGCTACAGCCCATTATGGCGAATCACTGCTCTGCACTTCCGACAGCTTTCACATTGAATGGAACAGCTTTAATTTTTTGTGATAGTGCGCGCTCCTTTACATTAACTCTCTACGTTTCCGTTCCACCATTAGCCCCACCTTCATAATTCTCTCTCTCTCTCCTTCTGGCTCTCTATTCCTTCGTATACTTTCTAGTATAGGGTAGCGAACCTTGCTCACATACCGGTAATTCTTCTAGTCTTCTTTTGATTTTCTATTGTTTCATATTGTTCGGTCATTTTTACCCGATGTTCTTCCTTTTCCTCAACAGTGGTTCGGTTATGAGGTTTAACGCGCCGACGCAACGCAGGCGATGAGGCGCGCCGTAGAGGAGGGCTCCGGATTAATTTCTACCACCTGGGGATCTTCAACCTATGGCGAAATCTCGAACGCACGGGCGTTTTCGCTTTTCGCCTCCATCAGAAAAGGGGCCGCCGCGGCCGGGAATCGAACCCGCGTCCTTGGGATCAGCAGCACCAACGCCTTAGCCACTGAGCCACCCCGGCGGGTTTCCTCTACAATCAATACGAAACTAGTCGAACGTACTTCATGGCAGCCTTTTCTTCTTCTATATTTTAAAGGCTGTTTAGAGTGTAAGGGCACACGTCACAGCCTAAATGAAGTGCATCGAAGCGGTGTTGTAGAAAATAGGTGAGGCTCCGGAAGTAAAAAGGGGAAGGTAGGCATGCGTCATGACAGTGACGTGGCGTCGGAACTGAAAGTGAGGCGAACATTTCTTGCTTTTCGTGCGCGATGTCGCCGGCAAAAATGATGGAATATGCGCTTCCTTCCTCCGATGGAAGCGGCCTCCACTGATGCCCGAAACGCGCTTTTTGCTGAGAGAATCGTAATCTGGTGCTGTCTACCGTCAGGAAAGAAATATACGGTCAGTGGTTTCTGCGTGGTTCGTAATAGCGAAACGCATTAAATCTTCCACTTCGGCACCTGGGCTCTTATTTTGTTGTCTTCGTAATGGCGTTGGTATGACCTCTTTAGGGCCATACGAGCTTGCCTATGGTTTCTCCTCTACTAAAACGAGAGCACATTTATGATGCGTTCCGTATCCGCAAACATTTCAGAGTAAACACTGTTCTTCCATTAGGCAGTAGTATCAGAACTACAGGAGAAAGACGAGGGTACGATATAAGCACAGTCTGCGTGACAAAAGCGTAAACACGGCCGAATATTCGGGGTGCTATAACCGAAGTTTTATGCAACGGCAAGCTACAGCTAAGACAAGCTTTAAGTAAGCATTACTGTCAGCAAGTATAAACATTAGGAGCATATTCGTCTTCCAGGGCTTTCGACGTACGCCTGTAGCGTAAGTAAATTGCTCTGATAGTTACGCGGTCATAACAGCCTCGGGACTACGTTGGAAGGCAAAGCACCACGCGTTGGTTTCTTTTGACCCTGGAAATGGTTTTCGTAGCCCAGTTCTTCATTTCTTGATTCCTGAGTTCGCCGAAAAGCATTACTATATTTCATAGTTTCTGTTTTCAGTTATTTCCCTCTAACGCGGTTTTGCCAGACGAGCTAGGTTAAGGAATAATATTCCGGAGGTCATTCAACCCATGGTTACTCAATTATTATTATAGGCTGAGTGGTTCGCCCGAGAAGAGTACCGAAACCCCTATCTGCTTCTTCACCGGACACATGTGCCTAAGCAAGATTACCCCTGAAATAGCAGTTATGGAAACTTAACAAGGATTTGGAAAACAGTGTTTTACTTACCTGGGATTAATGTTTGTCTCCCACAAGAATAAACAATAGCGCCTGAATACACGAATAAGGAACAGAATTTGTGCCATGGCATTATGCTTTTCCGTAGTTTTTATACAGGAGAAAAGAAGAAGGAATACGTTTACTTTTGTTTGTTTTTGTTATACTCTACAGATTGTAAGTGCTGCACTTTAAATCATGCTGTGCCAGATTGGGCCAGACACAGGCCGCTCAGTGCAAAGATAAGAGTGTCCACGGCTGTTTTTGTTTGTTTGTTTGTTTTTCCGTATAGGGACCTCTATTATCGACACAGCCTGTCAAGCCAGCTCTTGCGCATATTTTGTACCCCCCCCCCCCCTTTTTTTTTTTTCTTTTTTTTCGGGCTGCAATGTACGGTGGTTAGGGGTGGGTTATGTCCCGTGTGTGTGTGTTGTGATGGGGGGGGGGGTGTGTAGCAAGGCTGCTACAAGATGCCATGCAACTGACGTTTCTTGTATAATTGCCCATTGCTGCCATGAACCCAAGGAACTGGTATGCCCGTCAAGCTGCTTTGGCAGCTTTTTTTCCTCAGCCCTTTTCATGTAATCAATGTATAAATAGGCAAATAAACATGATCTTTATCTCTTTATCTTTGCTATCAGAGGGGGCATGAATGCCCTGTTGGGGACGGAGAAGGATCCGGGGGAAAGAAGGGAATAATGGGAAAAAAAAAAACACTGTTCAATGTTCGCTCATTTGAAATGGTGTTTTGCATTTTAAAGTCTATGGTTTCGTGCAGATATAGTTCGCAGATTTCGCGAAGAGATATGTGCTACGTTTATGACAGGAGTCGGTCTAGGTTATCACACCAACTCATTGCCTTTGAGCGCAAGAAATAACTTTCCCCAGCCATTAAACAGCTTTCTCTTCTCCGGTAGTGGCCAGTAAGGCGTATTCTGGGGGCCGTGGGTTCGGATCCCACCCGGCGGGCATTTTTTCTCCACTCTCTTTCTGTCTTTCCAAATTCTTCATCTGTTTCAATTACCTACCACATTCTCCCGTTGCTTTGTGAGGCATTCTTGACTGCCAACCCTTATTTCTGTCTTAATTCAACGAGCCCCCCATTTTCCTATATATATATATATATATATATATATAATATATATATATATATATATATTATATATATATATTATATATAGTCATGTGTGTAAGAATGTGCTCGTGTCTAAAGGTGTTAAATCGAATTATTAGCTTTGCTCCGTCTGTTGCACTGTTAAATAATATTTTATTCCAGTACAAGTGCAAGCAGACTGTTGGCACGATACCTTTTACGATGCGAGGGAGAAGAAAGTTATCAGGGAAGCAAATCGCCTAGTATACAGATGTAAACGTCACATCACAGCTATGTCTCTATAAAAATGCATAAAATATCTTACACGTACGCAATGCCGTTATTCACAAGCCAATAGGCACAACGTCCCCTCCATGCTCGTTCAATATTTCTCCGCTGCTGCTGCTTTCCCTCGCCTGCAGCCGCAGTTTTTCAGCGCGAACAGCGGAACCGCGGCGATGCGCCCCAAAAGGGACGCAGCCAATGTCACGGGAAATGGCGCAGGAATGCCGCCTATCTGAAGCGCTGCGACATCGCGCACGTTGGCGCACCGCGGCGTTTTTCAATTTGCGCGGGGCGACGATAGCCGTTTGTTTGCAGCGAGCGCCCGCAAGTCAAACAGCGATACCGGCGGGGCCGATCGGGAAAGCGCCGCTGTGAAGCACGCTAGGCGCTATGCGAATGGCGCGAGCCTTGGGGGCACCCGGATAGCCGAGCGTTCGTTCGTTGGGTACCGGACGTTGCATCACGGATCGGATAAAGTTGAATCTGAAACGAACCTAACCGATGAAATTCAGGGTAGGGGGGAGCGAATGTGGATGTGGTGATTCTTCCGGGAAGTGGCCGGGAAAGTTTCCCCACCGAGAGCAGCAACGGATTTATTTACCACTATATTTACGATCTGAAACTTTCTTTTGAGAGCGAAGCCTTCTCTTTTTGGTTTTTTCAGGGGAGGGGGAGGGGGGTGAGCTGCTGGGGCTGCTACATTCTTGTCGTGTGCCCTACTGGGTTTCCTCTTACACCATATAACGCTGAGTGAGTGAATGAAATCAAGTATTGGACGGAAGCCCGTCTGGTCAGGGAAACGCATGACACCAATTTAAAAAAGGACAGACGCCGACCACGAGTATATATAAAAAACGAAAAAAAAACACGTTTCGGCTCCTGTACGCAAACAAGTCATTGAGAACAAGGCCTCCCGTACGGGATCCGAAACGTCTTCTTTTTTTTTTTTTTTATAAATACTCGTGGTCGGTCTCTATTTTTTAATTGGTGTCCTGAGTGAGTGAACACACTTTATTGTGCCCAAAACCGGGGGAGGAGCGTGGGGGAATGGGATGTCCCGGGGGTTCTATCTTATCAGATGGCGGCCAGGAGCCCGTGGGCCCTTGCGGCAGGTAACGCTGGCCTCCCTGTATCGCGACCGATGTGCTCAGCGGCGCCCAGGATAATGTGGCCTCCGCGTACGGTGGTCCGAGAAGCCAGCCGTTCATGCGCGTATCACCTCCTCTGTGCCTGAAGCGGGGGGCGTCTTCGCCTGAAGAATTCATACGTTGTACGTTTCTCATAAAGTTTCGTATTTCTCGACGCACTCGCCGCTGCTCGCCGTTCTGAAAAGTGAACTACGCCCAGCACAAAAAAATCACGCCATATCCACGGAATGAATGATGATAAGTGGGGCGAAGCTCGAGAGTGGGAGATCATCGGTAACCGTAACTCTCCCGTGAAAGTTCGCCCATTACATCATTAAGAAAGACGTAAGACTGTGTGCGTACATTGTACAAATCAACTTTTATTTTCGGAGTCAATGCTCCCAGGCCCAGACCTGGTGAAAGACCCCGCGCCATCGAGGACTACCCCGCACCTCCACCACAATTTGTCACGTAGGATGGGACACAACGGTAAAGAAAGAACTTTTATTTAGGGCGAACTTGTGCCCGAACAAGACGAGAGGAAACGAGCAAAGGTCCTTGCGTCTCGTTCGATCTCCGAGAACGACTGCCTGCGTTCGTGGCGTGATCTCTTGCGTGATCTCCCCCTCGCAGTGCACGTGCGCTCGCGCCTCCGTTGGCGAACACAGACAAGCTCGCGCTCCCGGTGCCGAGTTTGCGCTGCCGGTTGCAGCCGGTTCTTGCGCGTGCAACGCGGCCCACTTTGCGACATCTCCGAAAGCATGCGGCGGTCACGTACCACGAGACACAAGGGATGGACACACCCATGACTTAAGGAGCTTCGCCCCTAAAACACTCTGTCTTAAAAAGTAAATATGCAAGTTCATTTCAACTTAAATAGTCCAGTATTAAACCTCCGCTTTACATCGATTTTCACCTATGCATGGGAGACGCCATTTTTAACTTCGCGCAGGAATTAGACACATGAGTGTTTTTACAGCCAAATTGAACTTAACAAAATTATACGTTTTTTCTGCTGTCCTCCATCCCATATTCTCATAAGGCCACATCAAAATCGACGTTTTTTTCTGTTGCAATAAAAGCGCACTACCTTTAAAATGAATGACGCACTTTGGATTCATACTTGCAGCTATTATTCTACATACTACCATATATTATACCATCATTATCGAATGATGTGATACTTCTTATACAATGTGACAACCTATTGCATTTTATGTGATTATTGTGCTTTGATATGATGTATTCATTGTAACCTGAGTGACATATGCAATTGCCGTTGTATATTGCTGGTAAAAACCCAACGTTCTCTTGTTTATTTCATTGACTTATAGAGTTGTATTGATTAAAGAAATCTGTACTCTAACGAGTGTTTGCAGTGCCTTCTAACGTTTTTTTTACGTTCACTGTTGACCATGTGTACCGACATGTGTTGTCTGCAATTCTTACATTTTTTATTAGACCCCTTACTAGCCGCTGGCTATGGGTTCAAATAGTTTTCTGAGTATGTTTTGTAGCGCCACACACAAAAAAAAACACAATGAATTGAAGATTAATTGACCAATGCGGAGGAGCGCACCGGGCTACGTTCAAACAAGGGAATTTTTGTAGGGGCCATACCGGGAATGAAACCACAAAATCATTATGAAAGAAAGGGGAAGCGGACATAGTGTCACTTTCGTTTTATTCACAAGGCGCACTGTGGACGCTTAGTTAGTTAAAGTTCATGCAGATACTACAGCACTGTTTAACCCAAAACTACGCGGTTCACTTGCAGTATCGCTTGCCGTGGGATCAGTAATGTTATTACCGCTCCAAGCAGGAATGATCAAAGCTGCTACCTGAACGCTCGAATGAAGGTTCCATCAAAGCACACGCTCCAGAGCAGTCATAGCTAATAGGGCGTGTGTAGACACAACTGACAACAAAATACTTCCGCAAAGTTTTCGCGTAACCTTTTTAGTATCGCCTTGATAAAGTAAATATTACATTCGCCTGACTGCACGTACCGTGAAAAAAGGCCCCTTCAACGAAGCGCTGAAGCGAAAAAAAAATGAAATAAAACTTGTAAAGGGAGAGCAGAATACGTATGCGGGCCTTACTGAATCACGTGCCTCTTTGCGCAACGAAATAGCCGGGCTATAGGCTGCTCGTTCCCGCCTGGCGCAAATGTAAACGGGCAAAAAAAAAAAAAAAGAGAGAAAGAGAGAAAAACTCGACTCTGTTATTTTGCCCTCTAGTTACATCCGGCTGCCTCTCTTTTATTCATCGGCGACACAACCCATCTGGCAGCGTGTCGCTTCATAGGTTCGGTTGAATCCACTCGTCTTTTCGCACACGACTCCCAGTCGTGGGAGTCGAAAGACGAAGTGCGGATGGGCGAAAGGGGTTGCAACAATGTTCCCAGAAAAAAGGGACTCCCCGAAGCTGCGGGCCCAAAGGGACTCTGCCAAACAGGTCGGCGCTTCGCCGGGGGGATCCCGGCAGCCGTAAAATGGAAAGAAAGCCGAAAGGCTGACTGAGTGGGGGAAACGAACGGGGACGAAAGAGGGAGTGCACTGCCGCACTACCAGCCTAAGCTGAGTCGAAATAGCTGCCAAGTTCGACTCCGCTCCTGTCGCCGGCAGGGATAAAGTATCATTGGTTCAAGCGCAAAAACATAACATAGCGGCAAAGTAAAGAATCATTCCCAGCTCCGCACAGAGAGTAGAAAAGAGAATGGTTTGACGCTGCGCACATGCCGTGCGCTTTCCCTCTTACTTTTGGGCCCTCACAATAGTTTCTGGCTGGGCTCGAGAAGAAATTGGGAGGCGAGGAGAAGTTCCTTTCGGCTTGGCTTTGACGAAAGAGAAGGACCCGCAGAAGCGACGAAAACAGTGATTTCTAGCAAGGGTTTATTCCGAACACGATTCTGGTAACCTCAGGGTTTACGCTTCTGGCAGTTTTGTTTTCTGTCCGTGATTCCTTTTCGTTATTTTCGGTCCTTTGCTTTTTGTTTTTGCGATATGGTGAACAGAAAGCGGGCGAAAGGGCTTGTTTACGCAGCCTCTGGATGCAATAACAATCGAAGAAAAATCGTAGAAAAGTAATAAGAATGACAGGAGATACTACAAGCTGGTCGCGTGTTCTCGAGTAGCGGAAAGGGTAGAACTCATATTGATAAATAACTAGACACCGTTTCGGCAGAAAACGAAAGGAAAAAAAGATACGAGCCTTGGCGGGAGGCAAAAAGGTATACGTATGACGTAGGAGCGGGAATTGAAATAGATGACAGAGCTGGACTGAGTGGAGTTGTGAAATGCCCCACGTGAGCAAGCACTCTTGGTTGTTTCACGTTGTCGGCAAGTTTGACGCGAAGAACAAAAGACAAAAAAATAAAAAGGGCGATGAGAGGGAACAGCGCCGCATATAAGAAACAACGGTGGATGAGTATGTCGTGCATGGAGGCTTCCCAGAATATTTCGATCTCTTTGCTCTTAAGGGCGCCGACCGAGAGCGAAAGGTAGGCGAGGATTTACGTCGACGGTGAGCTTCAAAGGAAGCAATACTTTCAAAACTTCATTTTAAAAGTGTTTATTCGCCCCCCACAAAGGTACAGAAATAAAAATACGGTCCCTTGAAGGTCGGGGAGGTCGAAATCTGGAGCATGCTATTCTCCTCACAAAAAAAAAAAAGAAAGAAAGAACGTAAGAAGCACGTAGGAAAACTATGTAAACTAAAATTTAGATAATACCCTCTTGTAGGTCCTTTCACTGGCTTTTGAAAGGGAAAGTATCATCATGAGAATAGTATACGGACATTACAAGATTGTTCGTTCTCGCGCATGAAGATTTATTAATAAAAAAATTCTGCGGAAATTCAGCGAATTATCTACAAACGCGCAGCATTCGTATGCCGCTTCTCTTGAGTACGAGCTTTTCTAGCTAAATTTTTCGGTTTTTCTAAATCATGTTCGACTAATTACCTCTATTTACGCTATTATAACTATTAGAAGTAGAACTTTCGCGAAATCTGCATATTGTGGGAAAGCAAGGCGTTCGATGGTTCGCCATTTACCGTATTTTTTGTATTTTTCTTGTTTTTTAGTGTTTCAAATTTTTTTTCCACCAATTATGTCATTTACGCTAATTTAACAAATTTGGTGGAACTTCCGGAAAATCTGCGTTATTTTGGAAATGGTACGATACGATTGGCAAATCGGCCAATCGTAATACGAATTTGCCTTTTATGTATTTATTCATATTTTTGTGACTTATGATTTTTTCAAAATTTCGTTCGACCAATTATCTCCGTTTACGCTATTATAACCACTACAGGTGAAACTTTACCGAAATCTGCATTATTGTGGAAATGCAGGGCGTTACACGGTTCGCCAGCGTTCGTAATTATTTGATATTTTTCTTATTTCTCAGTTTTTCAAAATTTTGTTCGACAGATAATCTCCATTTACGCTATTATAACGTTCACAGGTGGAACTTTCGCGAAATGATGAATCTTTAAATAAACATGAGCTGAGGAATTACGCCTAACCTCAGTTCAACGTCTTGCCGAAGGACTTCAGAGATTTGTTTCCCAACAGTCCTACGAAACATTTTCGTTGCGTTATAATTTTTCGTGAACTTTATCGTGTGGCTTGTTGGCTTTAGTTACTAACTGCTATTATCGCAATCGGGCATCATCCGGCACTGCAGCACGAGACAATTTTGTAGCCACTATTGCTCCTAATGATTTAGTCCTGCACACATAAGAGAACGTGTGGTATACATAACTGAAACCAACCTAAAACTTAAGACAGTAAAAATAATCAATAACAAGTGTTTCAAAATAAATAAATAAATAAATAAATAAATAAATAAATAAATAAATAATAAATAAATAAATAAATAAATAAATAAATAAATAAATAAACCAATAACTAAATAAATAAATAAATAAATAAATAAAAAATAAACAAAAAATAAATAAACCAATAACTAAATAAATAATAAATAAGTTCACACATAAATATCTAACACACATAAAGACGCAGAAAAACAATGGTATCGTATTTTAGAGCGAGTTGAATTTGACGAATGCCTGCGTGCCTATGCAAAAACGGCCGGGTACGTAACGGGCGTTTCCTGCAGCTTTTCGACAAATGTTCAGCGCCGGAGACCAGCCGCAACAGCCGTGCCCCAAGGACGATGCACTCGAGAAAATGAAGGCGAGCGCGCACCCTGCGCACCTCGGTGACCTAATGGAAAGTTGCGTTCTCTCGTAGCCGGAAATGGCGAGAAACAGGGCCGGAGCACGCCAACTGCCAGGCTGCGCACATGTCCGAGCCAACGCACTCGACCGGCGTGCATCCCGTAGTGAAGTGGAAAGATGGTCGATAGGCACGCCGAGCTGGGGCTGTGCGCGGTGCCGCCGTTTGCAACGACCAAGAATGCGTTGTGGTCGGTCTGATCCGCCCGTGCTTTCGTGGCATCTCTAGATCCTTATAGCCTGCGGATTTTGGAATTTTATCCCTAAATTAGTACATTATACCAGAAACGAATAGCGAACGCCATGACAGAGAAATTTATCCTTCCTTCCCCCGCACCCCTCTCTCTCTCTGCTCTCTTTCTTGTTCTATAATAAATATATATATATATATAATATATATATAGAAAATAAGGGTTGCGTCAAGAAAACCTCAGAAGCAAAGGGGAGGTTGTGTTGGGTCATAGAAATAAAGAGATGAAGAATTTTTTTGAGTCGAAAAGAAAGTGTGAAAAAAATTTCCCGCCGGGTGAAACACATCGCCCAGAACCGTATTCTGGAAGGTCGTGGGTTCGGATCCCCCCGGCGGCATTTTTCACCACTTTCTTTTCGACTCAAAAATGCTCACTCTTTCCTATGACCCCACCACAACCTCCCTTTGCTTCTGAGGTTTCTTGACTGCCAACCCTTATTTTCTGTCTTATTTCATGGAGCCCCTCATTTCCCATTTTCTGATTCGCTATATATATATACAACAAAGAGGAGAGAGAGGGGTGAGGGAAGGTAAAGAATATATATATATATATATATAAGATATACTATACTCTATATCTATATATATATCTATATCATAATGTAGTGAACATTTAGTGTGAACCCTTCCCAGTGCTACATGTGCCCGTGCGCATTGCAATACTCCTCCTGTCTCTCTACTAGATGACTGTTCTCCAATCTTGATCATTATTCCCGTAGGCACCCATTTCCTCTTGCCGCCGCGTCTCAGTTTCCCAACCTGTTTACTTCTCAGCTGTCCCCCTGCCTACCACTTAGCCTGTGTCCACATTGAAGCCACGCGGCAAAACTGAAAAGACCGCTGTGGTGCAATCCACCGCCCCGTGGGATCACTCTCCGGAGATGAGGTATCCTCGTGCATGCCCGTTCGGTCCCAAGGACTTCGAGGGAAATAATTTTTCCGCAGCTTCAGAGGTTCTTACATTTTTCTGGAGGAATTGTTTCCCATTAATTATCCAGTGTCCACGTAGATGCTTCAGCGGATCGTCGGCGACGTGGAACGGAAATTAAGCACGTTTCCCGCTGAAAGCCGATCCTCGCCACACGTCATGCGCTCGTATGCGCAAACACGCGGTCGCTTCCACAAGAGGAGAGCAAGCGGTGCGAGTCAACTCAGCGGCGTAATTCCGAATTCTTCATGTGTGCATACCCATCACAATCGTCATCCTGTGTATAATCCTCCCTCCAACTTATATTTCACAGCCCACGTTGCAGACAGCACCGTGGCTGCTACATCGTTGCCAACAATCCACCCACTGAGCACGCCTGACTCGCCGCGAAAAAAAGGGAAAGTAGGCGTTGAGGCTTTGCGATTCCACCACCCTTGCGGAGAGGAGGGGGGGGGGAGGTCGGAAATGTCCAGAGGCGGCTTTCAAACTTTTACTGTGCGAGTACGTATTCAAACGCATCACTCTGTGTTCAATTACCATCACTCACCAACACGTTTTCGTCGTGACTGGGCCCTTCTCATGAAGAATGGCTGCCGGAGCATCGGCTTTTGTAGTGGCTATGAAACGTTTGATTGTGCGCCAATGAGGAAACCACACAGTACGAGCACGTGTAATCTCCAATGGAATTGAACGCGATGAATTTGAGGCCCCAGAAGATTGTCAAGGATTGTAACGAAGAAAGCAAAAGAGATAGAGGGAGGATTTCTTGTGAAACGAGGAAGCAGAAACGGCTAATGTCTCCAGAACACGTGGCCACAAAATGTTCCCGGATGAATTCGGGTTGGGGACGTTGCCGGAAGAGGGGTTCAGGGGCATTGATTTAAAAAGATCCAAAAAATACTGAAAGAAGAACGTAGCAAAAATAAAGAAAAGTGTCATGAGATCGATTGTAGGCTAGGACAAATACCTCTATGCTGTAGAAAGGCCTGGGGAAGTGTCGACGCGCGAGGGCGAAAATTTCTGCCTCTAGTCGTAAAGCGAGCCCAATCATCTGAGGACGCCTCAACCATTTCAAGGGTTTGTAATAAATCATGACATTTTTTTTTTACATACTGAACACCAAATTAGATGATGAGGAATGGTGCTGTAAGCATAACAACAGTAGCATACAGATCAACAGCGGGATGTCCGCGCTGTGGGACCGGCCACGAGGGCACTGTCCGCTTTAGGTCGCGAGGCGCTACCGTAAAAGGGGAATCACTGCAAGTTTTACCCTCCCAGATACGATTTGCGAGCGCGCAGTAAGCATTTCCCATTTCATGGATAAAGAAGGGTCCAGTGCAAGCCCTCTCTTCGTAGACGGCGGAAGAAGCTGAAGCAGTGGTACACACAGGATGCCGGCTCCATAAATAGGAAGCAGGAGAACGTCAAATGAGCAAATAGTTGAAAGAAGAACCGGAAAGGTCCACTTAGCAATCGGGTCAAGTCTGAACCAGCAACACCTTTATTTGTAGATACAAAGTGTTTGTGGCCTCGTTCATTCTCTCTCTCTCTCTCTCTCTCTCTCTCTCTCTCTCTCTCTCTCTCTCTCTCTCTCTCTCTCTCTCTCTCTTCGTTCGAAACCCGAGCGCGAAAATTTCAGAGGGGCCTCACGACCCACCTCACACCCGCCCTACCCTCGGCGTACGCCAGTGAGCTGTAGTAATGTTCAAAGCAAGGAGAGTTGACGCGTTTTTCGAAGCAGTACCGGAGACGGGCTATAGTGAAATACACAATGGGCAAGCGCTTGTCCTGTTGTCTTTAAGGGCGCAGCCCTTTGGCGCCCGTCTCTGGGATGAGCCGCGTCGCCATTGTAACCGAGTGAACGATGGCAAGACCGCGAATAGTAAAATAAAGTAAAGGAGAAGAGTGTCGCGAAAATGTGAGGGGAGGGTGGCTCGCCGTTGCGGCGCGAGCGCTCTCCGAAAGTGTGCAGTGGGGGAGGAGGGCAGTATGCTCTGCCCGCACGAGACGCCCGTCTGCGCGACGCTGGCGATAACGTGAAGGAGCGTGTGCGTGACGATGGTGTGCGTTCCCTGCCTAAGACTCGGGTCGCAGTCCCTTCCTGAGACGCACTTCGCGCCGCCGACGCAGAGGCTTATCATCGCTGCCGTCGTGAGAACCCACGAGAGAGTGCTGCTTCAGGGCACTGCTGCTGCGCCCAAATATCGCATTACGGAGTATCGTAATCGCCAGCCAATTTTTTGGTGTGTCTTATCCTGTTGCGCAGCCAAAAAGGCACGGAGGGCAGCGTAGAAAAATACGGTCCACAGTTTAGCGAATTTTTCTGAGTCCTTTTTTAATGGTGGAAAGTCGACTGAACTTTAAAGGGACTCTGAAACACTTCCGATAAACGCTTTCACTCTTTCCTCGAATCTGGAAGCACTGCGACAGCTATGGCTTGTATTCACTGGCGAGGCATGCATGCTGGCAACCATGTCAGTGCGCCGTCACTGGTTACGTCGGGCTCCACGGGATGGCGGTACTTGTCCGTCCTAAGCTCATGATGTGTGTTGGACGTTCCAAACTCTGCCCCACCGAACGCAAAGTAATGCCTCGACTCCAATGTCACCGCGATTAACAACATCTCTGTTGGCACCCCCGTTAAGAATCGGGTTGAAACGGAGCAGACGACGCACGCCGGCGTTTTTTTTTTTTTTTTTTCGGCGTGGGGGCGCAGTAGCACAAGCCGCGCCATGTCCGTGGAGCAGCGGCCATGTCTGCGGCCGTTTCTAGTATTGCCAAGCGAAGAAATTGACAGCTAAACTTTTGAGTGAATACCATCTATAGTTATTGCCAGCACGGAGGGGCGCTGCGCGATTTGCTCGTCGCAGCAAATGCGCCTTCCGTTTCTGCTTTGCTTTTGTGGCTGTCTTTTTAAGGCGGCTATCGAATGCATGCGGTCAGTGCTGCAACTGAAGGAAAGCCGGCCAATAGCCGATTCATCGCTTTAATGACGCAATTCCAGCGGTCGAAGAACGCCAAGATCGGGAAAGACAATGACATTTTTCAGCACGTTTCTAAGTTATCTGATGGGCATAGATCAGTAACTGTTGGATGAGGTGCGACCCCTAATCTAAGTACTGGATGTGTTGGTTGACTATGTTCTGCAAAAAATTACGGTTTCAAAAAAGTTTAAAAAGCGTTTCAGAGTCCCTTTAAAGCCACTTTTCCGCCGCACTGTCGAAAGCGCCCTTCGAAGAAGACCGTCTTGCCGTGCAGATGCCTCGCAACTACCCATTCTGGCTGTTCAATAATTTCCGAGCCTGTTCGGGTTGTTTATCGCCTGAAAACTCCTGCGGAAAACATTGTGCGCCGTAAAGATCCGGTTGTTCGATATTGTAAGCAAATGGCCCATACTGCATTGTCGCGAAGTTTTCAAGGCTTTGTTCACCGCTAATATGCATGAATAGAGGGAAGCTCGCATAGATACAACATTTGCATATATCGATCGACATGCGCTGCTTTGTGAACGCCGCAAATAGCTCGCGTATTGCGGTATGAACGCGTGTGAGACAAATAGGCTTGCTCATACTTAATCCTGTTGCTATGGCGAGCTCATTCTTTTCTGATAGGCTCGAATTCAGACATAATGATCACCGCGCAAAAAAAAAAAAAGGGAAAGAAACCCAACCACCCATGCCACGCATATTCGTCCGCATTCCCTTCATCTTCTATGGCTACCACAGAAAACTCCCATCTGGTACGAACATCAATAGGCGTCAAAGTAAATTAGGAACTAAGCAAGGGTATACCATTCTGGGCATGTTAGTAATCCGCAACTTGAGTACGATTGCGTAATAAGAAAAACGCGTACGTGAGAGATGCGAACACGCGTAGGCAATTTTGCGCTGTGTGCGCCCGCATCTCTCAGCCTCATTGCGCACTCTAACTTAAAATTGAGAATTCAACCACTTCTTCTACAAAGCCAGCCAGACGAATTCGCAAGTCAACTGTTGCGAAAAATAGAGGCGAACAAAAGTAAACTTCTCTCGCAGCAGCTGGATTTCGCAATGTTTGTTCGGTTTTCGCAAGAACTTCGCGCAAACTCTGGGTGAACTGCTTCGAAAACTTCCGTCGCAGGAGACAATGTGAGAGGGGAGAAAAACAGCTTACACCGGAGGAATCGAAGCAAACAAGCGTGCAATGTCGACTCCAGTCTTTCGCGGTCAGTGTCAGGGATCCGCTATACCTTCCCCTGGCTGTCGCCTCTATCACAAATTCCCCCGAGGAAAGTCAGTCAACTGCACGCCCCCTTCTCACCTCTTTGTCCACCTTGACAACAAGCGGCGACGCAAAGAAAGCGCGACCTCTACACAGCCGCAGCATCTTCCACGCGCCGCAAGATATAGAAAAGTCGGTCAGGTATACACTCTCTTACTCTACAGCTCTTCCTCATCCTTGACATCATGCGACGCAAAGGACGAGCGACCTCGGACACGAGCCCAGCATCTTCCACGCGGCAAGATCCGCGCCGAGTTAGTCGCGTCATGTGTGCGAGCTAATTAGCCAGACGCGGGCGCTGCTCCTCCAACGCTCTGCGTGCCAGCTGCACCGTCAGCCCAAGCCCGCCGGTGGGTCGGTCGAGCAGGACGGAGGCTCCCGCAGGATTTCACGCCACGGCGACGCGAACCGCAGCCTCTTCCGCGCACGCTGCGACGCCCGATCTCCCGCACGCATGAGGGGGTCACACGCTGGACAGGATATACCTCCGCAGCTTAACGCCAGAACTGGCCGCAGGCTGCCCGCCGCTTGCGAGCCTTTCAGGCGGCGTCTGGCGACGACACGATTTCAAGAAGTTGGCTGGGTTGTTCAGCATCCTTTTATCAAGCCTGGAGGGTTTTTGTTCCCAGTTCTCTCTTTTAATGCAATGCTTTTGAACACGCACGAGTTCAGCAATGCGCATATAGCAAAAGGGGATCGACGTTAAATTTTTCAGACGCACACGAAAGTGATGTTTGCACTTTTCAAGAGGCGAGTGATGTTGTCAGAGGTAGGCCTTTTGGGAAAGTTCTTTCTCAACTATGCATTCAGAGACCTATCGCCAGCACCAGTATCAAGGCTCCCTATTCATATTTTATTGCTTGCAACCTATGAACAACCTCGACAAAGCTGAAGTGTTGATGCTTTTGGAGCAAAGCTGCTGCTAGAAAGGAGCCGAATGGACATCTTAATAATGCACGTGATGTGACAAAGCAGAAAGGGGAAGGGGGGGGGGGGGGGGGGCTAGTTGTTTATGCATGATAACTCATGTGCCCAGTTGCAACTGCAGCAAATGGAAACGACGTCCAAAGATCTGATCGCAGTCTTGCCAACCTTTTCTATTCCCGCAGTTGTTTTTGTGAGCATGCAATTCTTCGGTACAAGCTTCTATATGATTTTGCTCAAACGCGTCGCAAAATACTGAAACAAACTGCGCGGCAGGTCACTTCCTTAACCCTGAATTTTTTTTATTTCACTCAAAACAGTGTTTTCTGTGTGATTTCCTAAATTTTAGGCCCGAAAAGCCCACAAACAAAAAATAGAGCTGGTCGCCCAAATATTAACTGATTCATGAATGAGCCAATTAATTAGGACATCTGGCCATTAAAAACTTTATGTTGAGCAGAAGCATCATTTTTGCGTGTTTTACTAAACTTTATGACCACATGAGCCTGCAAACTAAAAAATAAGCGCTCGTAGTGGTATTTACAAATTTACTAGCCTGGAAATAAAGCTACGACCTCCATTTTTTTAGCCTCAAGATCGAGATTTTGTCTTCGCCGGAGCATCTTCGTTGTAGCCTCTAGCTCCACTAGAATGCAACAACGGTGATGTCTATCGCAATAGGGGCCATTAAAAAACAATTCCCCAGAAAATTATCAGTTCTGGTTTTTGTTCTCTATGCGCTAGAGGAACGTTTATGTGACGGCGTCAATTGACACCGTCAGGGCCAATAGGGTTAAGAGCTTCTCTCGTTACAGCCACCATTACGTTAATCTCATTAATTGTATAAACGCATTCGCCAGGTGATGGCCGGAATTTCACATGCACTGCCGTGTAATTGTTAGGTATTCATTTAGTAGTTACTTTTTTATACAACGTTGAGACAGTTGGAAAGGATCTACATTTAAATGGGAGAGTTTTTTTTTTCTTCGCGAAATGGGTCAAATAAACAAACGGAGACTAGAAGTGACAACTGGGCTAGTTGGTATTGGATTTGGAAGATCTTGAAGGTAGCGCACTTACACATGGACACTAAGAAACGAGGAAAAACGACAAACCACAGAAAAGGCGACAAACCACAAACGACAAGACAAAAAGACGACAAGAAAAGACGACAAACCACAACGCTGTGGTTTGACGTCTCTTTTCTTAGTGTCCGTGTGTAAGTGCGCTACCTTCAAGATGTTCTAAAACGGAAACAGTCCGATGAAACTGTGGTGGCAAAAAAAAAAAAAAAAAACTCAACATTCTCCAGAAAGAGATTACAAAGGAATACCGTATTCCCCCCCACGGAGCGAATCGGGTTATCTTTGTTTTACTTCTGTATTTACTATTTTATTACTTAACTGAATAGCCCCAGCTTACAAGCCCCGGCCAATCCCCCTCTCTGGGCACGAGCCAAGAAGATATGACGAGCCTTCTTCTGTAGCGTTTTGGAAATTAATGACACGACAATGAAAATCTTTCTTATTTCGTTAGTGTATTGGGTCGTGCCTAAGAAAATGACCCTGCGGAATAATTCGAAGACAGCTACTTAAGCTGCCAAGAAGACTTACTTGCCCTTCGTGTGCACTTTCGGTGTTCTTGAAGCCTTATTGCAAAAGTCTAATGGCTCTTCCCCCAAAGCTCCATCGTACCATTCTTGGAGGTCAACTTGAATGGAGTTTCTATAAGTATGCCACATCAAACTGAGTGTTTAAATTCAATACGAGCCAAATCCAAACTAATCATCCTAATATTTGTCAAATCCGCCGCATAATTTTCAATACTTGTGGCCGTACACCTCGCCTAGCTGACATGTAAAACATAACATGTAATAGTTTTGACAGCGTTACATTTAGGTTCGGTAACAAACTTAGGGGATTTCACTAATTGCGGGAAAAAAACGCTTCAATTTTGTATCATCTTTCTAATGAACTTGGTTTAGCACGCTCCAGTGGTTGCAACAATGCGCCTCCTTCAGCTAACGCTGCCGCGGAAACTTTTGTTGTTCAGTGACCACACAAAATATATTGGAGGAGTACTTAAAGGACACTGAAGTGGTATGTAAACGTTGCGGGATTACTTGCGCAGATTGTAGTCCGGAGTCCCCAGGCCATGTTTCGACCACTCTGGGCGCGTATTACGCGATTTTATTTAGTAGAAAAATTAATTCGAAAATGCTGTCCTCCTCTCTTTACGCTCGCCCATTTTCTGCGGCGTTTTCGTGTGACGTCGCGAGGAGCCGAGCTCGCAATTGGCTGCGCTAGTGCACGGCTCCCCGGCCTTCAGACAGAGTCAGTCGGCCCAGTGTTTCGTCCGCCGGCCGCCGACGGGTCGCCCGCAATTCGTTCACTCAGTTGTTGAAACGAAGCCAGGACACGTTTGTGAATGGAAGAATCTGCCTTTCTTTACTTGGTTAGTTTGTACACTGTATCTATCTCCAAGTCAAGGTCGCTTCACACAAGCGCTGCACAAGCGCACATGCGACGCTTCGCTGACTGGTACGCCAGTAGGAAAATATAAGGCCTCTTGAAGGCGGGAGAAGAGTCAGCGAAGTCAATATAGGTACTAAGGAAATAAATCAACTGATATTTTTACCGTACAGCGTAAAACTAGGGTGCGGGAAGCACTTTTTTTGCGCTGGGCGAAAAGCACAGCGGGTCAGCAGCACGACTACGCATCTGCGAACGCTTTTCCGTCTAAAAAGTGCAATTGCTAGACGTGACATATTGTGGAAACTTGGGGGATGCTTACTGCACGAGCGCACAAATACAAATAGTCACCTAAGCTGCTTGAAATGCCAAAACTAAATAAAAGTGTAAATTGGTTATACAATATATACCTTATATTTCCAACGTCCGCGCAGCTCGCCCCGTGGCCGAGTGGTCTGGAGGGCTAGGTATGTCACCCGGGAGTGTTTTGCAAGTCCCGGGTTCGAATCCCCGCGCGTAAAAGCTTTTTTTTTTGTAAGTTAATTTTTTCGTTTTCCGCCGATGTTTTCTATACTGAGTTGACCTTTTTTTGGGCCGCAACGTTCATGGCTCCACGAACTAGTTCACAAAACGCGCGCAGGCTGGCGCGCTAGCGAGTTCTCGTTGGCGTTATGTTGCCATAAGCACCTACTGCTTGCAGGCAGTGGGCACAGGCCAGAATGAACAGACCCTTGGCCTGGTGCGAACACGCTTTTTACGGTACAGGCATGAGGGAGGCAAGCTCCAAATATGGGGGAAAAGCGCATGACATTTGGGCGTCTGCGGGTACGCGGAGGGAGTTCATGCACTGCGTAGGCCTCGGCTAGTGAATGCTACGATTCCAAGCCGTCCTGGGAGGCTTATCTTATGCATTTTACAGCTGACAACATGGCAGAAGCGCGGTACGATGATTGCTGAGTTATTGAGAATGCCCATCCAACAACGCCACCGGTTGTGTTTTACAGAACCGAAACCTAAACGTGTTTGGTAGCTCACCTTGGGCATCGCCCAATCACGGTGCCCCCTCCTCCCAACGTCACAGCTTTAGTTGGTGCGGCCGCCGCAAACCGCGCATGGTAGTTTTTCTTCTTTCGCGCTTTGTAAAATAATTACCGATTTTTCAACCGGATAAACGATGAAAAGTGTGCTAATTTGAGCCAGTCTACGCAGTGCAAGCAAACACGGGAGCTTGACAAATTCACTTCAGTGTCCCTTTAAAGGAATGAACTTACTCGAATGCACTCTGCTGAAGAGGCACATGAACTTATGTAATCGGCGATTCTACCAAGGCGATTGTGCCCTTAAGCGAATGCATAGACACGGTGTGAACAAAGCGGAATGCAGAGCCGAGCTTACGTGCACATTCCCCAATCCTAACAAAGATCAAACGGTGCATCTTCAGGTTTCATTCTTGGTTATGACAGCAAACTCTGCTATGGTCCCAACCTGACCATTGTGGGACAGCACTGCAGTTTTCGTTTATCCTCCAGCTCGACCTTACCGCCCAGGCATGTGAGCTCAAAGCTTTGTACCAGATCTAAAATTTTTCTGTGTGTAGACAACACTGTTGTGATTACTCCAAAACAGCCACCACTGTTTTAGCTCAACCAAGTCACTGTTCCCGAGGCTAACGAGCCCGCGTCCAGTGACCATGCAGGTTTGAATTCGACGCTGTCGCCACATTTCGCACCCTGTTAGTTGCCCGTTCCTCCCAAATTTACACTGTTCTCCAAGGCGCAAACGATAATTTTGCGCTCATTTCGAGTTTCGTCCTCACTGTACCTTTTCTACACCTCACTGTTCGCTTTATTTTTTCCTGTAACATCGAGCGATGTGTCTTTCGAGCGCTCAGCGGTGGGAATGCTCTGATTGCCGGCATGCGGCAACGTACCGGAAGCGACGTGTGCTTCGAGGGCAGTCTTCGCGTTCCATCGCATAGCGCGCTGTCTTGCCTGCCGGCTTGCCCTCGCGTACCCCCTTCCTCGCCACGACACATTCCCCTCATTCTCTTCCCAGGGTCGCCACACTCGCCCGTGTAATGACATTCTTTTTCCGCTCCTTAGCGGCCGCCTTCATCGCCGGAGGGTCGGAAACGCATCGCCGAGAAAATGCCTTCCAGATACAGGAAGCCTTCGCGTGACTGAATAATAATAGTAGCGAGGAAAAGCTGTTGGTTCTTTCTGAACACCAAAATTAACCAGGAACCTCACCGACGTATGGCCTAGCCTGGTAAATGCACTACGGGAAAAAACTCAAGAAAGGAGACAATGTGTATGCTTTGGGAGCTTGGGGGTGGTGTCGGTAGGGAACGTTGCTGACTAGCGGCCCCTCGCGGAGCGGTTATGGTTTCATTAAGTTTCCTCGGCGCTGCCGTAGCTTCGCGAGGTGTATCTAACACGCCGACCGCGAGCGGTAATTCTCGCGCGCGTCGGGCCAACATAAATGTCAAACAAAGAAAACAGGCGAGCGGGAGGGAAGTAGGGAAGGGGAACGTGCCCACTCCCTCTTTTTCCCCGCTCGGGCTGCAAAGGGAAGACAAAGCTTGTTCCAGACGGGAGTGTTGAAAGAACGGGCATATCGGTTGCTCTGCACGCGGCAGGAGTTGCGTTGTTGAGACACGATGCTCGCTGTCGATCGGTAGGGCTGTAGCATGCTGGTCTTGTTGCGAAAGGCGCGAGGTTTAACGAGACTGTCGGAGCGTGCAGCGCGTTAATTATTATAGATGAGTGTTAGGCATGGTTATGGTTTCTGCGGGCGAGTTATAACGTTGGTTACCACCCACTGCCAGTCTCCATAATCCCTCTTTGGGGTTTCGGATTGTTTCAGGTAGTCACAAGTGCCCGTGTGAGCTCGTCTAGACTCTGATTTACTAATATTGGTCCTCCAATGAGCTCATCCACATGTTTATATGACCTCTACTCACCTACAGTAAGGACGGTACTAGAGCTAATTAGAGCTGTGCCCAACATTAGACTTCCCTCCAGGCTAGCGTAGTAAGTCTGCCTGTCCATTTGGCCATCTTTAATGTAAGTTTAACTCAATAAAGTCTGCAAGGTATTGCAAGACTAAAACAGCCTTTGCAATTAGAAGGGTCTGAGATATATAGATTAATAAACACAATTAGCATTATTACAGGGCTTGGCTCTAAGCTGGGTTGCAAAGTTGAGGCTATTCGCTGGGGGGCAGCCGGGATCGCCAGCCGTGTTCCCAAGCCTTGCCTGAAACTGACTCCGTCACATCAAAACGGGAACAACTGCCGCACCTGTCAGGTATGCGCCTTGAGGTCTTACGTCGTCAACCGGTACCCGCATCTTGAAATACAATCAGTTTGACGTTGCCTGACGACAAATGGGAGAGCACTACTTGTCGCTCTGTGCGTGTGTGTCTCTGAGTTATTTCTCTGAGGAGGAGAGCGAGAGATGGGGAGAGATAGGTAAAGAGAAAGAGAACACATTTCTTGAGTTGGGTCGGGAGGCCCGTTTGAAGTGATAATTGATTGGAGTGTTTAACGCACCGACGCAACGCAGGCGATGAGGCGCGCCGTAGTGGAGGGCTCCGGATTAATTTTGACCACCTGGGGATCTTTCACGTGCGCCGAAATCTCGTACACACGGGCGTTTTTGCTTTTCGCCTCCATCAGAAAAGCGGCCGCCGCGGCCGGGAATCGAACCCGCGACCTCGTGCTCAGCAGCGCAATGCCTTAGCTACTGAGCCACCACGGCGGGTCCGTTTGAAGTGGTTCCTTGTTCACTGGCACCCGTATGACGTCCTGACCGCCTGCACCCTGTCGACTAGCGCTACCTGAGGATCTGGATATCTCCCATTGGGGCGATACGTTGCTTCTGGCTGCCTGCACTGCTGCCTTTACCCTGATTCTCGCTCTCATAGATCCTTGTAGCCCTGCCCCCTTTCTGACTCACTGCTTTGTTCGCCGCTTGTCTGCTCGTTTGGCACGTCGGCGGTTGACGGTGCGTCGCTCCAGCCGCTCAACTCGCCGTGGTCACTCCGAAGCCGCTGGCACCGCCTTTCACTTTGTCGGGGACTTCGTAGGTAAACGATCTTTCTCTGTAGCAAGTCGCTTCACTCGTTTCGCTGCGTGACGACGGTTTCGTTCTCCATCGCCGGCGATGTTGCAACTCCAGCCACGCTTCGCTTTGTCGCTTCATGATGTAGACGCGAGCCTTGCGACACGCATTAGGTGATCTTGCGCCATCTTGTGAAAAGCCCGTAAAGCCAAACACAGCGAAGCAGCAAGCTTCGTTGTGTGGGGCTTTGCAATGTGAATTAGCGCGTCCCGAACAATGTGAATTAGCGTGTATTTGGCCGGCCACAGATTTCTGATAACGGGGTGCTTTTTTTTTAGCGCGAAGCCAGATAACGTTCCGAATAATTGGAACCGATTCAGCGTCCTATTATGCACGCTATTACTGCCGGCAAGGTCATGCAACGAATGGCAGAGTCACTTGATGCACAAAGTGGACCCACTAAGGAAGGTGGAATCGGCACGCCACAAACTACGTTAAAGCGCAACATCGGGCCACAGAACAGCGGGTAAATAGCGATCAGATTCATCGCACTTCGATACACTTCGAGAAAAAGTACAGGCTTGCGCGCCGCGGACAATAGTTGGAACCAAAGGACATTGAGCTTGGCCCAATAAGTAGCGGTGCAGTAGCGACAGCAACAAGATAAGAAGAAGCTGTGAGAAACGAGAACCACTGAAGAAAAAGACGAAAAAGACTAGACGACTTCATCGACCGAATGGGCCAAAAATAACAGCAGGCTCGGTCGAGCGTGAAATCTGCCATTCAGCTCCGCGGCGGAAACGCGCTGACTTAACGCCTTCCAGAACAACACCCCACTGACGCCTCGTCCGCGTCTTTCGCCTCAGAAGCAGCGGGTGTCAGTGTCTTCGGTGTATGACAAACCCGCCGGCAAGCCAACGCGCTGCCTCTGCGATCTTCTCTATCCCTTCCCTCTTGCGCTTCCTGCCGTTGTTATCCATCTTCCGCGCGCTTCCGAGGCTTTTGTCAGGCATGCGTAAAAGAGACGTTCGGCACCAGTGTTTATTAAATAACAGGTCTGTTGCGGTTAGCAGAAAAAAAAAAAAAAAAAAAACAGTGATGCCTCGACAGCGCTGTCGAGGCATCCCCTGAAGCGGTTGCAGCGATAGTAGAAAACAGGTAGTAGTTTAACGGGACTGAGTCTGCTGTCAGGCAATCTTACCTCAAGGCGTCCTTCCTGAAGTGAATGAAAGCAGCACTAAGACTCAAGCCACTCTCTTTTCGTTTTGTTACGAATCGCGTTCGCGTTGCTGCGTTCTTCGTTCTGCTCATGTGCTTTCCGTTCAGCTCACACGTAAAGAGGGCTCTGCACTCCGGTCTTTAAGGAACTGCGGAGAAGGAAAGATTCTTCATGTCCCAGTACAAGTTTACAAGAACGCAGAATGGAGAAAATAAAGGGTTGTTTAGGCAAAAAGTTCTTTTTTTTTATCTCGCCACAAAAAGCTGAAAACTGCGACTTAAAAGCCCCGGATCGCCTTGCGTTCAGTTCACGGAAACTGGGCTCAAAATCAGTTTAAAAATTGTACTTCTTTAGGGGTATTTTCCAGTTTCTTACAATTTCCATTAACGTCAAAAGCTGCACATTGTTTTGCTGCAAGGAACCTGTAACAAGTATTGGAAGTAAAAGTATAAAAGGCAGGAAGACGAAAAAAAAGACGATTTCGCTCTTTTGCTCCCTGTGCTTAAAATATATTTCACATTTTTGAAGCTCCAATAGCATATTACGTAATACCTGATAAAATGTTGCATAACACCGAGACGATGTATATACCTGAGCCGGTAGGACCATGTTATTTGACACTCTTTACCGTTTAAAGGTATTCCAGCCCTACGGCTGGTCCAGCCAGAGCTGACGCTACCACTGTACAAATAGCAGGCCTGTCATGTTACGGTATATTTAGGGTCAAAGAGGATGACCAGACTCCTTTACCCTTACCATTTCATGAAAAACGCTCAGTACTGCTATAACTGATCGGGCTACAGTAATACAGCTACAAATCACCATGGTCTAAACGTATCACATGTTTTTTTTTCTACAGTAGAACTGTTTAAGCTTTTCTTTCTGCCACAGAGTGTTACCAGAAAAAAAAATTTAAAATACTGAGCGCACGTGAGCGTGCGCCTCGCGAGGAGCGCCCGGCATCGGCCAGCTCGGCCTTCGAGAACGCTCTGCCCAACGTTCGTGGCGTGATCTCTAGCGTGCCTTTCTCCCCGCCAATTCACGTGCGTTCACGCCTGAAGGGGGCAGCACAGACGCCGAGTCCGCAAAGGCGGTTGCCACGGATTCGAGCGCGTGCAAACGCGGTCCACTCTGGGAGAGATGTGAAAAGCTGCGTACAAAACTATCCGGGCCTGCCAGTCAAGGAGAACTTTCACCGGCACGTTCAGAAATCCATGTGAGCTGCACCAGCCGGGTCTCCGACGAAGAAGAGGGGCCGCCAGCTCTGCTCTTTCTCCGGCTTTGCACCACTAGTGAAAGCTGCGCCAATTTTTTTTTATGTTTTCAGTTCGCAAAAATCTTCGTGGAGAATAACGTCTCTAATGTTTAATAGGGTCCAGTGGAGCGTACAAGCTTGGAGGTTGGGAATTTCTGGTGTTGATCAACAAGCTTTACCACTGGAAAGCGACAGCGATGAACACTTACTTGGCTGGTAGTAACATGCGCTGTAGAGGCCAAATGGCGAGTAAAGTAGCTTAAGTTGCGACAATGAGGATTGAATGTTCGAAGCGGCTAACCAACATGATTTCCCGCTAATACTGCGAAACTGCGTAGAAAAAAAAAACGCATCAACGGATATATCAGGGTTGATTCCTCCTATGAAGGAATCGTCTTAGCATTTACTGTGACGACTACACAAAACGCCGCTTCTCAAAAAGTATGCACACTAGCGGAGTTAACGGTATTTGTAAAAACATGGGCAACAGTCTAAATTTTAACGATTTGCTTTGATTTTAACAGATCTCCCTCTACTTTCCCCCCTCCCCTCGTTTATTGGAGGGTGCCATAGAGCATTCACCATTCATGCGTCACCATTCGTGACGCATGCACATGAGAGCACGTCTGCACCTCGAGACGGGTACGCATCAAATTCTGTAATAAAATAATGACGATACGTTTGCTTGCTCTGCCACAAACTACGTCCAGAAGCGATAGCGTTCGATGGACAGTAGAGAAGTGATGAGTGCACGTGGCCCCCGTCCAGGATACACCTCCGAGGAAAAAGCACTGCACATCATAAGCCCAGTGACAGTGACCCGGCGCCACTAATCTCAGCCTGCATTCCACTTCAGCGGCCGAAGCACGACCCCCACTACAAACACCGGCTAGATAACAGCTCCTGCAAGGTAAGACGACAGATACCACCCCCCTCCCCCCCCCTCCCCCATGTGTCGCTCCTGCAATGCCATCGCCAATCAACAACACGTATAATGGGAATGCCACCTTTGCGCACAAAATACAACACACTACTCTGGAGGATGCACAGCTGGACACCCCGAAGACCAGGGAAGAGCAACGTGGTCCGGTAGACTTGATCCAGAAGGCCATCAATGGGAGCCTTGACGGAGGCCCCCAAACTTCACTGTGCCCTCTACAGCGTCATCCCCTTTCGTTTTAGCCAAAATAAAAGTCTCTCTCTCTCTCTCTCTCTCTCTCTCTCTCTCTCTCTCTCTCTCTCTCTCTCTCTCCTCTCTCTCTCTCTCTCTTCTCTCTCTCTTCTCTCTCTCTCTCTCTCTCTCTTCTCTCTCTCTCTGTCTGTCTGTCTGTCTGTCTGTCTGTCTGTCTGTCTTTGTCTTTAGCAAACACGCTGTCACTGTATACGTGCCTCAATGAGGCCACTGTCAAAAGGCGGGGGGGGGGGGGGGGTTAATACATCGAACATCGAGGAGTCAGAGCGCGCCATGCAAATGAAGACAGGCAGATGAACGTTTAACAGAAAGGCGGCACCCATAGTGGCTATAAAATTTTTCGCCTGGACGCTCACGGACGCAGGCGGGGGTCGACGACACCGAGGGCAGTCGAATGAGTGTGTGGGGATCTGCGCACAGAGCTAGTGTACCCATAGCGTGCACCACCCACTCCCTTTCTACATGCACCAGCTCCTTTCGCATTTTACGCCCGATTTGCGGGAAAGAGGGAAGGGCTCAAAGCGGCTATGTCTAAGTCAACGAGAAGTACGTTGCTTTGATGTACTATCGGCGTCAAATGAAGCGCGAACCCGAAAATATGAACCTGAACACACCAATAGCACGATTTCTCTTCCGTGCAAACCAAAATGAAGTGTGGCTTAGTTACAAAACCAAAGTTGGGAAATGTGGATTTCCAAATATACCAAGAGCGTGCCATTATATGAACTCAACGAACCGTATTTTTCAATTTCGCACGTTCTGGTTGATATTTTCGTGTTCGCGTTTCATTTGACGCCGATAGTACTCCTGAAAAGCCCTAAAAACACCGAGACAGACCAGATCGAGTTTCTTGACCAAAATTCCCAAAGAAAAGACTTCGCATTTAAAGAGCAAGTTGGCCCTTTCTATAGGGACTCTAACCACGAAAGCAAATTATGCGTGCGTCCATTTGTGAAGGCCGTTCGCCCAGCTTCACTTGTTAAGGCACGTTCCAGATTACTCTAACACTCAATCCTTTTCTAATTTCGTTTTGTTTTCTCTACAATTACTTCCAACTATGTACCAACACAACTTATACAAGGATTTGGCATACTTTTTGTCTGGTTCTATACCGTGCTCAATTTTGTCAGCGCAGTGTAATGTTGGTAAGATAGAGTACACACCAATAGGTGAATTGTCCGTAGGAATGCTTCAACCCTTCCCTTAAAGCCTTGCAGGTATATTCGGGTCCATGTCGTTTGCTCAAGTCAGCACGAAGGGGTCGACGCCATGCTGAGTGTTTTTTCCTCCTCAGAGCTTTTGCACCGGGAAACCTCCTGTACCTGACGACACTTTTACAACGTAGCATAGACAAGTGAGCTACATTTTTTTTTTTTTTCGTGCAGTCTTCCTTCAAACTCCTTCCTCCGTACTTCCTACACTCCTTACAATCCTGACCAGCAACAAATTCCGTTCTGTCTTCATCTTCCATGGCAACTTATATTCTTTTCGTTTCTTCGCTAGGTGCTCACCAATTCGTTCCAGAGCGAGAACCTAACCCAGCCAACGCCACGGAACAGTCTCTAAAAACCTCGTCAGCGCCAGCGGCCCAGGCTTGCACGACCTCGAGCGGGCCTGGGTAAATTTATAGACGGCCCGCCGGCTTGTGACAGGAATTGTGTGCACTCTGCGAAAGCCAGACGCTAACAACATGCTCCACTCTACACGTACCGAGAATGGCCGCTGGTTCGCACTCCCACGTCCAGCTAAGCAATGGCTGCGAAACTGTCCAGGCCCGGTAAGCTTCCTCGGCGCTATAAACCCGTTCCTCCTTGTGGACCCGAGCGAGTTTGGCGCCGCCGGCGAAGATTAGCGACGGAGGTGGGGTTGAGGGGTTCCGCTAGGCCTTGCTTAATTAAAAACGGCCCCCGGCGGACGTAGCTAGCCTGCAGCTCTCCTCCTGCCTTTGCGGAGCACTCGTGCGTTTTGTCCCAGACCCTTAATCTTTTCCCGCCTTTTTTTTTTACCTCCTCCCGCTTCACGTCCCGTTTCGTTACCGCGGCTTCATGAGGTGCCCTGAATGACACGGCGCGCTCTGGCGGCCACGGCTTTATTACAGCGCGACCTCATCATCTCGTTTACCTCTGCCTTCTTTTTCTTCTTCTCAAAGCACGCGCGCGGAGCAGCGGTCTTTTCAGAAAGAAAGAATGTTGCACGTAGTAAAAAGGAAGCAGCGATCCATTTTCATATGCGGAAGAAGGAAACGACGTATTAGGAGAAGAACGGGACAAAACTCGTTAATACCCCCGGGCGTGCATCCAAGAAGTTGCCACTGCACTGTCGTTTTGTACGTCTTTAAGGTGGAGAGGGACATTCCAATGTCAAGAGAAGACTTGTTCTGTTTTAAAACACGCGGCGCGAGATGTTTCCCGCAATTCGGATGCTACTGGCAGCAATGCGAGTCCCGTAACTTTTCTCTTGTTTATGCTTGGCACTTTGCGGCGCCGAGAGTCAATGTTACGCGAATTTAAAGCACAGATTCATTTATGCCTGTTTCTTTTCCCTCGCACAAACAGTAATATCCACGTTCTTTCCTCCCCTCAACTTCAGATTTTATAGTTCTTGCTTTCTGCGATGTTTCGTGGCGCAGTAATAAAACTGCTTAAACAGAGCACGAAAGTAGTTCGTCGTGAATTTTTCACTGACTCTGAAAGAATACGGTAAACACGCCCACGGTAAATTATGAGCGCGTGTGTTGCAGCAAAAGCGCAAGTTCCAGAAGCATCTCAGAAGCCGTAGCCATAAACAGATCCAAAGCCGGAGCGTAAGGGCGCGCGTTCCCTTTGTAATCTCGCCGCGCATTCATGTTTAAACGCAGAAGACTGCATTTGTTGTTCGTCGCGTCATTGTTGTACAATGGCGAGGCCCTGTGTACTTTGTTTGCCGCACCCACCATTTGGTGACGGCCGGCATCAAAATCTGCACAAGTGGCGCGGGCAAACAGACGCAGACAGAGAGAAACGGCGGCCGAGTTAATTTGGAATGGCGTGGGCACATCCTTCACTTCATAAAACAAACAGACAGAGGAGAATATAAACTGCGTCGCGAATGGTCGGGTAATGAGTCGAATCGCGACCCTCGTTCTGGTGCCGTTGTTTCTTTCGTCTTAGCAGAAAGCTCCCTTGAGACGCATTCCTCTCTTTTTTCGTGCTTTTTCTTGAAGGGAGGGAAGCAGGAAAGTCAATACGGGGCGAAGAAGGATGATCAAAGGGTAAATACTAATCTAGAAGAAAGAAGTACGTATTTTTCTGTATTTAGTTGTTGCGTGGTCATTCTCGCCTATTTTTGACAATTGTACAGTTATTTGAAAGAGATTATTCCCGAAATCACCAAATCACTTACTCACTCACGCACCCGCACACCCACTCACCCTCTTTTTAATCACTCACTCACTCACTCACTCACTCACTCACTCACTCACTCACTCACTCACTCACTCACTCACTCACTCACTCAACTCACTCACTCACTCACTCACATCACATCAATCAATCAATCAATCAATCAATCAATCAATCAATCAATCAATCAATCAATCAATCAATCAATCAATCAATCAATCAATCAATCAATCACTGTATTTCTGCAAGCTTGTCGAATACATATAAAAAACTTCCATAATTCCGCGTGAGTTCCTCCAGAGTACCTACAACATCTAGCAAAAGATGGAATAAGACAGGTAGTACAAAGAGCCCACGATGTTTTGCCCAATCTATCGCTCTCGGAGATCGTTGAAACCAAATAAAGATTAGCTACCTTTTTTTTTTGCTGGAAAAATGCATCTATGTTTTTACCATCATCTTGTTTGGATTGATTTTATTGTTAATTATTGTATCAAATTTAGATCTATATGGCCGCAACATTATAGTGTAATGAACGGGTTATACAATTGCCCCTTCCACGCTACCAAAGTCCTTGCACCATGGTCATACCAGTCATCATCGCGAAGGGCAACCAGAGCCTTCCTTGACTTCTTGAAGCATACTGGCCTGTGAAGCTGTCCAGCCCAGGTAAAGTTCGAGAAGCCGTGCGTCCACCCTTTTATGTGTTTTGGCCTGTTTTTTTTTTTTCAGTTACCTCCTGGTATTTTCTTCTTATTCTCTTTCATTCATAGCCCCAGTTAGGATTAACCATCACATGATTGTTGTATTTTAGCCTCCGGGTCTTTTCTTGTACGTTCTGTCCTTCCGTTTCGCGACTTTATTGCAAGCTAGTGGAGGCGTTAGCACGCCAATGGAAATCGTACTCTCTTTTCTCGAAATTTCGGTAGGAAGAAATTTGCATTAGCTATTCCGCGACAACAGTAACAGAATTAGCCTTGTAACGCCAGAACCAGCGAAAAAACAACAATAACCCAGCGTGTGTGTTGTCCTGCTCTCTCCTCGTGTACTCGTCTCCAAGGCTTGGTTCTACCATTTCTTCAAAGTACGTACCAACAGGCCCAGCGCTAAACTCTCCTACAACACCAAAATAATGCGGCTGCGAGATTTCCGGAGCACTTTTGTAGCATTCGCGTACGAGAAATAGGAACTCGCACGATACTACTCTGACCTCCCTTCTCGTTCCTAGCGTACTTCGAACTCCCGTATTCGCTACTCCCCTCCAGGATAACGGCGGAGGCCGAGTTTTTTCGGCTTGAAGAAATCTTCCCTTACAACTACTGCCATTACTGCAAAAAATCTAAACGAAAAAAAAAAAAAACGGAGTCACGCGAGCAAGCTATTATCACGCTCGCGCGGGTTGCGCGGAACAAAGGCTCCCAACGCCTCAAATTGAGAAAGGCGGAAGTTCGATCTTCAAACTACCAGCATCTTCGCTCGTTGTCGTGCGAGAGCGGCCGCCTCACTCCATGGGGACACGAACGAACAATTTGCATTACAAAAAAGGCCCCCAAATAGCGCCGAGGGTGCTCGCTACAGACGGGCCAAGACGAGTTGGGGCACGCGAAGCCCACGCGGGATATCCGAACTTAAATAAGTCCGCTATCGCGTTCCCGCCCTTCTCCCCTCCTCGTGCCACTGATGAAAGGACAAAGGAGAAAACGAAGCCCGTATATCTTGAAACACGCACGGGCGAGCGAAGTTTGATCGCTTTCGGACAAGCGTCCAATGACGCTGAGAACAACCTTGGCATGCGTTTTCATCGACAAGCAAAAACAAAAATGGGATGGGGGAGGTCCCGAGGTCCGGGGTTGCGCCCAGCTTTTCCCGTCATAGAAGCAGAAGACACGGCAGGCTTGCCGAAACTACTTCGCCTTGCTGCAGCCGCCTAGCGTCGCCCAAGGCGAAATAAATCCCAGGGGAAAGTCGTCGGCAAATCCGCGGACTCCTTGCTTCCATTCCACGCTTTTGCCTTTTCATTATTTACCAGTTCGCTTAAGGCTCTCTCCGTTCTTTTTTTCTGGGACCCTTTCATTTCTTCGTCGTCTCAAGTTGTATCCTTCCCAACCCCCCTCTTCCCTCCGTCCCTAGCAGGCAGCTTCTTTGGGCGCGTCGACGTCTGCCGTCCGTGTCCTTTCATCCCTTGCTTTTCGCTGCCGGGCATTTGCGTCTCGGCGACGTCGTCCACAGCCATCTCCCTAATCCCCTCCGGACATCGAACCGTCGCCGTTTGTGCATCCGCCGGATACATACATAACTTACCTTTGGCGGCTGGAACCATGACCTAAGCGTGCAGGAAGGCAAGGATCGCGGAGCAGCTACTACTCCAAGAGTCCCGCATAATTCGGCGCCAAGTCCGGCAGCACAGCGACGGCCAAGAGAGAAAGAAAAGGGGAGAGAACTGCGTTCGGGGGACGCCACGCAACGTAAAGCGAATAGGCAGGGAGATGACTTGCGCAAACGAGCCGCATGCCATCGGGGGGAGTGCATTACTCGAACGTTCGCGATTGCTCGGGACTCGAGGAAGAAAAAGCCGAAGCGAGCGAAATAAAGAGCAGGATCGAGTTTCTTTACGAGTTGTACCATGTAAATTAGATAATTAACATCCGCAATAACGGTGTCCAGGGCTATATCTAGGGCGAATCCAAGCCATGAGTCCAAGCAAGTGGTGCTGCCATTCAGGAGTGCGATCAGGTTCTGTTTGCGTTTAGACGTTACGAAATGTCTCTAAACCGCCAGGGTCTCGCCGAGGGTGACCTTTTATTTTTAATTTATGGGGTTTAACGCACCGAAGCTGCACCTGGGTAATGAAGCACGCAGTAGTGGAGGGCTCCGGATTAATTTCGACCACCTGGGGATCTTTAGCGTGTTCCGAAATCTCGACATACCGGCGTTCTTGCTTTTCGCCTCCATGTGAAAAGCAGCCACCGCGGCCGGGATCGAACCCACGTCCTTCGGCTCAGCAGCACAACACCTTAGCCACTAAGCCAGCGCGGCGGGTCTCACCGGCCGTCGCCAAAGCTATTGCGGTTGCCGTTTGCGTAGAATACGGCACGGAAACAGTGCAGCCAGTCTTCGTCTCAGTAAGCCTAGTTAGGATATTTTTCCACAAAAAAGGCTCGTTTGTTCGGGTTGTATTTTGTGTGAGGAGGGCCCATTCTTGTTCGAAGCGTACGGTGGTAAGTTTTCGTCTTTTTCTCGTTCCGAAATAATGTGGAGGTGTACGCGCTTTTATTTGCGCGGTATTTTTTTTTTTTTTTTACTGGCCAGAGTTATGTATGCATTTTCAGATATGACAAGTGTGGTTTCTTTTGCGAGTTAAGCAATAATGAGAAAAAAGAACACCAAAACAAAAAAAAACATTTTAGCATTTACATGAAAAACTGCCATATCCCGTTTACTTTTGAGTGTCATTTGTCCCTCTTGCGCTATTTTCATGCAAAGGCGTTAGATGGCCCACTGAGCGAAATTTTACTGCATTATTAAACAGCAATGGGGACTTCAAACTATCAATTTCTTTTTCAAAAAGAAAAAAACGATAGAAAATCTCTGGGCCTTCAGCGAAGTCAAACGTTGTTTGTTTAACTTTTTTTTTAATTGCGAGAGATTCCCCTACAGCACAACAGAAAGTTTTAAAGGTACAACTATGCACCTGGTAAACTCGAAAAATCTCTCCTAATACCATTCGCATTCACTTGTAATTTGTATTCTTGGCAACAGCATGCGCCCACTTCTGCGCGCTGCTCGATGAACGTATACAACTGTTTCTGATAAAGTTTTATAGACATAAACTGTTTCTGATAAAGTTTTATAGACATAATTGAAAGAGAAAACCGAACGAGGTAAATTTCAATTACCAGTAGCGCACGAAACGACAGCCTCTGTTTGCTTCCTCTTTCCCGCTGCCTCGCTACCACGGCTTCATTAACCACGCGGGCTTTGATCTATCGCGTTGTGTCTGTGTCGCGAGCGACGCGGCCGCTCGCGAAGCCCCGAGTTCCATTAACGTGCTCGTCCCCCGCGGCTACAGGGGACGATGCTGCCGAACAACATCCACAAAATTAAGGGTTAGGGCGAAACGTATTTTCCCGGATCGACGTCGCAAACTTGGCGGCCGTACCTCCCGTAGATTAAGTGCCCACGTCAGTACCAACCGTCGACACCAAACAGGGCCAAAGTCTGGACGGGAGAATCCAGGCTCACCAGACTGTTCGTGTCTATGTTGGTGGGGTTTCCAAACAGTTATTAAAACGCAGCATGGAAAGTTCTTTTTTTTAGAAATCGAAGGAATTGTATTGATAATCGCTTATCCAAATTTAGCTTCCAGTACAACTTCTAACCCCACCTTTTTCAAGATAACAAGTAAGCTGAGGCATAGACAGTGTTCATTTGCACATTAACTGCAGTGTTTCAATTACCTCGGGAAACATAAGAATTTGTAGTTTGACCGTTGCCGATAAATGACAAAGAACATACGTTAAATTGTTTCTGGAGATAGAAGAGAGCAAATAAAATCCGTGCAGAGCTAGCCAGACTAAAAGTTCTAGTTAACATGAAAGTAAGAAACTAGCTTCATTTTTCTGGTATGTACACCCAAGAGCAAAAAAGTTTACGGACCACGAAAGCAGCAATTTTGAGTTATTTCTCTGGTGCTCGTCAGCCCGGAGTACTATGTGCGGTGTTTTTCATTAGTTAAGTACTTATACGACATCTCGCATGCATTCGACAGTTTGTCGGCCTGCTATAGGAAGACAAATAACCTAAAATTGCCATTTACCTGGTCCGTAAACTTTTGATTGTGGCTGTACATCTGGCTGATAGCATTTTTGTAGGCAACGCCTGTCTCTAATTCGCTTTGCGTCCGTTCTCCGTTCTGTTGCCTGGATAGGCTTACTTGAGCGTTCATATCCAGCGCACATCCAGTCCCCCCTCCTCTCCCCCACCCACGCCAGTTTTCAGGCTGCATTCTATTTATCTTCCAAACATTTCCTACGTACCCAATACGGGACCAAGAATTGGTGCATCACGCTGACTTCTGAATACCCATGTAACGTAAGAGTTAAAGCTTCGCCTGAAACGAGGATTGCGTGGAATTCACGATTATTGTTTTTTCATAGAAGGGCGCAATCTCTGGGCGTCGTTTTTCGCCCGCCTTTGTCTCGTATTTGTAAACTTTATTAAGAAAACCGTAACTGCGATGGTGGAAAGAAAACGCTGTGTTCAACTTACCCAGCACGACAGCGAGGCTGATGAACGCTGTGGCTATGAGGGGCAGCGGGGCAAGACGAAACGGGCGCTTCGGGCCGTGGTTGTGGCGACGAATGCAGTTCATGGCTGTGGCACTCAGTTGGGCGGGGTCCCAACTCCTTCACACGGCGAACAGGCTTTGTCTTTTTTCCCTTTATATGTGTGGGTGCCTGCCTCAATGCATCCGCTTCCGAAGAAAGCGGAACACAGTGAGCTTGCCACCAGAGTTTAGGGTGTCCCACGAGGAGAGGGGTCTGCGAAGAAAAAAAAAACCAAATAAAACATTTAGAAACAATACCTACACATATACAAACAGAGGCAACTAACTACCGCTCACTTTTTTCGATCATTAGTGGCTACCTTTCATGCAGTCCAAGAACCTTTCTTGGATATTTGAACAAGGGGAATCACTTGCTATATTGTGTTGCCCTACAAATCGGGGTATTGCGTATCAACGCCGGACAAAGAACTTGGAAATGCCAACGAAAGACTGCCTTTAGTGGTTCTTTAATTTTTACCCGCCGCGGTGGCTCAGTGGCTAAGGCGTTACGCTGCTGAACCCAAGGACACGGGTTTGATTACCGGCCGCGGCGGCCGCTTTTCTGATGGAGGCGAAAGCAAAAACGCCCGTGGATTTGAGATTTCAGCGCACGTTATAGATCCCCATGTGGTCAAAACTAATCGAGAGCACTCTCCTACGGCGCACCTCATCGCCTGTGTAACATCAGCGCGTTAATCTCACAATCAATCAAATCAATTTTTAATATATCTTTCCGGTGCACTTCATATTGCTGACCCATTTGTTGCCCTTTGTACCGTCATAGATAAGATCGATGCTAGTGGTAGCTTCACTGTGATTAATAAGTTATTCACTGAAAAATGAAAAAAAAAATGCACTGACGAATGTACTCCCTAATGCGAAATTTGGGCGCCGCGTGAGCTGCGGTCTTCTCGTTCACAGCGAATACCTGCTGTGTCTCAGGAGGCGATCGCGTAATCAGCGAACGCACTCTGCTGTTATCTCGCAGGGCGTAGCCGCCGGCGGCCAACGTGTTGTTGCAAATCATGTTTGAACTACGCGCACGAATGCCACGTGGTTCGGATTAGCCACGCAAGGGAAGCAGAGAGCATGCTGCTGCGAATCGGGTTTGAGCCTCCCGCGCAAATGTCACGGGGTTTGGATTAGCGAGGGAACGAAACAGCGTTTGAGGAGGGGCAGGGCGGAGAGGGTGCTGCTTGTGCGGCGACGCTAGAGTTCCTCTATATAGCTCTAGGAACTCTATTTCCTCTATATAGCTCTATTCCTATATATATAGGTCTAGTTCTATATAGCTCTAGTTCCTCTATATAGCTCTATATAGCTCTAGGAACTCTAGGCGACGCGTGAAACCATAGTAAGGGGGAGGCAGTGATACAGATGACGTCATGGCCGCGCGTGCCACCCTCCTCCTCACCCTTCACGGGACGCTCCTCTCCACTTTCTTTCTGCTGTCGCTGCTGCGTTCGCTCACTTGGTTACGAGGATGCCTACGCCACGAAGCCCAGGTAACGGCTGTCAGGGAACTGCACCTATAAAACAAATTATGAATCTATAAAAAATTCGCTAAAGCTTTTGCTCCGCTGAGCCAATTACAAAACAGCATTCTGCTGTGCTGGCAGCGGGACTAGCTTTCCCACCATTAGAGACCCCGGATGAAAAGGTAGCAAGGCTTTCAGTTTCGTGTCAGGGTTCTCTTATTACATGCAATCACTAAAGAGAACCTTTCGAATCTGGAAATTCCTCTTTCGAAGCATGTCTCGCACCACCAAAAATGGGCTACGTCTTCAAAACAATTACACCCCCTGTTACCAGAAACATCGGAACGTGATTTGGGCGTCGCTAGTTAGCAGGAAACCTTTCTAGCGTAACTAAACCTTGTACGGCACAATGTGGCTGGGTCACAAGTACAAAAACGATTCTAGCAGCGCTTACACTCCTGGCAAACGAATTATTGTTTTCTGTACAGCGCTGGCTTTATAACGGCTTATCACGCAAAATCTTCGCAGTTTCATGAAGAGTTGCCGCAGTTTCTTCATTATTTGAGTTCTTCTTGTTACCTGGCTTATTATTGGCGGTGAGCGGGACCATGGGCGGCGCAGCGAAGCGCGCCTCTGTGACGTCGGCTTAGGGATTCTCGCATTTGTTGTCTGCTACACTCGGGCTCGCTCTCCCGGCTGTTTCTTTGCGCTCAGTTGACCCTTGATGCTTGTCCGCGCCAGATTTTGCGTGTGCGTAGCTTTTTATCATAATAATAGACTTAAAATCGCATGTACTAGCTGAAGGCGTGAGTTAATTATTTTTGGGTACTGCTACGGAATAAGCATTGCCGGCGTCGCCCCTTTCCCTTCGAAACCGGTCCTGTGTGGAGCGCGAAGAGTCGGAGCTAGGCATCAGCTTCTGTATTAAGCAATCTTTCAAACAAAGGGAACAGCCAGCTGCTAGTAACCGACAACCACGAAAATGCAAGACCAAAACAAATTCCAGGCCTTCGGCGCTGTCGACTTTGGCAGAAGGCATTACGATTCCCGTTAAGCATATGTAAGGTAAAATAGTTTTTGCAACCTTGCCGGAGGCTCGAAAGTATTGTATCACATCACTTTACATTGTCATGACATGAAATAAGCCGACGTGCACTATGGGCTGCGAAAAACGCAGGTTGAGTTACACCAGGCTTCCAACCAGTATAGAGGTTTATTGAGCAAAATGAGTCACGTCTACGGTAAAAATACAGTAAACACTATGTTTGTTCAGACCTGGAGGGATATTTCGGTACATTACCCACCGCCATATCTTCCCAACATTCAGATATGCGTTATAGAAAATCTGTATCAAGACGAAGAGGAGAAGAAGGAAACATTTTTGTAACTCTAAAATCGAGCTGATTAGTGGGCCGGGTCCTCAATCCAGGGCAAAAGAGTAAGAGTAATTTTTTTTTCAATTCATAGAACGCCATCCCGATTAGACCAGGATTTCTTCTTTACGCCTGGAAGGGTTGGAAATCAATAAAGAGCTGCTTGGAAATATTCATCGGTTTCGATTCTTGTAATATATACACGTATACTATTTATTGCGTTTGTTAGCGAGAATGTCAAGCCTTCAACACCGTCATCATGTCATAATCGTTTGGGTTGAGAGTCAGTTCGTTATTATAACGATGGTTACGATAGAAATTCGGAGCAAAAAAGCCACCTCCGAGTACTCTGGACAACGCTGCCTGGGGCGCGACCACGGTAGCATAGCACAAACCTTCTCATTGTATTTGAATGTAAATAAACAACGCACGCTTCGGATATGCACCTTCTTGCACGTAGCCATAATGAAAGCCAATTTCTGCAGAAAGGAATATAGTCATACAGCCTGAAGAAACTATTCACACGGTCTTTACAAGCCTCCCAAACATCCCCAAACCTACTAATAAGACGTTTGTGATGGTGCAGAAAAATTAATGCATTGGGCTCAGAAAAAAAAAAGTCGTCTGATACAAGTCAACAGCAACGAAGGAAATAGAAGACAGACGCTTCATTTCCTGCTGCTCGATGCGCGTGTAGGGGCCCGCTGCTTCGTAGGTAGCATTAGAGTGTTGAGTCTTCATAAGAACGTCTCAAAAATACTGCAGGGAAGCCTGTGCATTTTCGAATGCTTATCGAGGAGCTCTGAGCGCTGAATCTAGCGAATAAGCTAAAAAGGACGAGTTACACACGATCTTCTGACCGATGCCCTAAAGAAATTTGTTCTCTCTCTCCTCGTGTGTTGCAAACTTGTCGGGGATACAGCTTGAAATTATTCAGGTGTGTCACAATCTGGAAAAAATAACTGGATTACTAGAAGTGCGCTTTTTAATACACTAGAACATTAAAGCGGGTGATTTTTAGCACAAGCAGTGCTGCGCCTCACAAGCGGAGTGTAGCAGACGATAGCTGCGAGAGTCTCTAAGCCGACGTCAGGACCAGGGGACGCCACTCAAACATCGCACCGCCAATAGGACGGCTGCAAAGCAGGAAGAAGTATAACGGAATAGTATTCCATCCTCCAACTCCTTTTTCTGCCTTGATTAGACAGAGTTTCTGAAGCCGCATCCCCACCCAACGTACGAGAGGTGGGCGGGCCAGTGGCCAGCACCGACCTTTCAATCCATCGCAGCCTGGTGGAGAGTGCCTGAGCAACTAGCGCGGACCAGGGCTACCCGGACTAGAGGAGGCCCCCTACCGTGCGGGCGTCAACCATCAGCGCCTGAAACGGGGGACATATGTGCGGAGACACATGTGCGTTCCCGCGCGCGTTTTCCCCTCTCCCAAACCAGTCCTGTAGGCGTTACGTGTGCTCCCGGCCGCCGCCGGACCGGTTTCCAGAGTGCGAATACGCGTGCGGATACGCGTCAGTAGAACACGCTGTTGGACAAGTTGGTGCATATTTAGTAAAACTTAGAGCGCGATTCAACAAGGACGACAAAAGACGACAAACACAAGCGCCCAAACAGAGCGCTTGTGTTAGTCGTCTTTCTGTCGTCCTTGTTGAATCGCGCTCTAAGTTTTACCAAAATAAAGGATACGCGTCTCTCTCCGCTCTTGTGTACCCCGCTTGAAGGTCGTCTTAATAAAGTTTTCACTCTCTCAACACCTTTCCCAATCCATCCATGCGCTTCGCAGCGCCAACGCGGATGCCGAAGAAAGCGATCAATTTTCTAACGCAGTATTTGCTATGCGACTCGCAAGCGCGATTTTAAATATTTGATGTTCGGAAGTGGGTCATACTAGTGTTATACTAAAGGCCTTCAACGGCACGCGAAAGAACCTGCTACTTGCGTGACATTTACAATTAGCGAAACAATTTGCGTTTCTTGTGAAACAACGTTTACGTAGACAATCATCGCATTTCTCATAGATGAGCTGCTCCTGAAAATAAAAATGCTTGAACGCTATCGTCCCCCCTCCCCCCAGCCAAGCGATAAACTTCCCGTACCCAAATTCACCTTTTTTTATTTACATTGGCTGTTAGCCTCAGAGACGGGCTCGACAAATAAAGAAACGGTGCTTTACGTACATCACGCCTTTATTTGAATATCGAATTTCGTAGAAGTCTGGTTTTTTTGTATGAATAGCCTTGAAAAGAGGTTGGTAGCTGCGCTTCATGGCTTTAAACTTAATGGAATCAACTAGATACACTTTTTCACCGACACAGAGAATACGAAAAAAGATTTTATACCATATATGACAGTGTGCGAGGGAATGTCAGGAAAAACTTACGGGAAACTTTTCCGAAACATTTATCATTGAAAGCTGAACGTGTGGCATTTTTCTCGCATTTCCTTATACACAAAATTGGGCCGCATTTGATCAGCTCATCGGTAGTGATCGAAGGGCAAATAAGGTCAGGAGTTCTTCAGAAAATGCGTGCATGAAGCGCTGATATGAAGAATATTATGAACACAACACGGCAGCTTGTCGGACCTTGCAATTGAGTCTCGGGTGCGAGGTGGACCAAGTGGCTTGATCGTTGGGTTGTCAGGCATAACGGCAATGCCATTGCTAGTTTAAACTGACGATCCCCATGGCCCTGCTTCTTCTCATTAATAACGATTGGTAATTGCGATGACGAAAAAAGAGCTTTCAAAATTGTGAATGTACTAAAAAGCATTTGTCAGCAGGAAGAGGTCTCGCATTCGGACGAAAACACGTAATTCTATTAAAACAGAAGTACGTTAACACACTTCTGTAAACGATTATGATTTCGTACGGCATGTCATTTTGGACACGACACTGTCATCCATGGTGTTCCAGCAATTTTCGCGGCTGTATTCAGCGCTCGGGAATACATGCCTTGCATGAACACAACACCTGGCCACTATGCCCTCTTTAACTGCAGACGTGCCTCTCTACAAACAAAAATGATGACCATCAAAATGCGGCTGCCGTGGCCGGAATCAAACACTGCCAGAGAAACACCACCGCTTAACGACACTGCAGGTGAAGTTTTTCAACACGCGTACATACTCGCTGATTCAAATGCGGATAAAAATTTCTGCAATATCAACTTGTGGCCGAGACAACCACGTGAAGTTGCCAGAGTCTGGAATCAAAGGTGATGATGTCTCTCGTCTAAGAATACGAGCTATTATTACGCCGATGTGGCGTGAACTACAGACGGTGAAAGCTGAACTACGTGCACTTTTAAACCCTTATTTTTTGCGTTGAGTTCATGATGTGCTTGTACAGACTAGATGCTCGCTGATCGCCCGGAATATAATAAACAACTTTTTTCAGCGTCAAAGACCGGCCTGGTCGCACACGCGCGGGCCTCTCAGGCCAAAAATAAATCACGGGCCGGGCCGGGCCGGGCTTGAGATGGCGGGCCCGGTCGGCTGGGCTTGAGATGGCGGCCCGGGCCGGGCGGGCCATCCTAACCCTGCAAATGTTGATGTCCTGCGAAGCTGTTGCGACAACAATATGGTAGAAAGCGCACTAGACGGGGACAGAAGAAGAGACAGTGACACGGGACGAACGCTAAACATCAACTGAGGCTTTACTGACAAGAAAGGCAACATACACACAAATGCGCAGAAACGCTAAAAAAAGATACGTAAGGCGCAGATTTCACAGAGAATCTGATTGAAGCTGTAGATAGGCTTTTTCTTTTGTGTGCAAAGCCAGAGACGGAAAAGCTCACGCATTCGTCATTTTCCTTGATAATACAGAACGCCTCGAAGATCTCTCTTTGCAGTTGCGCAGGACGCGTGTTCCCTGAAAGTCAGGCGTGCAAAAGCACCGCCGGAAGTGATCTGCCGAATCTCCTCCCCCCGCCAATGAATTTACGGCTGCGCGATGCTCTCTCAATCGTTCATTGATGCAGCGTCCAGCCTGTCCGACGTAGCATTTTCCACAATCTAGTGGAATCCTGTACACCACACCCACTTTATATTCCACGAAGCGTGTGGTGTGCTTATTTGTGCAGCCAGCCTTTCCAGCCTCGTTGTTGACCACTTTGCACATACGGGCAAGCTTGCCTGGAGCCGAAAAAACAACCTGGGTGCCGCACCTTCCCGCCCCTTTTGTGAGCCGGTGGGACAGGTTGTGCACGGACGGCACGACCACAGGCCGCGCCTTCTAGCGTTCAGGTTGATGCAATCTAGCCGGCTCCTAGAATTTGCATCTTTGATCAGGCTTCCAGCTAGTCGAGCCTGGTGCTGAGGCTCGACGCCTTCAGCGAACTAGTCCAAACGTCAGCCTCCTAAGTATCGTCCGCAACCGCTGCTCCAGCCGCGCCGGCACCCCTCACGTATGCGACGTCAAAACCATTGGTCAAAACCACAGAAGCGCAGGTCACATGTGCAGCGCCACCGCCAAACTTTTTCTCCTCTCCCCTGCACGGTTTCCTCCATTTCAGCGCCTCCGATTGCCTGTCGGCCCTTCTCCTCCATCAGGAGCCGTTATTCTTGTCCACGCGCTGTGTCCCGATACGGGCGTAAGTTACCCAAGATCTTCGATGGGAACGCATTGCGGGGATGCATACGGGGCTAGAGGTAATCAGCTTCGATCTAAATAAAGCGAAACAGTCTTTTCACGCACTCCACGACTTCCCGAGAAAAAGGTGGCTACGATGAGCTTGAACACAGCCTCTGTTTTTTTTTCGCTTCCTACGGGTGATTTTGATGTAGTGAACATGTGTCATTCGCTTTTAAAGTAATCTGCGTGCGCGTATCTGCAGCAGCACAAAAAAAGCGCGGTGATGACTGATTGTAAAGACAGATTTAAGCAGAAATAATCACGCTGTCGCTACTGCCTTTCTTTTTTCACTGTTTTTCTACCTTCGCGTTATGCCAGCCCGCTCATCTTTCCGTTTCAGCACATTGCAGTCGTCGATTTCAGAAAACAGCAAGATCATGCAACTGGACAGCAAACGTGCTGGTGACGCCGCACACAGGAACAAGAATACATGACCTGATACAAAAAGTCCTGTTCGCGTAACAACAGCGCTTGAACCTTGCCGTGCTGCGAATCTCACTGTCCGGATAAGGGCGAATAAGAATTTTGGAACAGCTGTCGAGTTCACCGCAAATCCCTCGCCTCAGCCCACTTTTGTGACGGCGCTGGAACAGCCCCGTCAGGTCGTAGCTGGAACGCCTAATCGCGCGTTCCAATGAGATAACAGAGCAGCTGGACAAATATCTCAACCCAAGCTGGACAAATTCTTCCTGCCACTGCTGCGACGCCGTTCATCTCAGGCAGCCGTAGTTGAGCCACTTCTGAAGGCAGAAGCCGTGCTTAAAGACGACCGGCAGTATTCATGGCGAGCGCGCACGTGTCTCCACTCAGGGCTAACCGCTTTACTCGAAAAGTCCTTCGCTGCTCACTCAAGAGTGCCGGGCAGGCGCCTCGCGCGAGGTTTACCTCTCCTGCGCGGCTCCTGGCAGCAGCACATGACTTATTCATCGACGACTTCAAACTCTCGAGCTGCGGCGCTCGCTCTCATTGCAAGGACGGGTGCTTCATATTCATAGTCGGCTCGCGGGTTCTGCGAGCAAGGGGATGGGAAAGCGGCGCTGCAATCGATCCTTCTTGGCTCGTCCTCGACTCTCATCCGGCTGCCTAATCGATTATAATACGCGTCACGGTGGCGTGCCCGCTGCGCCTTGATTTCACGCTTCGCTCTGGATGAAACTCAACCCGAGACCACGCCTGACTTCCCCGTTACACTTGCGCCGCTATGCACGAGCTCCCCCAAGAAACGGGGAGGAGTAAGGAGGAGGGGGTGGGGTGCCCGATATGCTGAAACCTAACTTTGATATCTTGCGAGTCAGTGCGAGAGGGGTGCGCACCTGGTTAGCTCGATGTGATGGATAGCACGTACTATTATCGCTGGTGCATCAAGCAGGCGGGTAAATCAATACTCATCGTTTAGTGTTGTGCGTTCGCCAGTCTCCAATCAGTTATTGCTAGGCAACATGTGGCGGCCCTTGCATTGATTGTTCAGTATTATTATAAAGTGGACAAGTGAAAAAAAATACAGTAACCATAAACTGAAAATACTCTGAGGAAGTAATATTTTTTTCTCGAGCATTTGACTTCGATAGAGGTGACATTCCTAGTTGGCGTTAAATTGAACGTTTTATTTTTTCGCTTCCCAGTTGTTCTGCTTAACAGCCGGCGCCTTCAACGAATGGAGATTTTCCCGTTATTTTCTTTCAGCTGGAAATACATGCATTCCTTTCCAGTGTTCGCAATTTCTTGCCTCGTAGGACCTGATTTTCTTCAAAGGTAGACCGGAACCGTTCGGAATTGCACCATGGGTTTGTACAGGAAATCCCTGGCAGTTAATGAATCTCGGTGAGCTACGAGAAATTGATCGACGGTTTCTTGTCTGCGACTTGTTTGACCCTACGGGATTCATGTGTTTAGTATGCGAGACGTACGGTGTCCTGAAGAAACGAAATTAATAATAAATGTATCACGACATGTCATGCTTTGCAGTCACGGATGTTTCGGCAACTTGACTTGCATTTGCAAGTATCGCGTAGCATTGCATGTCGTTGAATGTCCAGGCTCGCCAAAAAAACCTGAGCTAGTCACGCCTGTGACGTATGCGTTAAGCCTATACTGGCCGATACATGCCGGTGCGGCAGAAACTGCTATAAGCTTGCTCCGCTGTAAATGTCGTAAAAGACCGTAGTCTCTTGCTGCCTCTTTAACGTAACAAGATCTACTTTCTCCCTTTCCGTCCCAGAGCTTAGGCTCATTCCTCCGCTCTCGCTCTTCCTGTGTACAATGCAATGGCAATTTCCTCAATACAATTCAATTTTCCCGCGCTTACCCTGATCGCGACGCCATCTGGTGCAGTAGCGCGTAACTCGCTTCCCTTTTTACACCGGAGCGGTTATACGGTAGCTCTCCTTTTTTTCTCTTCTTTTTTCTTTTCGTTTCAGCCACTGTTCACCTTCGGCGCTCCGTATTTCGATAGCAGTCGGCGTAAATTGTCCCTCAAAATATGTCTTCCAAGCAAGGCACTTGTGTTGCAAAATGAAGCCGACCTGTAAACGACCCGTGTAAACTTGGTCTCTGTGTGCTGGCTTTCCAACACATTAAGGCTAACAGTGAGGCGTGCTGATAAAGAAAGAAATAGGCGGCAATAAGTGCGAACGCGGCAGAAGGAGACCACGGGCGGCGATTGGGCCGCGATCGCCCGTCGTAAGCGCGATGCCCGTCGGGACCCCGAATACGGCAAGGCAGAAAACGCAAAATGCTGGCATGGCCAATATTCACACATTCACAAAGTGGAAATGCTCTATTTTTTTACCCCGTTGTGTTTTGCATTTGGAGTCCTAATGAGCAATCCAGCATGTATTCCTAATTACATTACGTTACTTATTGACATCATACCTTAAGCACGCCTGAGGTGTGTTTGGCACTCCCTAAAGTGAACATGTATGACCAATGCCAGCGGTTGGTGTATCTTGAAATTCTCTTGCCTATATATACTTCTTTTAAAAGAATTTTTTCAACTCATGTCCGGCCGGTTGAGTCGTGTTGAAGACATACGGACAGATAAACGACCAAAATTTACGCGTTTATGTAGCCCAAAGAAGACAATCGTTATTGAAAGAAATTTGTTTCCTAGCAAAAGAATGTGCGGCGAGGTTTTGAGGTGGTGGGTCACGCATTCAGCTTGTGCAAATACTCTTGTATCCGGAGGTGCACGTAGTCCTTACTCTTGAGACGGCGCCACTCTGCTCTTGTTCAAAGAAGCTTCGAAGGATCCGCACACCTCGAACTTGGTGAAGTCCAGATTGGGCGATTCCCAATTCAGATTCTGAACGCATGTTTTCGTAACTTCGTTCAAATATTCTTGAAATCATAATCGATCACAAACGTCGGAGCCAAATACAAACCCCTGATCCAGAAGCTGTTTTTTTAAACTTGGCATTTCAGAATTCAAGATTCAAGATCCAAGACTTTATTTTGCCCTTTTTCAGTGGCTAGGACAGAGAAAAAATCTGCGGCACATCGATCATTTTGTTCTTCCGGCAACTTATGGCCCGTTGTATGTACTTACACCTTTTCGCTGCACTTCCCGCTTCGCGAACTTTTTCAGCACCATGGTAGTATCGTCGTTTGAGCTGTTTCCTGTGCGCGAACATGTGGGCCTTCACAGACCTGACGTTCTCATGCGACTCCTTGGTCTGAGTCTTCTGTAGTGGTACGAGCACGACGCAACTGTTAAGATCGATGTTTCCGCTGCCTTCACTGCTAATTACATCAGCATTGCTCTTCAGAAGTACCAAATTTCCGTCAGTTATGTTATGTTATGTTATGTTATGTTATGTTATGCTGTTATTATGTTAAGTTATGTTATGCTATTATGTTATGTTATGTTGTTATGTTACATTACGTTACGTTATGCTACGTTACGTTACGTTATGTTATGTTATGTTATGTTATGTTATGTTATGTTATGTTATGTTATGTTATGTTATGTTATGTTATGTTATGTTATGTTATGTTATGTTATGTTATGTTATGTTATGTTATGTTATGTTATGTTATCTGATGCATGCCGACCGAGTAAGCGTACGCCCACCTCGGCTGTAAACCGGATTCGCGAGGTCTGAAGATGAAACTGTACACGGGTTTTCTGCCCATGCACAGGCGCGAAAGATTTAGTGGGAGGTACCGTCACAGCTTTTCCGTACAATACAGCATGGATGGCGAGGCAGTGGAAGTGGTAAGCGAATATATCTGCTTAGGCCAAGTTGTGACCCCAGATCTCAACCATGAGTCAGAGATAAGTAGAAGGATAGGAATGGGGTGAGGGGGGGGGGTGAATACGGCAGATATTCTCAGATAATGAATGGCAGCCTACCATTGTCCCTGAAGAAGAAAGTGTATGACAGCTGCATCTTACCGATACTCACCTACGGGGCAGAAACTTGGAGGCTCACTAAGAGGGTTCAACTTAAATTTAGAACGACTCAGCGGGCAATGGAACGGAAGATGATAGGTGTAACATTAAGGGACGAGAAGAGAGCGAAGTGGGTCAGGGAACAAACGCGTCTTAAGGACATATTAGTAGTAATTAAGAAGAAGAAATGGACGTGGGCAGGGCATGTAATGCGAAGGCAAGATAACCGCTGGTCATTAAGGGTAACATAGTGGATCCCTACAGAAGGCAAGTGTTGCAGAGGGCGGCAGAAAGTTAGATGGGCAGATGAGATCAAGAAGTTTGCAGGGATAAATTGGTCGCAGTTAGCGCAGGACCGGTGTAGTTGGAGATTAATGGGAGAGGCCTTTGCCCTGCAGTGGTGTAGATAAGATGAATGATGATGATGAGTGAGATGACGATAGATGATGATGATGATGATGATTATGATGACAGCATGGACACTCTATATACTCGGGGTATAGCAAATGCACACCATCAAAGCCTGAAAGCTGTGCACGAGGGGTACGTGTCCGTCAAGACGACGGGGCGGGGCGCTTACGGCTGTGTGGTTTACCTCATGGCATTCAGTAGTGCTTGGTGTCGGGCTATTTGGTGTAGCCTCTTTTGGAAGGAAGCTGCCCCACCTTCATGTGAAAGGGTACGTTTTTTCCAGTGTCCCTCCTTATGAACATACCAAGCGCAACTTCCCTTCAAAGGAAGTAGCCTTATGACACACGCGACGTGAAGTTTTGCATTGAAAGCGTATCTTGGCGGACAGGGGCAGGTTTCCTTGCGTCGATTTTCAGGCGCCGTTCTTGCTGCTTCGAGCTTGCTGACTTTGATGCAAGACGTGGATGGCAGTGCATGTTTTAGTAACGAGGATTGATTAAAACTGAAAGGTGATTTCATGAGGCAGTGTAGAGGAAGGACTCATGTGCTGCTAATAGTTGCCGTGCATCGGCAACGTCATCATCACCTGGAGAGCTCCCACGATCATCATCCTCAGGTAGTGTGAGGCTGTTCACATTCGTGGACAGCCTCACGAGCCGTGCGCATCACGACGGTTATGGCCTCCAGCCGCGCCCTCCAATATAGCGACGAAAAATATCAAAGAACGAAAAAGAAAAAAAATGAAATAGGGAGAAAATATGTTTAAAATAGAAATGAAAGTATATGTAGAAACTCCAGAGTAGCGATTCTCAATAATTCTCAATAACCAATTCTTCAGAGGAGGTCACCTCCACGCACACACTTTTACGTATATTTGCATTGAAGGCACTGTAGGTCGTAGGCTTTCGTATTAATTAAAGGGTCTTTCATTATTAATGGGACGTTGGGCCTCTCTTTAAATACCTAATAACCATTACATGGTGCATAGATACTTACGTACAACTGCGGAGCATGGCGTGTCACACGTCACGAGCGGGAAGATTCCTATTAGAGTTGCCCAGAAATTTGGGATGCAACACGTGTTCTCACGATAACGTTGCGATTGTATGCTTGATTTTCGTCAGAAGCTTCGTCCGTTGCTACCCTCAAATTTCCTATAAGCATACGTGGGCCCATCATTTTCCCCTTGCGTACACCAGTAGTTGACGCGTTGAACGCTATTCATATCAGCTTCGAGCTTGAAAAAGGTCTACACCCACCCTATTCTTTCAGTCGGCGACGTAATAATAATAACCGATACCGGATAAATGCATCGCTCCACTGCCGAAGGAGTTCGAATACAAAGCGTGGCGAAGGATCAGAAAAGAGGAGACTTTCCTGCCTTCACCAAGTTAGATGAGACTCCAACTTTTCTCACCCTCTTCCTGTTATATCTAGATGTAAACCGATGTTTATCAACGAAGACATGCGTTGATTGTTCTAGTTGTCTCTGTTGCCTTTAAGTCGGGGACAACCGCTTTTATCGCTTACGTATTTAAGCTGTTTACATTGTATCCACCGCATGTCCATATTTTTAGATGCGAAGCACCTCATGCTCGGGGCTGTGTCCCTCCCTCCCTCGTTGTCGTTGTCCGCCGTCCGCTCTCTACTGCGCATGCGCGTCTCTTCAGCCCGTCAGCGTTTGGGCTGACGTCAGCGCAGTCCACTATAAAAAGATATAGTTAGGCGGCGCCCGGTTTCGATCCCACGATCTTGCTCCGTGCCCACGGCTCTCTGGCCGCAACGGGAGGTACGTGGCGCTCTTCCCACTGCGCTACGAACCGAGACGGGAGCATGTGCTACGAACGCGCCTTATGTCTTTCCCTCATTCAAACTACGGTCAAGAAGCTACTGATACAACGAAAGCACGCGAAACTGAACGTCAACGGAAACGACGAACTGAAAACTAATGGGAACGTTCAATCGACCCCATGGCTGCTTTGCATACTATTCAGGGTTCCCCTACGGGAAGATGGTGTAATTTTTTACTAATGGGAACCATCTTGCTTTTTAACTAGGAACACGAGTGGTTACAACATTGCAGGAATAGTGAGTGATTACTTCGTGCTAATGGTACTGCGGAAGAAGGCTAGCAGATGCTTTCATTTGGCTGACATCCGTGGAGCCGTCTAGTTCGCGTCCCCTCCCTTCTCCGTAGAAATGGTCGGCTGCGATGCTTCATCTTCGTCGCCTTCTGTCTGCAGCATGATCCAGCCTGGTAAGTCACAGCTCATACTCCGTTCGTCATTTTCTAGTTGTTTCGTTGCCATCTGAGTTCCTTGCTCAGCTGTCAGCTTTGGGTTACGCAGTAGGCTTTATGGTAACAGCTGTTCTAGGCTTCGTCGTTTATAAACGCCTCTTACAGCTTTTGAAGTTGCGGGACTGGAGAGAACGGGATCTCAGGAGTTTGCGGCCTTCGGACTCAGCCTGAAACTCTCCTCCACGCTTTCAGAGGAGAAGAATAAGCGGAAAATGAGGAAATAGGAACAGGCTTAGGAGAAATTAAGACTCGGGCGTTGTCGGAAGGGCGTCATAAACTTACCTGGACAAAAAGCAAAAGCTGGAAAAAATTACTTTTTGAGGAAACGTAAATAAAACCGAAGAGCGATATTATTTTCTGCGCCGCAGCAAAAGTGTAAAATTGATTTACTGTTTTTGGTCTTGTCAAATCTTTACTGTGCCCGACGCAAGGCGACACCGTAAGATTCTGAAAAAACTACGCCAAGTGTCTCTTTCTTGAACTCCGTTCTTTTTGGTGATAGGAAAAAAAATACGGTTGCACTACCCACCTAGGCCAACATCATTACAGTGAATATTGAGACCATTTGCAACTACATTTCGGCGGTAAAATTCTCGTGAAAGAAGAATGGGCTAAATTTAACAAAAAGTCAACTTAAGTAGCCGAGATAATACTAAAAAATGAAGGAAGCTCACACTAACGCGTAAGAGTTGAAGGTAGCGAAGCTGTACGCAACCTTCACGATCATCACGAAGGTTTAAGACCACTATTGCAGCCGATTTGCTTCTTCTTCGCTGCCGCGACGACATTTACTACATCATTGTTGCTATAAGTGTGAACTAGCTTCTATCATTTTTTTTATGGAATAATCATTGAACATCACCTTGGAGGGGCGTATGCTATGGCGTGTATTTCTCGTTCGCGCAAGTGTTGCCTCGATTACGGTGAACGCTGGAGTCTTTCCTGTACCGAGCAAGTGCTACCAAGATTACGGTGAATCAAGATTACGGCTAACGGGTTCGCTCGAAATAATCGTCAATGAGCTGCTGGTTCCAAGAGACACGAACACATTGCAGTTCTCTGAAGAAAACACGAGCGCTGCGCAGAACTCTGCGTTTCGGCAGAAGCATCTTTTGGCGTACTTGCCCCGCCAATCAGCGAATAAACAAACGTGTTCAGCTCTCAAGTTCACCTTATCAAATTAACGGTGTCTATATCACGAAGAAACTTAATACAAGGCTACTTTTAAAATACCCATGTGCCAATGCGCTGTTTATATGATGCGAATACCATTAACATATACATCAAACCCTTGTTATTACGAAGTGAACAGGGCCGAGAAATATTCTACATAAGTGGTAATTCGATATGCACGACAGCTCCCTCAAAGGTCAGGAAGTGGAGCCTATTTACGCACAAAAACTCCGCAAAGTGGTTAGTGCGATATATTCAATGAAAAAGGAAAACTTTATAGAGCGGTAAAAAAAAAAGGGAAGCTGTGTCTGTCGCGTGCGAGGAGCGCCTGCTCTAGTTTGCTCAGGCGGCATAAGGTCGCGATGGCCTCCCGCGCACTCGACTTTGTTTCGCAACGGACGGAGACTCTCCTGTGTCTCCACCGCAGTTTGTATTCAGCCAGGCTGTTTGCCTATCGGCTCTTCTTCCTCATCGTGGCCGCAAAGAACCAAGTCTACGTTCCAGCATGCGTAGCTGTGGCGACGACGGAGCATCTTCTTCAGCCACCCCGAATTATTCGAAGCGGCCTCCAACCTTCCTCGCCAATGATTCCGCCCACAGCTTTGTAGAGCCCGGACACTTTGGAGCAGAAAGGTCGCTTGCAGGGCCATCAGGGGGCGAAGGCACTTTGCTGGCGATGAGGGCGCTCGGTTTATGCGTGGGGAGAGGGTCACCCGGCGCGGGAAGAGCGGAGAGTCTAGGAAAAAAAGGGCGAAAGAACTTCGCCCGCTGGGCACGGTCGCTGGCCCGACAAGAACGGCGTCGTGAGCACGCATCCACAATTTGCCACTTCGTTCTATGTTCTAAGCGGAGTAAGCCATCGACACACTTCAATTCAATTTCAATTCAATTCAATCAGGCCTAACATTCATCTATACGGATCGGGACTGCGTGACGTTTTGCATAAGAGCGGTAATTAAAATACGTCCATTCGTTATAACGACGGTTTACAGTACCTTCCATTCCTACTAAACCAAATGCACTTGCGGGCCATGGTGAAACGCGGCAGAAATGGACAGCGTGCGGTGCGTTACAGTAATGAAGAGCGGTGTATTGTCTATGCAAAGTACTTTTAAGTCCTAAATGAGTCCTCCCCCTTCGTCATCTTCTGCAACTGCATCCCTTCTTGTCAATCAATCATCCTAACTGGAACACGGGCTGCCGACCATGATTTGCATCAGAGTCAGCAAGCTCAAATATAGCCTTCCCAGCTTTTTGCTGCACGTGATGTAGATGAAGAAGAGTAAAACGACGTTCCGGGTGCCTCGTTGCGAACCACGCAGCGCGTCTCGTCGAATTGACAAATACCAGGGAGCATGCGCCGAGTCGCATCGAACACCCGGTTCCCGTGTGCAGCCTACGCGCTTCGATGCTGTCCTCTTGCTACCCTCCACGCGTATGGAGAATCCATACTGTTCATTTGCGAAGGTCTTTGCAGGGACGACACGTATCGACCGGTACAGGCTATTCGCATTAATCACAGAAAAACTGGCTCGCCCAGATGTGGTTATTTGGAAGGGCATACACCGACGTACAATGCGGAATAAAACGCACGCAAGTCAGGTTTCTAGTAACATCCCTGAGTAAAGAGAATGTTATGGCGTAATGTGTGTGCGTGTGTGTATTATTTTACCCTTTCAGTAAATGAAACAATGTATGCGATGGTAACCGAAAGGCCGTCTTTTGTTCTTGCAGGCAGGCTGCAGGGCCGGCAGACGTAATTTACTTAACCTTGAGGTGAATAATTGCTAAAAAATCATTATGTCGCCTTTTGCTCAATTAATTTTTGGCGCATTTTGATATTCAAAGAAACGGAAGCAGCTAGTTTCTAAATGAAATTGAAAAGTTAAAAAAAAAACTTCCGTTTTTATCAGGGTTCGGAAGTTTCAAGGTTTTGTTCACAAAATCTCATAGGGAAATGTCCGGTGTTTCGCGTCTTCATTGTTAACTAAAGGATATGACGGCGAATTTTAACGTATTTTCGGATAAGGTTTCGAGATGGGTATCCGCACGAAAAGTCAGATTCAGAATTATTCCGCGCGAACCTTCCTGCAAACCTGCAAATAACTTCATGTTTCGACATGTGCCTTAAAAATAAAAATTAAAAACTATATAGGTATATTTATTTATTTTCGGTTTAAGGCAGTCTTCCGCCCAGCGGGACCGCGATGTCTGCGTTACTAGAGAGTTTTAGCAGTCCGTATGCTCCGGCCGTTCCGTTCGTTACGTTGCTACCGGGTTTACCGGGACCCGACTGCGCATGTGCGCGCACGTACCGGGTTCTTTCCGTGTAGTGAGACGGAAAACGTGTTTTAGCACTCCGTAGCGTCGTACCGTTCGTTCCGTGTGACGGCTGATTAGCCGAGTTGTTGCAAAAATCCATACGCTGAAAATACGTAAATAAACAACGCAGTTTCCCCTAAAGCATTGCAAATCTAAAATAAATCGCGCTCGGCCGGACGCATTGTGAGGCAGGGCTGCGGCGGCGGCGACGGCACCAGAGCGAGCGCAGGTGACGACATGGTCGCGCGCCGTTCACGTGGAGGAATGGCCTTGGCCTTGCCCGATTGAAGCGCTAGACACATGTACGATTGGTAGACGCGATTCGTATGCGACTGATCGTTACGACTGTCACCACGACTAGTCGTACGCGTGAATTTGAGACACATGGCCCGATGCGGGTGTGCGATGCCACGTCGGGCGCCGCTCCGCCACTGTTTTTGCTCCATGGTCACTACGGACTGACGATCGCTGAGCTGAATTTGTAGATTCCGCGCGTTTGTACGCAAGAAAATGGATAAAGCAGGCAATCGTGAAGCGTTTTCTGCATCGGAAACAGTGTGCGCACACGCCGGTCGCGCCTGCCAGTTCTGGCACACTCAGCGGCTCCAACCGGCGCAGACCACGGTAGCAACCGCTTGTCGCTGCTCTTCCGAATCAATCTGATCGCTAAAACGAAGTTCCACCTGCGAGAAAGTAGGTGTTAGTGTGGTGAAAAATTGTGCTAGGGATTGTTCTCAGGGCTTATTTTAAAAGCGGCGATCAGATATCTGCCGCGATGCAAGCCTATGCTGACCAGGCCGTGGATGCCGCGGCGCGCGTGCGCGAGCGGCCGAGAGATGGCGATACCTGCGCGGAAGCATCGAAACAGGCTACGCAGATGTCTCGGTCACCGATCGCTCAAACGGCAGTTTAGCTCAAATAAAGTTTCACATGCGAGAAAGGGGAATGATAGTGTGTGAAGAAGTTGTGTTACGGATTGTCATTCGCAGTTGCAACAGATAGCGGCGATCAATATTCGCCAGGACGCTAAGCCTTAAGTTCCCACACACACGAGCCGACCAAGCAACGCAAGCCGGTTGCGGGCTCCGGATACGGTAACACGGAAGCAGAGCGCCGGAGAGGGACGCCGGCCGCGTACGGAACAAAGGCGCATGCGCAGTCGGGTCCCGGTAAAACTTAACAGTTACGTTCAGACTTTCCAGCGGAATGAAATAATACACAATTATATAATCCCCTCCAACACGCACAAATTCTTGCTCCTTCTCATTCTAGTACTACCAACCTAGTACTACTAATTACACTAATCGCTTTCTGACATCAAGGGGCACTAACGGGTGTTACGTATATAACTGCATACGTTACCAATTTTAAGTTTACCACAGAAAAATCAATGTGATTTTCTTTCGCCGAATGTCGCATATTTTAACCCAGAAAAGTTCCTTCGAAAGGGCTGTATCTCTAGCACACGCCTGCCCACTTTTTGTGACGATACATTGGCATGTTTGCAAGGCCCATGGGTTGCCTACGTGTTTATTCAGTGCGCCATGTGCGTGAATAGCCAAGATGACGATATCTACCAACAGGTGAGTGAAAAAAAAAACGAGTTCTATGGCGTCAAACACGTTGCAAACGAAGTAACAAAGAAAGCTGGGCGAGTTGGTAAGGGTTCATGGTGAAACGAAAGCGCGAAGAAACAACGACCACCAGGAGGAACGATTAGCGCTCCGTCCCGTTGTAATCGTTCCTCTGGTTGTCGTTTTTTCTTCGCGATTTCGTTTCACCATGAACGTTTCAAACGAGGTAGTTGTAGGGGAGAAAATTTTGAAACCCACTTGCGCGCGGACCAATTTTTATACCGGGATGAGACCGCGTTCATCGCTACTGCGAAAAGAATTCACCTGTGCGTATGTACGTTTGTAACTTATGAAATCCCTTCTCCGCAGCTTTATCCAGCTCTCCGCGTACAGTGTAGCTTCTATTGCCAAAAATACCTGAAGGCTTCATGAGAGATGTGTCCAATCTCGGCTGTGCCGTTAGCGCGCATTTTCTTGAGGTGGAACATTTTACGCTTAAATAAGATGTTTTCCTGGCCCCAGTGGAGAAAAATAATATCCCTCTGCAAGTACGTTAAAGGCTCGCCAGAAAGATCGTCCGCTTTGCGTAATTATGAGCGAGGGCAAGGCCACCAATCATTCCTGTCCTCACAGCGTGAAACACAGGGTGCGTTCCCATTCGCGGGGGGCATCGTAGACAGCTTAGTAAGCCATCTAATTAGATGTTGAAAGAAACTAGAATGAAAACAAACGCAGCGGGCACCACCGCTGAGAAAAACATTGTATCAGAGATGTTAACAAACGCAAGCGGCTGTTTTGTAACAACGAATGCATTATTATAATAGAGTTACGGAAATTAGAAATTACGCAGAAACGTTGCACAACTGATAAATTTCACTACATTTAAATCTATGAACAAGTCTGTTTCTTGCGAAAGTATAATGGGTAATCGTGTTGCTGGAATCTTTTTTTTTTTTTTGACCGCATAGTAGCCTACATCATTGCTCCATTCGATGCTATCGTCGCGAAGCATACCTTTTTGCTGGCTTCTTCAGGATTAGAATAGAGTTTAAAACTTTCTTGTAAAGCGACGTTTTGTACCTCTACCAGCCAAGGGTTCTGTCGCGTCCGTCGGCGTCAACAGGAAACTCCCCCAAACAAATAAAAGAAATTACTGGCACCCCAGGGATCTAACCTGGACCGAATAGAGAAACGTGGCGAGAGCCCATTGTCTTACCTATCTAGCTACGAGCGCACGTGGAGACGGCGGAGACAGACGGTGTATTCATCGAGCACAGCTTGGGGTTTACCCCCTGCGTTCTCGTGAATGCCACATGATAGCGTCACGCCACCTCTCGCGCCGCTGTGCGCTCCGCCCACGGCACGAGCAGCGGCCGTGCGCGCACCGGTAGTTCGTGCATTTCGTCCTCGAAGAGTGTGGACTTGTGTGCAACACCGATACCAAACAACCGATTACCATCCCTGAAACGTGCATTGACTTAACGTTCATCAAGAATATAACTGCGGGGAAAACTGAAAGTCTCAGTGTGTATCACACCGAGTATGAGGCCTTTCTGAACGTCGTGCTGAAGTGAAATAATAACGAATGTGTTACAGGCACAGCGTAATGCGTAATTAACGCAAGCGAGCCGTAGTCACTGGTGGTAGGTGGTTTATAAAGCTTCGCTTTCCAACCACCTCCACAGGGTGGATTGGCCCGCATTTTTTATTCTCGCTTTCCGAGCTCCGAAAGCGGGCCCAATGAAAAGGGTTCCAGACAAATATTTAGGGTTCCAGACAAGGGTTACAGACAAAATCGGATAAATAAAAGAGAAACTAAATACGCTCCAAGAGCGACTTTTTACCAAAACCCTTTCGTTTGGACCCATTTTTCTCCCCGGAGAAAAAAAGCAGACAAGCCGGAATGGTAAACGTTCGACTAATACGACAATTTAGCCGTCGGCTGGGGAAATTATAACGCAGCCGTTCAGTCCTTGCAGGACTGGTTTACCTTACCTTCTAACGGTTGCTGCACAATAAATCTCCTCATGCGGGACAGTTAATTACGCTCCTCCCTAAGCTGGCTGCTGTCTCGCCGTCCTTTAGTACAACGGAAAACAGCTGCACCCGGCATCATTTCGTGTGTCCTTCCTTAAAATCGCATGTACATTTCCTGGTGTGCAGGAATTAACGAACAATATTTTCTTCATCGAAAGAAATTAAATCTGATAGCTGAGGAAGAAGATTTTTGGGGGGCAATTTTGTCAACTTTGCTAGTGGTGGTCCACGAACAGAAGGCTTGTTGCAAATAGTAGTGCGAGAAGACCGGCAAGTGGGCTAATTTGAAGAACTTTCCTAAGTGAGGCCAATCAAAAAGTTGTCTCCAATAACGCAACGCGACTACTACACTGGTGTTTTTTTTTCCTAATGCAAGTACAACGGAATGCTACAGCAAGTTCTTTTACACCACTCCAGCTCTCTCTCTCATCAGTCAATGTTTGATTAGCGACAAACCTCTGTAGAGTTGCTTGCAAAAATGTTTAGCAGCTGTTATTAACGCATCCATTGAATTATTTCTTAAACTGGGTACCCCGAGCAAAACGCACATATTTTCTTTACAGGTTCCTGTACGTAATGGGAATGTATACCATTCTTCCGATGGAGGGCGAGGAGGGAGTATGCGACACCACCAGTCCTCTCAGGGTATTCTGAGGGGTCGGGTAAGTTGTCAGGGGTGATCGGACAGAGTAGCTCTTATTAGGTTATTGCAACAGGTTGCTAATATCCCCCAGCATTTCTATCGCCTGAGCCATAATGGGGCATGGTGGCAAAAATCTACCCCGCCCATTCGCGGACAGAGAGCGGCGGAAGAACAGTGCACCAACACATTGCGTGCTGAGAGATGTGACGTCAGTGGAGCCGGCAGCGGCATTCATTCCGGTGGCGCTGCGCACGCAATGCTCTCGACCACACTTCAAGTCGAAGCATCTGCGGACGCACCCATTGCCAAGCGTCTTACGCAGCCCGATCCAGCTTGCACGCTTTATAAAATGGTGTGTGCAGCGAATGTAGGGCTGAGTAGGCGGTAAAAGAAGATGAAATGGGAAGGACGCGTACCGACGAAATACCGGTACTGGTGAACTACGAAGGGACTACCAAGCAACCAATGCCGCTGCTAAACCAAGCGAACGTAACCAGTGAGAATGTTAGAGTGCAAATCACGCTGATCACGGTGTGCAAGGTGCGTGCGAGAAACGCCGTATTGCGAGCGCTAAAGCCAAATCGTGGCGTTCGCATCAGGCTGAGCCTCAATCAAGTCCGCGAAGAAGAGAGATAAGACGTTTACGCACGCTTAAAAGATCCACCATTTAAACTTCCAATATTTTTTTTCATTTTGTTTATATTTTCTTGAGGTTAATAAAGTTCTTTATAGTGAGGTAAAAAAATCTTGTGTGAGCACGGAAGTTGGCTGTTCAAGCCGCAAGTGTGCCCACGCTAATTTCTAGATTTAAATAAAAACGAAGCATGGGATGGACAGCTTGCGCTTATAAAAACGAAGCATGGGATGGACAGCTATGTACGTTTTACGTTGGTTTTCATCGCTGGCGTTTAATAAAACGTATCTAGCCCAAACAGGTAAATTCATATTGACATGACAGGGGCCGAATTCACCACAAACCTTTACGTCGAATTCGTAATACAGTTTTCTAACCGTAAAGTTTGCTGCGGCAGCAACCGTCTGCGGAAAACTAGCTCACCCTAACATTTCAGTCAGCGTAAAACGAATAGAATAAACGTGCGTTTCGAGGCGTAAAAAAAAATCACATACTATGTCCATCCGTTAATCAGGCCCACGTCGTCTGGTTTTGGCGTTTTATATTGACAGCTTTCTAACAGCGGGAACCCCTTTTGAAGCCACGCTTTCTAAACAGCGCATTCAGAACATTCCCTCCAAAGGTAAAAAAAATGCGATCTTAGCGACACAAAAGCCAGAAGTTTGCAGGAGAATGCGGCGTGGAAACATCACGAAACTTTGCGACTTTTAAGCACGGCAAAAAAAAAAGTTATAGATGAGTTTTCCGCGTCCTGGTCTATACGACGGAAGTGACGCAATCCTCCATACGAGGGCGAAACGTTTCTTTTGCTTACCCTTACCTATGGAGTCGACCTGTGTAAAGCAAATAGAAACTCGCCCTTTCTGCACACCTTTCAAATGGGTTCTGTGTGTTGCAGAAGACCATCATTATTCCCCACGCAACGTCCCTGAAAAGGCAGGGACAGCATTGATAACATGTAGCAAAAGAAGAAATAACGCTGCTTGAATTGTAAATTAGAAATTCGCAACCTTTTAATGGCGGACTTCCATCGAGTGAAATTCGATAGCGAAACTCTACCTCATCTGGGGCCCACTCTACAGGGAGAGTAAATTTATAGTGGAGCCCACTCCCGCCTCAGCAGAGCAAAGACGAGTCGTGAAAAATGACAGCGCCGATGCACTTGGGGAAAGCGCTTGCAAGGGCCAATAGTTTTGTTCTGCTGGGCGAAACCTCCTCGCCAAATCTTTCTTTCACGATACAAAACGCCAAAATTTGACTTCCGGAATTTAAAAAAAACTACGTGTTCACCTGCTACCTAAGGAATTCCGCCGCATACCTAACACAGACCGTTACTTATAAAAAAGAATTCATATATATGCAGTGCATGTTGTTTGTTTGAGCACGAGGACGCGGGTTAGATTCCCCGGGCGCTTTTCTGATGGAGGCGAAAAGCAAAAACGCCCGTGTGTACGAGATTTCGGCGCACGATAAAGATCCCCAGGTGGTCAAAATTAATCCGGAGCCCTACACTACGGCGCGCCTCATGGTCTGCGTTGCGTCGGCGCGTTAAACCCTACAAATAATCAATCAATTATGTTGTTTGTTTGTTTCCTTGTTTTTAACAGTTAGCTGAAAAAACATACTTAGAATGTTTTTATCCATTTAAGATGCTAACCCACGAAGTTAGTTCTAGCTTTTCTATCTTGTCTGGTTCACAACCGGAGCACGTCCAACTCATTAAATTTTTCAGCGGCTTTCCCTATTGGGAACCAGTCAGCAACTGCGTCAAATCGAGATTTTAAACAGGCTGAACAAATGGGAGAAGAAAATGTAATCTTTTCATACCTTCCCCGAAAAATCAAGCACCCCTCCGTCTAACGACGACGATGGTTGAACGCGAAGCTTCATGATGGATTCTTTGGATGGAAAACCCCACACTGCGAGTATGTGCTACTCTGGAGCTACGCACCTAAATTCTAGAATACCCACAGCAAGTCTCGGATGTGCACTCCGTGGGCCTAACGTTCGGGTTTGGGGTGTCCGGCGCGAATCGCTACTTGCTACTTCGAGTTCGCTTCGGCCATGTCAAAATGGAGCAATCGGATAGACGCCGGCTTCATAAGGCCCAGGTTCGATTCCGGCAACGGTAAGCGCTTTTTTTTTCTTTCACATCATCAACAATCATCCATCAACATGGTCAGAGATAGTTGGCTTTTTTTGCAGCGCGTATTGGCGAACAACGGCCTTAGTGAGGAGCCTGAAGCTTTGCTTTAGGCTTTAGGGTAACGCTAAAATGTACCGCGTACTTCTTCGAACTCGAAACCATTAGAAGACTATATTTCATGAAACGCGTTGGGAGGTACGGAAAATTGGTTGTACAAGAAATATAAACGAGCCGGAGAGCCTACAATGGGAAAGGAAACAGCTGCACCGGAGGAAGGGTCTCAGAAAGGACGACGCAGCGCGCGTCGGGAAAGGGTTAAGAGCAGCGCCGGGAGTGGGTAGGCCGATGTTGCCCTTGCAGTACGAGCCTCCTTGAGATGTGAAGGTACCCCAGGGGGCGAACAGGAGGCTCCTGGCGATAGGGAGCGAGTGAAACGAGCTTCGGAGGGTGCTGTGGAGGGAGCTGGTCAACGGTGTGATGGGCGCGGCAGCAAAGTTCAGCAAAAAGTTTCACACCAGTTCAACACTAGGCTTTTGCCCTCAGATTCCTAAACATTTCTACGCCAGAGAAGCCCATGACCTCAACTTCACCGCTGGAATCCCGTTTTCCAACGAGGATAGCAAAGCCGCTGCAATCGACCTAGGATGGCAACTCCAGCTGCCGGCTTGGCAGAATCCTCTGAGAAGTTATGGGCCCCTTCATGCTATAGAATCTAAATGCGATTTCCGGCATTCGCGGGGTCTTCCAAAGCGCACTGAAGGTGTGCTACACCGGCTGCGACTTAACGTTGCATACACCCGAAGCTTCTTGTTTAAGCTGGACTGGGTAGAGTCGCCATTGTGTACAGTGTGCTCTACTATCGACACCATTAGGCACATTTTAAGCCACTGCCCGTGATATGCTAGTCAGCGGGCAACAGCATCGAAGGGATTTGTGCGACTCCGACGTGGAGGTCCTCTAGAACTCTCACGCTTCCTTGGACCCTGGCGAAATCGTGATGGGGCAGTGCTGGGAACAAAAACTCTGCTTGCTTTTCTTGCGGAAACAGGGCGAGAAGAGGTTCTGTGAACCCTCTGAACATATACACTTCATATAAGTGCGCATCTCCCCTCCCCCTCCCCTTTCTCTTTTTTTTTTTCCTTTTCTTTTTCTCTATTTTCCCCTGTCGTCTCACTGTAAGCACCCCATCTGGAGTAGCGAGCCCTACCGTTATTGGGGCAGACCTCTTCAGTTTTTATGAAAGGTGTTCTCTCTCTCTATCCTAAAGATTTCTAAGCAACACCCGGAATAATTTTTAGCAGAACTTCTTTCTTTAGTTAACCTTAACAAAACTCTTCTCTGTTAGCTTTGTCCCAGCATAGTGTCTATTTCAAAGCGCGCAAAATCACGGTTGCCTTCTCGCCGTCTACCAAAGCTTGATGGCTGTCTTGAATTCGAGCGAAGTGTAGGCGCTGTGGTCGCTGTAAATAGACTTACCTTAACCAGCAAACGTCGTCCTTTTATGTGCGCGCCCCTGTCGTGTTTCAGATCGTTTATCTATAAGGCAGTGATGGACGCAACCGCCACTCAACAGTACGTGGGAGTAATGTAAACGGGCAGCATATTCGATTGGTACACCATGACTGCGCCAATCGAAGCGAACTCTGTGGTGTTTGCTTGTATTTATTTCTGAATTGCGGCAAATGTCTCATCAAATAAACTGCGCTGCCAGCCTCTCCCATGGAATTTGCAACGTGCACCCTGTAGCGGTACTCACAAATTGAGCAAACAACTTTCATCAATGAAGCATAAGCACCCTCGCTTATACTCACTATACGCCCCGCATTGACCAACGCCCGTATACTACACCGCCACGGGAGAGATAAATATTTAACAACGACCGTAACGTTGTACTGTATACTCCTCCACGGTTTTTTTTTTTTGTGCAATCCGTTTCTTGGAGTGCACTCCGTAACACAGATGAACTTTTGTTTTCGTTGGTAATGGTTAAAGTTGGCTTCCCGCCGCGGTGGCGCAGTTGCTAAGGCGCTCTGCGGCTGAGTCCGGTGACGCGTGTTCGATGCCGGCCGCGGTGTCCGCTTTTCAGATGGCGGCGTAAAGCAAAAACACCGTGTGTCGAGATTTCGGCCCACATTTAAGATCCCCAGGGGGCCGAAATTAATCCGGAGCCCTCCACCATGCAATGACATCAGGAGGTAACACGTACGCATGTGCGTCGCGCGGCATCGTAATCATCGTCATGCCGTAATTCTCACTACCTGGGGGCGTGATTCACTCTTCATGCGATAAGGATGTCATGATAGTACCACTGATAAGTAATGGTAAAAGGGCGTGGGATGGCCCGCCTATTGTACCTTTTCTACCGTATTCTATATTTCAGTGAGAGCCTTTTATCTCTACTCTTCAAAGAACGTAGTGTGAGGTACCGAAAATCGTGAGTTACGGAAAATAAGAGCGGGAGCACGCCGAGAAATGGAAAAGCCACGCCAGAGGAGGGTTTTAAGAAATAGCGATGGAGCGCCGCCGGAGAGGGAAACAGATGTGCCGGAGGAGGGTATACGCCGCTGCCACACGGGCAATACAACCGCCCTAAGAGGGGACGGTACCTACGGAGTCGAACAGGAGGCTCCTAGAGATGACGAGGGAATGGAACAAGCTTCGAGAGGCCCTCTCAGGGGGCTGGTTAAGTGGTTCTCAACGTGGCGGCAAACTTGAACACGGTTTTCAACGGCAGAACAACAGAAACTGCAACTATAAGCAGTTGCCTTCACGGGCTTAGACAGTTGCAAGCGTCACCCGTAGTTTTATTATCAATTCCTTTAGAAATCATTTAACCTTGTGATTTAGCTTGGCCAGTCTCCCGGGTTGTCGAAGAGGACGAAGATGAAAATTGTTGTCTAGATTCTTGTCTTTGATATGAACGACACCCGCGAAAACCGTGACGGTAGAACGGCTGCGCGCAGGTCGTCGTATTGCATGCGCCCTGGTAGTTCCAAATAGGTGGCGCTCTTAAATAAGAGGCTCTTGTCAACTAGCAAGCTCCGGAGATCGAACGCTGCACCTATTGCCTACGAGGCCGGAAGCATAACCACTTAGCCTCGTTTTTTTACGTCTTTCTCTGCTTAAGTTTCCTGGGTCAGTTTATAATGCCTCGAGATGATTCATAAAGATTTCTATCATGATTTTACTTCGACTGGAAAGCGCAACTCCAAATAAATTATGCCGTAGCTGCCTCCAGATTCCTACCCACCTGGTAGCATATTGCGCATGGCTATTCGTCGGATCTGACGAAAAATGGCAAGACCCTTCTCTAAGACGGCTACTACCTATAGCGTAACTCAGGTACACGCTTGCAAAGGCACACGTGATCGTCCCTACGCTGTAGTGGTCTTTCAAGAATGGATATAACATACGTGCATCGGGCTATAAATTTTATTATTTTATTTATAGAATACTGTAGGCGTACCAAAGACCCAAGCAGCCGACTTGTTTGGCGACTTTTTGTCTGCTAAATGGCTGGATTTTCCGTTTCATGCATTCTCTGACCTATCGAAGAAAGGTAGGCTGTCATTCCTTTAACTACTTTTTTAGAGTACAGGGTACACTGATAAGTTACAAAAACTGCTAGATTGAAGCTGTCCAGCTCTCTCAGCATCCTGATGCGGATTTACGGTTCGACATACACATTTCATGACCTTGTTCCCCCAGCCCTTTCATAAGTACCAAGTTATTTAAAGCTGCTTTGTGAAGGCCGAAGAGTGCCCTGAGTTTTACAGTGCATTTTTTGCGCATATCTCTGCAACTTTAAACGTCCTTCAGTCCCCACCGACCTACCCCTTTCACAGAGATTGGGCAGACAAGCTGAGTTATTTCCATGTTCCCCGGAGGGCGCCGTAGCACATGTTACACACATTTTTATGCCTTCTCTAAGGACTCAGAAAACGACTTCGTAGTGCGTTCTGCACAAATACATTTCATGTCACTGGATAAGAAGACCTTGGATTTTAAATTCGGAAATTTCTTCTCTGCCTTCCAACTACCCCCATTTCCTTCCACCTGGCACTCCCCTTCTCCGCTCTTCTAGTTTCGATCAGCGGCGATGCCGCACGTATGTTTCTGAGAACGCGAGATTTCGGTGTCGTTTCTGATGAAGTCGTTAAGCCACACCCGCGATCTAGATCCGATGGAACGCGCAGTACGACCACAAACAGCGCAGCCGCTGAAATTGGAATTCTTCCTCAATGCCGACATTGTAGAACTATCAAACAATATCATAGTTCATATAAAGGAAAAGAAATGGACTTGGGCTGGCCATGCAGTGAGACGAACCGGCAACCGGTGGAAAAATAGAGTAACAGAGTGGATACCAAGAGACAGGTAGAAGGGGAAGGCCAAAAATACGATGGAGGGGTGAAATACGGAACTTTGGGGGTAAACAGTGGACTCGAGCAGCGCAGGACAGTAATGGTCGGAGGTCAATGGGAGAGGTTTTCGTCCTGCAGTCGACCTGAGCAGGCTGCTGCTGCTGCTGATGATGATGAAAAATAATACAGAGCGATAGAAATGCTGTGAGCGCTGGCTACCGTCTTTATTGAGCGGGTACAGTGATTCAAGCCCGCCAACACGTGTGAGCTGAATTTTGGCCAAGCATAGTGCGATTTCTAATTCCATAACTGTCGCTGTTAGGTGAAAGCCCTGAATGACCCACTCGACGAAAAAACCGGCGCCATCGTCGGCATCCGTAACAGACAAACGGCTCCTCGAAAGCGTTTGACACCACAAGGCGTACCGCTCCGCGTGCTTAAACTCGGCAGAAGCCGCAAAAGGCTCCTTCAGAGGCATTCCGTAGCCCGATGTGTTCCAGACAACGAGCATAAACTCGGCAGCAGCGAGAGGTGGTCGTCCATGCAGCAGACAATAGATGAAGGGAGTGCAGCAACGCACACGGACGAGCGAATACACAATCAGTTAAATCCCCCATCGCCGTCAATTCTCCCCATTGTGGCAGGAAGGAGCAACGGTGCAACGCCTGGGAGGCAGATCGAAGCCATTCGAAATTTTCTTGGCTGAACGCAAGGCAAGGCGTCCTTAAGCGTCCCGATTACAAATTCCTTCTACAACACAAGGCGGAAGCAAGGTGTCGCAGGCGGTCAGCTGGGCATTCACGCTTTCGCATTCACAACCAGTAAAAAAGCATCAGGTGTCGTTGAACTTTTTATTAACTTTCCTTTTTTTTTTGCGCTTTACTTCACTTCTCTCGAGCCAACTTCTTGACACCTTCCCGACGTGAAGGGGTACTAGGAAGATGTCAAGAAGTTGGCTCGGGAGAAGCGAAGTAAAAAGTAAAAAAACCGGAAATTAAAAAAAAAGAGGACCAAGGACAACTAAGGGCCGTTTTACTGGTTGTGAATGCGAAAGCATGAATGTCTAGCTGAACGCCTGAGTAGTTGATTGGTTTTGCTAATATAACAGTGGATGGATACACACTTTTGGAGATTTGCCGTCAGGTTTTACGCACGAAGCATGCATATTCACTTGTTGGAAAACGAAAAGAGTAACCTGCAAAAGTTGTGGTCAACGCGAAGGGTAGTTGACCACACCTTTTGTTTAAAATTACTCTTTTCTTTTTTTCAACAAATGCATATGCATGCTTCGGGCGTAAAAACGACGGCAAATCTCCGAAAGCGCGTAGCCATTTGGAGTCATACTGTCAGAACCAATCAACTAGTCGCGATGTTCATTCCCTTAACTAACTAAGTAGCGAAATTTTAGCTATCCTGAAATATTTCTGTGTTAATCAAGGCAATGTTTTGTAATATCTTTCAATTCTTTTACTTCCCCTCTTCCCTTTTAAACAAAAAAAAAAAGAAAGATAGTTGCTTTTCAGTTCCCGGCGTATAAAGCGCAGCAGTTAAAAAGAGGAACGTATAAATAACGACATGAAAAAGTGCTTTATAAACTTGCGGTTTACGAACTTACGCTGTACAAACATTACGGCATTGTTTTTCCTTCTCATGCATTTTATCTTTACCGGTCTACAACAACCCCAGAAGCATAAGAAAACATTTTTATCCTTCTTTTTTTTTACTTCTGTACATCTGTCTACTTGTGTGAAGGTAAAGATGAAACAAGAACCAACCATAAAGGCAGTTTGAACACCTGCCGTAAACTCACCGAACGTTCAATGCGAGCTCGTCCCCCGGCACCTCAGGGAGCACGCAGTGGCCGCAGTAAAGGTCGCAGGAGTATAGATGCACGTGTCCAGTGTCTAGTTGCCCGGCACAACACACCGAAGAGTAAACGAGCGTCCCTCCCGGGCCACTCACCGGCGCCACTCGTAAAAGCGCCTCTGTTGGCTGCCGCCCATAAAACCGCTATCAACGACTCTCATCTTTCGATCTGCCAAGGGACAGTTGTGCGTGTGAAAGCAGTCACGGGAAGCACGTGTCGTACTCACTTCGCAGTCCGCCGTTCACACGTGGCCACTGTCCCGCACGCTTCACGGCTGGTCTCTTCGAAGAAGAGAAATCGACGCGGCTAGTCGAGGCGTCTTGGGATGAGTCTCGGCGGGAAGCTTCGGCCGAGAACTTCGATCCAGGAGAGGTGTGTGTGACGATAGAAAACGAATTGATGGCGAAGAAACTGCGAAGATCAGCACACAAAATTGTCTAAAAGCTGTCTGTCCACGGTTGCTGCAGCCGGTCTTGTTTTCTGAGAAAACGAAACTATCAGGTTGTTGGTACGTCGGCGTCAGACGCTGGGAACACGCTGTTCACTCAGCGCGGACGACCGCATCTACAATATACACGGCCGAATCTTGCTTTTAAAGTCCTCATGTCTTCAAACATGTGTTTCTCCAATGTCCCGTCTTTATCTCGCTAAGATAATAATAAGGGAAGCGGTGGAAGACTGATGCACCGAAACGAACGCTTCCGTTTAAAAACAATCACCACTTTTTTTTTCTGTCTCTCAACCCAGCTGCAATGTCCACGCACACTGGAAACTTCCTAAAAGACGACCGAAGCACGTCACAGCCGCAGAACTTTGGTGCGACTTGGGCTACGGCGGCAGCGATCGCGGCAGCAGCTGACGGACTTGTCGTCGGAGTCGTCTTCGACGAGGCTCGAAGCGCCTCGCTTGGGGCTCGGTGCGACAGCCACGGAGCCCGACTGCCGAATGCGCTCGGCGCCGCTAGAATCGAAGAGCCTTCACTCCGGCGCTCCTCTAGCTTCGATCGTGCGCCGGCCAGGGGGCGCCAGGGACCCGCGCCAGAGCCCATCACACACCTAGGCACGCTCTGTTCTTACTCGTGCGTGAGGTTTAGCTGTGCTTCCCCTCCGCGTCTGTTCTGCCACTTCCATGAATGTCACAACTCATTCCTACTTGCCTCGTTCCTAAATGGTTTATTACTCCCATATACTGCTGCCTCCGAATAATATTGCCGCTGGTAATGATACACGCGAGCTATTACTCTCGCACTGTCTTCACATTCTTATTGCCATTTTTTTCTTACAGTGTCCACCACTGTTTTGTTTTGTTAATAGCTTTTGTGTGTGTGTGTGTGGGGGGGGGGGGGGTGTCCCTTTCCTCTCACACCAAAATAAAGGGGGAGGTTTCTGTACGTTTCCTTCCTTTTCCCAACTCTGAGCGGGTGTGCGTTGCAGTGATGAGATTAACGGAGCGCATTACTCACCGTACGCATCACAAAGGCGCCGGCCTCCCTGATGGCTTGTTAGTATTGTTTGCGAGTTATTCCGAGGAGCTAGAGGTGGTAAGGGTGCACGTTGCGTACCTTCCTGGAGGAATTATATTTTCTCTGTGTCTGTAGTGCCGTCCGACGGTACTAACGCACTCAGCTAAAGTGACGTCCAGAGGCGTTTCGCAAGAAAGCGCCGCGCCTGGCACTACTTCGCTCTGTCTAACGTAACGTAACGTAACCTAACGTAACTTAACGTAACCTAACGAACAGAAAGCAATTTAAAACACCGATAATCAATCTAAGCCATGCAAACTGCCATTTAAACTAAAACTGTAAAAGACAAAAAATAAACACAGAAGAGCCAGACTCGAACAACCGCCATTTGCATCACGGAACTAGGACGGATATCTGCGCCACTTTGACAGACAGTCAGATCACTTCCAGCCTAGGTTTAAAAATTCGAATGCCGTCGGATGGCGTATGTCTTTACAGTTGAGCTGGAAGAAGGCATTGTAGGCACTGATCTTTAGTTTTTCGATCACTGTTCATCTTATGCGCCAGTTTTGTGTTTATTTCCCCTTCCTTATTTAGGGAATTACGTTTTTAATTCAGAGATTATTTTTGTCTTCTTTATGTCGCTTTAGAGATCCCGGAGGCGCAACCATTTTCTCAAGTAGAACATATACGATGCCGGCCCGCTTGTGCCCCATTCCCCAGGAAACGCCCAGTTACTATGCACAATGTTCTCCGGACGTGCTTATTGAAGTAGTTACCAAGAAAAAAATAACCGTCGTGAAGTTGCGTCGAGGAGGCCTTGAAGGAGTTTTTCTCGCAAAACAACAGCCGTGTCTAACAGTTTTTTTTTTCGCAATTCAGTTCGACTTCCTTCATCTTTTTTTACATTACTCAAGATGATAGAACAAACATTCAGCTAATTACCAGTTTATCCTCGAATTTTCTCAAGATCACATTTGTTGAGCTGCTTTAGTTCGTATCTGCAATCAGCTAATGCGGCGAAGTGAATTTGAAACAGGTATACTTCTCTTTCGTTTTCGCACCCACTCCTTCAATCTTGTATCTGAGAAAAGAACACCACTTTGCTTAGTTGTCTTCATTTTTTCTCACGCCATTCGAGACCCTGCTGTCTTCCGATAGGGCACGGAAATTTCTCTGCTACTTCAATTAAATTTCCGCCCGGTGCTGCTCGGCACCTGTGCCGTGTCACCTGCTCCGGCCCGATATAACGAAAGGACGAGCCGAATATTCTAATACGAGGACAGCGCCCGGCTTTATCTCCGTCTACTCTAAATTGGAAAATTCTCGAGCAGTAATCTGACAGCGCCTGTGACACTGGATCCGAATAAATGCATTCTGAGTAGGCGCCGGAGGGAGGATCGCCTATTATTCCGGCGCCGGCAGCTGAGCAGCCGAAATTTAATCCGGCAACGATTCAGTCGGCATCGACCAAGCCGTCATTTCGCTCGAGCGTTCGATACATGCTCTACAGGCACGACCTCGCGAGGCTTAGGCGTCGTTTTATATGCCTTGTTTGTGCCACACGTTTGTTACGAGAGTGCCGTAGATATGCTAGGGCATATGGCACTTTTCACAGGCCCTGACAAATTTTTAGAGAAAATTACCTTTGTTTGTTTGTACGACCAGCACCTGTACAGAGGGAAGAAAATGAGGCGCTAATACGGCAGCTTAAGTCCAGTAAAAAAAAAAACATTTTTAGTTAGTTGCCTCAAGAGAGAGAAAGAGAGAGAGAAAGGCATATCTTTACGACTTCTAATGAATTACACACACACACACACACACACACACACGCACACACATGCACACACACGCACAAACACACACATACACAGACTCGCAGACACGCACGCACGCACATACACACCTACACACACGCGTGCACACGCACACGCACACTCACACACACACTCACACGCACACACATGCACACGGACACACACGCGCGCACACGCATGCACACGCATGCACACGCACGCACGCAGACAAATCATTGTCATCTCACTCAGTATTTATTATGAATACACACGTACATGCCGCCGTGATGAATTATTGGCTCTAAGCAGCAATTTTTACTTCGGTGACAAGTTGCGAAAGCTTTATCAGAGGCAAATCTCTGCTTAGCAAGCTTAAAGTAAATTGACAAGACATTACTGGAGGCCGAAGAGAGAAAATTACTCTATGCGCTTTCATTGGCCTACAGGCGCTATTACACTACCAGAATTTCTAGTTCCAAACGGAAACATTGCTCCCCTCTGACTCTAACAAGAGTACGATTTATTAAAAAAATCGGCCGAAGATTTCGCACCTTCGGAAACCCCATCCTTATTCTCCTAGAAGTTGCATTTCCCAGAATACCTCCGTGAAAAATCTTCTGATCCTAAGAGGTATTATACTGTGTAAATATAGTTTTCTCGTATATGAAGTAAAGCTGGAAATATGGAAGAGTCTTATGAAAAGCTGATTTATCTGTCGGCGAGAATCATAAAAAGCACGCGATTCTTTGTCCAAAGATTCTTTTTAGAGTCCAATGGCACAGAGCTGTACCAGACTGCGTATTAACGTAGTTAATTGGAAACATTGATCCATTTTTTTACGACAACCGTACGAAGGCCTTCAAGTGTGTCATGTAGCCCGAACAAGAAATTAAATATCTAAATTCCTTATTTTTTGCAACTTTTGCTGCTAACTAGTGAATATTCGCAGTTACAATCACGCTTATCTCCTGAGCACGCGAAATTAATTGTATGAGCGGCACCTGTCCCGTTCATGAAGCAGGTAAAAAAAGAAAAAAAAAACATGCAACTGCACGACTAGCTCTCTCATTGTAGAAGAAACACGATCAAAATGTTGCCGTCAGCGATGAGCCTATGACCAAGAGGCATTCTCGCTTGGTCATCAGCAATGGTGTTTCGCCAAGCTTAAACAAAAAAAAAGTCATAAAGGAACCAACTGAGCCCTCTTCCCTACACAGCCGGAACAAGAAACAGAAAAACGAAAAAGAAGAAGACATTCTACGTGGATGCCTAGCCACCATGCAAGCAGTAATATTAATACCAGCCAGCAGGCAAAAAGCACCAAGTAAGCACATCGAGGGAAACATAGCAATCAATAACCGAAGGCCGGACTAATATCGTTTACCGAAAAGACGACCGGGCTAGTGTACAAGCGAATAAAAAGAGAGAGATGGCAAGAAACATCGACCCTGAGGGCACTTCGTAGTCGCTTCGCCTGATTACATGTTTTCATGGATTCGTTGCTTGGCTTTAACTTCCACGTGTCTTGATCGTGTTGTAGTTTCTCTCCATTTTTCGCTTGTTCCCTTGCGCCTTTCCGTTGGTTGCCTCAATCAAGGGATTTCGTGTTCCGCTCTACAGCCGAGCCCTCGATTCGATAGATTTACTTTTGTTGGCGTCAGTTTTGGGATTTACTTGTTGACTACAGCCATCCTCGTTAATGGACTGAGGGAGGATTATCAGAAGAAAAAAAATTCTCGCTGTCCTTGGCCGGATGATAGCATGGGGAAGTAGTGTATTAATAATGTGCCACCGTTGCGCGCGACCCACAATGGGCCCGAAGATGCGACACTCCGCGTTGCGAGTAGAGATCGTTTTGTGGCGATACGTGTAAGAAAATATCCATCAATAACCGCTGTTTTTATGTATAATATGTCATAGTAGTTGTTAACCATTTATTATGTTTGAACCTTCAAATATTTCTAATATGCGTTAATTAAAAGGTGGCTGATTTTTAGGCTATACACTTCAAGAAAAAACACTCCCACAGTTCAGGCAATAAAACACGACAAATGCCACAGTAAGTTATTTTTTACCGAGGTACGTCTGTGTCAGGTGACCTGTATTGGTGATGGTGTGGTGGTCCTGAAAATGGTTACAAAATCGGAAGGCAACTAAAGAAGAAGCGCGAACGATTTAATGACCGCTTGTCATCCACTAGTTGTTCTTAGCTGCACGACCTGTCTGCGGGGCCTTTACTCAGGAACTGCTTTCGGGGTCACAAAGAGGTGATATTCTGTCTCAAGCTAAGTACAAGCCCGGCACTCTCGGTGCGATGTGTAACGTTGATTAAACATGTTAACATACCGCGTTCTACCTCGAAGCACACCTAAAAGGTACCAAACCACTCTTATTTACAAAAAGAATTCACAGAATTGATCTAATCGAACCTTTAACACCAGAGCTGTTTAGGCCGACACAAATAAGTCCGGCAGAGACAGAAAACTCCAAGCTCACGTGAGCCGATGCCTAACGACGACCACCCGGCGTCATCCAGCCTTGCGCGTGGGCTTACGTCACATGAGGAACTCCCGCCTTCGTCGTCGTCGTCAGTGTAGCGTCCGGAAAGCCACGGGTCCGTCCACGCCGAAGACGAGTACGGTGAATCTGTCAAGCAATCCCTTCACAATTAACACGTGGAGACGGTTACCAGACCAGCTGACGAAAAATGGAGGCCTACCGAGGGAGGAAGTGCTACGAGATGGTTTGCCCTACGCTGTTGTGCCGTCGGAAGACGTACAACGAAATGGATGACGATGACTGCTACTGAATAAAAAACTGTACATACTTTCATCCCCATCTTCAAAACGGCTTTGCACTGCTGGGGTTCGGTGGCTGCCTCTCTCCCCGGATCCACTGCCAGTTAGGAGAGAAGCCAGGTCAACCTCAAGTTCTATTGTTTGTTCAACCTTGCACCACTAGGGCAAGCTGCGCCAATTTTTTACAATAAAAAATTAAAGCCAGTTCCACGCGTGTGAAATCTCCCGAAACAGCTGAGCTGACTTCGGCGGGCTGGCGGCCACCTCCCGCAGAGGTGGGGCTTGCCCACTACGCCATTCGCCGCAGTATTTACGTACTCGAAGGTGACTTAAGGAAAACGAGCGCTAAAAACCAGAACATAAAAAACGAAGAACGACGAGAGAGACGCGCTTGAAGATGACCAACGGAGGTTTGGTAGGTTATCGGTGCATATATGTTGGGTAGTACTGTGCCGCGTGCCCTGGCGCATGAGCCGAGATCGCTCACTGCACGGCATCGCATCGTATCGGGAGCACATCTGGGCCCGCGGTAAGGGTCCGGAAGTGGCAGGCCAAAGGTTGGCGCGTACGGCCGGACGAGTAGGTACCCTCTCGATTGTGTACGGCAACCTTTCATATGACTACGGCAGCGGTATTCGGCGACTTCGGTGGGGGTCGCTCACAACGCAACTTGCCGATGTATGTACGTATTCGAAGTTTTCCCACGGAGGCCTGGTAGTTTATCGGTTCGTATTTATGGGGTTGGACGTGGCCGAAATCGCGCACTGGACGGCCGTCAAGGCGGTGGCGCCATCTGTTAACCCCACGCGGTATTTTCACCCAGCGGGACGGACATCAACGCACATTGCGAGCCCCTGAGAAGCTCCGCTGTTTAAAGTAATTTTTATACAAACAAAGAGTGCAACCTACAGCATTCACAGCAGGACTTCTTGTACTACAAGTATAACGAGAAAGTGCTTATGAAGAAAATACCGGGATTGCAAAAAAAATGATGATTTCTTTCCTTCTTTTCCGTCAAAAAATATTTTTTCATTACGTATGGCAATTACCCCACTTACAGGCACTACAGCTATTAGAGTACTGCAGGCAGTACCATACTAGAGGCATTACGAAGACGAAAAGGTTTTCTTCTTAATAATATCACATCAGAATAACAGTACTGTCGATTCTTACGCAAAGTTAAAATATGAGGCCAGAAAAAAAAGGAATAAAAGCAGCTGGTATAAACAAAAACAGATAGAACGGCTGCCCATCAGCCGCTTTCTCCCACGGCCTGAATCAGTCATTCGGACCATTTTGTGCTATTCGTAGCTTCTGAGAAGAGCTACCACTGCTAAGCATAATTGTTCGACGCTAGCATGACCTTCTGTTCAGAATGATAGCACGATTTCAATGCTAGCGCAGAGTAAACACATTCATAGCTCTGTTTTGAACGCCCCTCAATGATGTTGTAGCTGATGTTGTACACTGCAAAATTCGGAGGCTTGTCAACATTGGTGGCCTGTTTAGGGAAAACGACGTCCCTTGGGGCCAGAATTCGAAGGTAATTTATTTTAATTAGACGTATGTTGCCTTTCTGCCCCCTATAAAAGAAAACTCCGCGCGACACGTAATAATTCTGAGTGGTGGTCATGGCCCATACCTGCAATAAAACAACAGTAGTTTAACGAGGGCGCAGGTCTGCTAGCGGGGGAAGAACCGGTAATTGGGAAATAAACAGAGGCGCAGAGAAAGCTGCCAAAGCGTAGTCTCATTTGCCTTGACGCCCGCCATATTCCACCCTTCGTTGCTCAAGCGCTACTTCAACTTTAGGAACTTTTCGCACTGCACAGTTGCCTTACAGACAAAGCACGCTTTACAGGAGGCTTATAGTTCGTATTGCTTCGTATGAATTTAAAAAAAGAAGGCACTGCTCTCCTTTACAGAGTCAGCTGTGAGTGTAGCTTTTCTTTGCGCTTCTTGCCTCTCTCTGAAAAGTAGCCACCGCAGGCGGTATCGAACCTACGTCCTCGGGTTCAGCAGCACAGCTGCTTAGCCACTCAGCCACCGCGACGGGTGCGGCAGCCATTTTATCTCTACTCCTTACAAGCTAGATGCACCTCGAAAAGGGTTGAGAAGTGGAACATTTGGTATATATTTATTCATGCAGAACTGCGCGAAGTGACAGAACACAGAGGAGAAGACAACAACACAAGCGCCGGTGTTGTTGATGTGGTTACGGTTGTTGCTGATGTCGTGACTGAGATTCTAATTCCAGCCCCCGGGTTGTTGTCTTCTCCTTTGTGTCTCGTCAGCTCACGCTGCGCAAACACACTGAAAGAGGGTTTTATCAGGAAGGCCGACAGCTTCGAGGTGATTGAAGGATGTCAAAAGTCTTGGACACAGGGGAAGTGTGCGTGCTAAGCATGAGTGGCGCTTCCCTGTACAACCTGCGCGCTATGTGGCTTTCTTTTCTGAACTGCAGTGCGCGCACCAACCTGTTCGCTGATGACCCATAAATAGAAGCCCAAAAACCGCGTTTAGATCCGCAGTATGACTGTCCCCGTTAAAACACAATTGCTCACCGTTAAATACCTTAGGCATTCAAAATATTAAAGACGGACGAAATATTCATAAAACACGGGCTACAAAAGGTTGCTATACACTCAGAGCTCTTTATTGCGACTTGAATTAGTGAAGTTCAAAGGTGAACTAGATGTCTTGTTTCCTCGTCACAATTTGCTAGTGGTAGCGCCGTACAATAATCGTCGGGTCACTAGTATCTTTTGGATCTCAGAAGGCTATTGAACTTTTTTTAAGATTCCCAGGTGGCCAAACTTTGTCCGCAGTACTCCCCTGTGCCAACACTTATGGCTAAAGAGTTTATTCGCTTGGAGTAACTTCAATTTGAATGGAAGAGTTGTATTTTGATCAAGACATGCACCCGTGATTGATAGCTGCATACGCGGAAGAAAGATTTGGCATCGAAGACGACTTTCAATAGGTTAAATTCAGCCATTCGGCGATACACAAACAAACTCTCGGCGAAACCAATGGGCGGCATTTTGCGCAACATTAAGTGTATTTACTCCATCGCCACGTATCTGGGGAGTGGTGAACTCCCGTCTTGGGAAAACTCGCCCTGCCAAGCCGTTTCTGGCAATGGCTCTAATCAAAGGCAAGACTTTACCATCTCTGGCTGAGGAGTTTGCTGACGTGTACGCATCTTCGACATCACCATGCGTAACAGACGTGTCACTGCAATTACGCAGTAGTGCATCAACGGCTTGCGCTTACTCCTCAGTTTCAGCACTGGATACCCCATTCACGCTGAGGGAGCTTCAAACAGCCCTCGCTAACTTACGCAAACGGTGTGCAGCTGGCCCTGACGGCATCACGAACCAAATGCTACTTAACTTGCCATTGGAGTTCCAGCATAGTCTCCTAGAATTTTTTAACCATATTTGGACGACAGGCGACATTCCGTCATCGTGGAAGCTGGCCTGGGTGGTACCGGTGCCTAAACCTAACAAAGATACAGCAGATCTCTCATCATACAGGCCGGTGTCGCTTACTTCTTGTGTCTCAAAGCTCATGGAAAAGCTAGTCTGTGCCAGACTGATGTGGTGGCTAGAGCATCGGAAAAAGCTTCCTGCCTGCATGACTGGCTTCCGCCAGCGGCTGAGCGCCCAAGACAGTGTATTGGATTTGGTCAGCCACTTGGAACATAATAGAGCTTATGGCTTGTCCACCGTTGCGGTGTTTCTTGATGTGGCTAAGGCATACGACTCTGTCTTGCCAAGTGCTATTTTGAGTCATCTGCAAGAAATGGGGGTGACAGGACACCTACTCCGCTTCATTCGAGTCTTCTTGACCGACCGCTTCATGCAGGTGCGGATAGAGAATGTTTTTAGTTCAAAAGAACTGTAGTACGAGGCGTACCACAGGGCAGTGTTCTGTCGCCCATTCTCTTCAATGTAGCGATGTCTGCCCTGCCTTCTACGCTGAAGAGTCATCGGTCAAAAGCTCGTCTGTCAATATATACGGATGACATCTGCATCTGGCTCACCGGATACCAGACAAAGCGATTGCATGTAATAGCACAACATGCTGTTTCATCTGTTCAAGCGTATCTTTCAACAGTAGGGCTGACTATATCAGAGGAGAAATCGTGTTTTGTTCTATTTCCTGGTGTACGACGCCGGTCTGCGCGTCTCAGGATAGAACTGAATGGCATCCCCATCCGCCAAGCTAATCATGTTCGATTTCTAGGAATTGTTCTCGACCATAGGTTGAATTGGCGAAAGGCCGTCGACTCTATGGTTTCCTCTGTGGCGCCCAGACTTAATGTACTGCGGAGAATTGCCGGTGTGACGTGGGGAAATCACCCAGCCTCTATGGTCAAGTTGCACGAAGCCTTGATCTTGAACCGCATGCTTTATCAGCTGCCTCTCATATCGCCTTCAGAGACACAATACGCGCGGTTGGAATCCTTGCACAGGAAAGGGCTTAGGCTGTCTCTTGGCGTCCCTCAAGCAGCTGGAAACAACAAGATCCTCCATGAGGCGCAGTCAACACCCCTTCGTCTTCAGGCGTCTCAACGTTTGCTTATGCAAGTGCTGCGCCTCGGAGAAACAAGTGCTGGCTTAGCATTACTGCGGCATCTACGATTAAGGGTAGAGTCTCGTGCTCATGCAACACTAAACACTCTTGGAGTGCTGTGTCCCAAATGGCCTGGGAAAAGGGCTACTTTGGACCCGCCTTGGTCCCACGAGAGTGTGGATTGTGCATTGACCATCCCTCATATGCGCTCGAAGCGTTGTACACCTATTGCTGAAGCACGATCGCTGGTGCTGGAGCATTTGGAACGGAATACGGGGGATCTCTGCACATATACGCTGATGGATCGGTTGACGCAAAAGTGGGGTGTGCGCGGCAGCTTTTTGCATATGCAGTTCGAATATTTCGTCGGGTGCCAGGGTGACGCCTTTGGTTTCATCTACAGCGAGTGAGTGTGTTGCCATAGAAGCTGCGTTGCGCCAACTGTCATCGTTTGAAAGGCAAAAAGTCACAATATTCAGCGATTCAAAGTCAGCCCTTCACCTATTGCAGCGGGGTATACCTGTTGAAAAGACCTGTCAGAGATCCCTACTTCTACTAAAGCGGCTTAAGCATGAAGGCTTCACCGTGCAATTCCAGTGGATCCCATCGCACGTCGGTGTAGCGGGAAACGAACATGCTGACAGCGTAGCCAAGGACGATTTATCATCTACAAGGACTGGTGCAAACGCGGTGCGATTTCCAACGCATACAGAAACAGACCGTTCGCGAGCACTTTAGGCAGCTGTGGCGACCAGTACATCAACCAGTCGTGACGAAGGGCCTGAAAAGAGCCGAAGCCTGTCTGCTCCACCGCGTAAGAACAGACTCAGCCCGTACACCAGCTTGGCTACATAAAATCAACATTGTTTCATCTCCTTTGTGCCCCTCGTGCAGTGTGACTGGTGACATTGATCACTTCATTATGAACTGCTCCAAAACCAACCCTGAGCGGACGAACTTTTTTCGTGATCTCCAGAAGTTAGGAGTGCCCCACGCTACATCGGAGGACATTATTTTTCCTAGGGACCACTGGATTGTGCGAAGAGATGTGTCTCATCTCCTACTCAGATTCTTGCAGTCCACAGGACTAAGTGAGGTGTGGTGACATTGCGTGTCTGTTATTTTAGGACTAAGTGATGATTTATGACTGAGAGATTTGATATGGTATTGGGGACGATAAGGCGGAGCAATTGCCGGCAGCTATGCAAGGCTAAGTCCGCCTTATTCAACAATACTTACTACTACTACTACTACTGCTCAATTTATTTTGGAACCGTGTGTTCTGGAAACTGTCGCATCAAAATTCGACAATATCTCGGTAAGTACAAGAGCAAAAAGGTTCATCCCTAAATATTTTTTATTTGCAAAGCTTTTCAGATTAAACGAAATCTGTGCGTGGCGCTATAAATCTGTGCAGGCCTAGGGAAATCGTGAAAAAAAACAAGTACACCAGACGGCAAGAATACAGGTGGTTACTAGATCGGTCATAAAGGTAACGTAAGGAAGAAAATTTCATGCCCGTAGCCCCATAGTGCACAGTAAAGTGAGGTGATTAGCCAAGAATGTAGAGGTAAGCCGGTTGCTACGTAAGTTAGGAGAGTCACCTGAGATTAAGAAGAAAAACTTCCCCAGGTCATCTGGCGGGAAAACGAAAACTGAGGCGGAACTCTGAACTTTCTCCTTTTCATATATATTTCGAAGATTTTATTTTGAGACAAGAAATATTTATCAACAAAGTACTTGCCAATATTGCCCCTAAACCTCATATATTCCATAAATGGCAGACATCTGCTGACCGGTATAAGGGCATTGGCACCGCTGCCCCCTGCACATGTACTTCTTGTCGCATTGTTTGTAAAGCAAACATGAAACATCTTGTTCTGCACTGCTCCGCTTTTGATGTTCATAGACTGAACCATATTGTTTTTCAGAACTCAGATGTAGAAGCATTGCATAGGGACATCGTTAAACATCCTCAACACCTGGTGACCTTAGCCCACTTCGGCGTTGCCAGTGGCCTGGTGAGCGTGATTTAGTAGGCGTCTACCTGCCTCCTTATTCCCCCTCGTCCCCCCCCACCGGCCTTCGGTCCTCCCCTGCCTAATAAAAGAATTTATCATCATCATTTTGAGGCACTCCTAATTGGCTTAATGTAAACTACATGATGTTAAGCAAAACAAGTAAGTAAGGCAAAACAAGTAATGAAGTACGTCATGATTAAAATGGGCGCCAAATGCAACAGCTGCAACTCTAAATTCATCCTCTCTGTCGTTCTCACAAAAGCGCATACCCCACGTGCGGCATGCGATACTAATGCATAAAAAGTGGTGCGCCACACAATAAATACCGTGTTACTTTCTTATTTGTTTCCTTTCCTTGCATTCTAACTTTCTGGCTGATTTTATTACCAACTGGTTTACTGAGTGGGGCAGTTTTTTTTTTCCATTTTATGATCTGGACAATTTCCTCACTAATTTTTTACTGTCATTCTTAATAAGTATAGACTTTTTATCGCGTGCCGTCGAGGGCCCTTACCCATCCACAAAAGGCATTTAACTGAAAGCACTGTGTACTAAGACGTCGAAAATTCCCAAACTCGTTACCTCAATAAAAAAGAAAAAAAAACGCGGCCAGGTATCTTTCGTATCCGTACACTTCTGAAACAAGTAACAGCGAGAAACCAAGGCTTAAGGCGACTCTGGCACCGTTACTGTAGCGGTTTGTTTAGCCCTCACTCTTCATTTACCTGACAAGCCCTCGATCCCTGTTTACCAAGAAGGGCCATCCTTGTAAAGCTGTGCGGTGAGAAGCGACAACAATTCGATACCCAAACAGTGTGCCATTTAAAAATCATCGTTCCATGACTAGTTCGTTTATATAAGGGCACCAGTGGATAAGAGCGCAAGAAAAATACGACACCAAAGATTCTCACAGCCCCAAGCCCTTTTGTTCTTTGATGAGAAAGGCAAGACGGGTAGTAGGCGCAAGAAACAAGGATGTCCTGATCTTTTTATGCGCTGAATTTTTTGGAAAGAAACAAGTGCATCTTTCTTGCGAGTAAAAAAAAAACTTACTCAGTTGGAGTACGTCGCTCGATGCTGCAGACACTCCGCTTTCGCAAAGGCAACCGTTTCAGCCATGCAGTGCTCATGCATAAACATAAACTGGTTATCCGTCTAGTACGAGTAACGATAAGCAATTTACGGACAGCACGACTCGTCTACAGCTCCTCTGATGGGACACACTTTTCCACTTTGTACTCTACAATGGCTTGAACATTGCCAATGGCTGTTGCAATACATCGTTCTGCGCTGCTTTCGTATTCTAAGAAGGCCCGAAGGACTGGCTACTTCAATATCCAAGAGCTTTTACGACGAGACAAAGGTAACAAGCACGTCTAGTAGCACTTAGAATGCGCGCCAGACCTTTAGATGTTTATAACCCTTTTTTTTCTATTTCTCTTCAGCATCTTTGTCATTTTGGCAGTGTAGCATAGAAGTTAGACTGGTTAACATCTGTTTACCTCTCACCTCCTCCGGTTTTGCTCTCTCCTATTTCCACTGTAATCTGTTTTGGTAATTAGGGGCTTATCCCCTTAGGGGCTGGGGCTGCTTGGGTCTCCTGTCATAGTCGTCGTCGTAATCGTCGTCTCATGTAGTCACGGTTTAAAATACCGGGAAACTCGTTTACGAAACGTGCTAAAACGTAACGCGTGCTAAAACACACCGGGACACTCGTTTACGCCATGGGCTGGATTCTGGAGCGCTTCGTGCTTCAAAGGTAAGAGGCTTTTACAGCAAAGCTGTATACCTCTACCCCCAACGTTTTTGTTTTTTTTTTCCTCTTTTGGCAAAAACGCCAGGGCACCAAGAATACACTTATACACTCCAATGCTTCGCCCCTCCCCAGGTTTCCCGTAAGTTGAGGTGGCCCGAGATTTTTTTTTTCTTTTGTTGTCCGCCACGACTTGCCTTTTCGTCTATCCTCCGCTCCCAGGCTGTATTTTTTCTTTTAGAGCATGCAACTGGCTGCTTCACAGTGGATGCTTACGTTGCCGGGTAATTTACAACTGTGAAAACGCCTCTGACCAAGCAAACTGCGCAAACAAAAGCTCGCTTGAAAAACGACGTGCGTGACTTCTCGCAATGCAAAGCTGCGCGAAAGAAAAGAAGTCGATTTTGTTTTTAGCACTCGATGACGGCACTTGATCCGCAAATTCAAAGCATTTCGAATACAGTTAAACCTTGATATAAAAAGGTTGACAAAAATTCGCAATTTTTCCTTACATTCAGGTTTTCTTGACATGCAGGTTTCGAGTTAAGGCTCACGTGAATGAAGCAGAAACAAAATCAAATTGCTAGACATCAGTGATGGTGAATAGGATTTATTTCATGAACTCATGCTTTATTTCATGCTTTCTCATGAACTCAGTCACTACTACGGCACTTCAAAGAAGCAAGGTCACTCACCCCCGCATTCACAAACGTAACTTAACTATCCGTTTTGCCTTTTGACCCGTTTCGATGCCTTACAAGAGCCAACTTTATGCTAAAAGGGCGCCTTTTCGGCAACTTATGCTCTTTGCCGCACTAAAAATTGGTGAGAAGGTGCTTGCTGGGACGCTGTACCCCGCGGCGGCGGCGACGTTCTTCCTTCTCGCCAGCGGAGTTGGCATTTAAAAGTGCAAACTTGATTTTAAAGGCGAATCTTTTCAGTTTTCTGGCAGCAGAACTCATCACCCATAAACCGACACCACAGATTGGCAGGGGAGACGCGCGACGACACGCCGACAGGCAAGCGTAGCACCAAACCGACACCCCACTCACACAGCAAACGCGTGGTAGTTTGCGGTGCGGGCGAAGTTCGCTAAATTAGCGCATTTCTCCAGCTGTTTTTCCAGAAAAATTGCAAAAAGCATTTACTCATCAGCGTAACGAATTCGTTACATCAAGGTTAACCAATGAACACTTGCTTCTGGGCTAGTTGGTACATTATTTCTCGTACCGCCGTCCTTCGTCTTCGACGGTTAATTTCAATTTAGCGCAGTGTTTTTACAAGAAGGTTAATCGTCGCAACACCTGCGTTACATAGAGGTGCTGGCAATGGGGAAGCTGGCAATGGGGAAACGAATAACTTCGTTAGATCCAGGAATTCGTTAGATAGAGGTTCGTTACATCCAGGTTCAACTGTTTGTCGATACATGGAGGGTAACAAAAATAAAGTGCTAAAAATTATATTTTCTTACTTAATGCGACCATGAGGGGAGACAAGTATTTTCGCTAGAAAAATCTTCGTTGGTGCAGCATTTCCAACAACCAATTTTGATGTAACTAAACCTGACATGCACGGATTAGGAACAAAGTTAAGCCCCTTTTTAGGACCATGTACTTAACTGCATTCCGGTATGCACTAAGACACAAGAAATTATTTATGTTTTCCAACTGGCTACTCCTAACACAACCAGCGCAAGAGAGAGAGAAAACATTTTAATGAGCTCAAATGTGAGAGTGGAACCCTAGTCCGGGAATCCATGCGTTGCCCTCGCCGTCTTGGCCCGTGTCACCAGGAGAGTCTGGTCCTCCGGTTGGCAGCTGGTCAACAGTGTCTCCCACAGCTCAGGAAAGGAACAGGTGGAGAGGGGTGGTAGGGCTGGGTTGTGAGCGCATTCCACAATTATATGCTGGAGGGTACCTAGCTGTGGACAAAACTTGCATAGCGAGGTGTACTGTGTGGGAAACAATAAATTCATTCGAACCGGGTGAACGTACGTGCCTGCTTGTAATTGTCGGAGCGTTATTTCCTGATTTTTGGTGAGGGATGGGTGAGGGCGCGGGAATTTTTGTCTGGTGGTCCGGTAAAATTGATGAACTTATTTGTCGTTCCAGATGTACTGAAATGGTCAAACATTATAAGCCTTACAAGCGTATTTGCCTAAGAACAACAAGTGGTACGTTAAGCTTTAATTGACCCTAGAAGTGTAATAGAAAATAACTTGGTCCTGTTTAGGTAATAAGGTTTTCTCTTTCTTTCCCTTTCCTGAGCTTATGTTCGTATAATGGGTAGCGATACTTTTTTGTTTGTGCCTGCCTGTTCGCTAAACTGTGCGTGCACTTCTGAAGCGCCAAATGTAAATCCGGCCTCAAAAAGCGCAAAGTAAACAATATAAAACTGAGGAACACGCGCCGCAAACGAAACAAAAACAACGACAGGAAATTCGCTGAGACATGATTCACATAAAAACGTAAAACAACTCGCTGGTATATAAATAGCTCTCCGACTCTCCGTCCAAACTCATTCCCAGGGACGGTCCTTCCCATATAGAGATTTTAGGCTTCTATGCTCTGTTTTCGCTCTAAACCTTTGAAAAATAAAGTAAGCTTTACCTCGCACAGGCACTTATTTTACAATGTTGCTGACTTACTGATGTACACACAGCCCGGCGCAATAGCGTAAGCTGGCTCCCGACGGCACCACAATACCAAAGCAGCCAAATTCTCAAGCTTATATTCAGCCAAATGCAACGCCTTCACAATCCCTGCCTGCGCACCTGCCATCCCATCTCGCTCCCCAGTCCCCATAAACCTACAAGTAAAAGCAAAAAAAAAAAAAAAAAATCGCGTCCGCACTAACTCATAAATCTCAAAAGCAGACTCGGCCGCGTCGGCGGCATCAATCCGACGTGGCGGGTCGACGTGCGCGACCCAGCTCTCGGAGCCACCTCGTCCGTGCCCCTGTTGTCCACAGCGTCGCGAATCAAGAACCACAAAAAAAAATTGCTTAAAAACAGGAGGTTTTTATGCAAGCGCGTCGCGCGTTTCGAAGAAAGCCAGTGCTTCGCGTCCACGCCGTCGTACAACGGCGTGCGCGATGTCATGTGCTGGAGAAATAAGAAGAAAAAAAACGACATTCAGAAAAAAAAAAAAAAAAACACGTCCCACATTAACATACACGAAAAACCTCTCGCGCAGCACCGCCACGAAATAAGTGGAGGCGCCCCCGGTGGTCTGGCATCCAACCCAGAACACCCCTCAATTCCCTCCTTTTTTTTTCTGCCTTCTCTCCCATCCTCTTCCTCTCTCTCCCCGTCCCCATCCTCCCCAAGCTCTAACTCCCTGCCACGCACGAAGGCACGGCCGCCGTCGGCTGCCACTGAGCAATCAATCGCAGCTGCCTTGTTCGTTTTCGAGCGTAGAGCGTGCGTGCGCCACTGCGCGAGCAGCAGGAGCAGCAGCAGCAGCAGCAGCAGCAGCAGCCTTGAAAGCTATATACGCGCGCGGGCGGCGCGTGGCGTATTTGCAGCGGCGGTGAAGCGTTGCCGGCGGCCGCAGCGACGGCGGCGGCAGAAGCACGGACGCCGCCGAAGCTTCACCGCCAGGCCTGCTCGTGTCAGCGTAAATAACGGCGGAAACGACAAAACTTCATTAATTGGCCCAAGTAATTAAACACGGGTTCGGCTCGGCGTTTCGCAGCCATCCCGCTGCGCGCTCTCATCCCTGCTCCTCCATCCTCCATCCCTCCTACCCCCATAGCTTTCTGGCCCCCATATCCCACACCTCCCTTTCCGCGGCCTCGTTCACGCCCTTTCTGTCCCTGCGATTTCCCTCCTCCTCCCCTCCCAGCCTCTTCCCATCCCCATCCTCCCTCCTCATCATTTCGCAGTTCGCCAATTTTTTTCCGTTCTTCCGTTGTTCCCGCATTATTAGGCATGAACTTATCATTTATCTCTTTTTTTTTTTTTCACAAAACAGAGAGCGCTACGTTCCCGAGCCTCAAACTCCCGTTCTTCTCCTTCGAAAACGGCGGCTTCCGAAATCGGAGATAATGCCGGAGACACTGCGCGCAACCGCGGCGTGCGGCCGCGCGAAAGTTTTCCGCCACGTTCTCGCCGAGCATGTTGCAGTTGGCATGGATTCGACCGACAGACCGCGCGCGAAAATTAATCACCGCGCTGCGAAGCCCGCATTGCAAATTGCGGTAGAATCACACTCGTTAATACTTCTTTCCAGCATTATCTCTGCGCGAGAACACCACAGCTGCGGAAAAGAGAAGGATAGCTTCTGCGGTCCGCCGTTTGATCATTTGACAATGGTGGACGACAGCCCGCCATAAATCAGCGGACAAGTTGATAATCCCGCCATAATCCCTAAAACCACACTGACTTTACATCTTCTTCACGTCACTGCCTTAAGAGATTTACGCTCACCGACTTTCAAAAGTAGGAGCCAAGTACGAGCAGCTGTTCAATGAATCCAGCTTTAAAAATTAGAAGAAGAATTATTACTTCAGCAATTAGTTCTTTTTTTTTTGTTTCGCCATGTCCGAAGCCAGGTGTTTCACCAAAAGCACCATTACCTTCGGTAGTACATCATCGATCACAATGTGAAGCTGAATGCCTTCGCTACGAGTGCACCTCATTTTTTTATATTTTGGTGGATACGTTTTTATAATTGACCTGTTTTTACATGTCTACCTTTATGCAAACCAGAACTGAATAATAAGCGTAGTCGATGGGCAGAAATTATGCTAATTGTTTCGTTCTGAAACACAAGGCGTACAAGTAACAGTAAACAAAACCAAATTTGACTTTCTATAGCTGACAATCAAGTTGCACGACAATTAAATATCCGTTCCACATTGTGCTGTTCTTGGGAGCGTCTACTCTTTTTAATGACTGTGCAAACTACCGTTTCATTACAGCAAAAGCAACTTTTTCGTCTGCCAAGAAAATTATAGAGGCGTAATCCTGCGAATCACAACGTCACTCAGTAAAACGCTTGGAACTTAGCTATAAAAAATTGCTGTCGCTATAATTTACTGTACTGGAACAGGCCAAGCCAGATGTTGTTGATTAGGAATACTTGAACAAGCAAAGCTAAATTTCATTGAGCTGGATAGAAAAATTCTGAAGGTTCGCGATGCAACTGACGCTAAAGGCGAACAGCCATTGTTCCCGAGACCCTTGGTATAGTGGTTTCAAATGGGATTCTTCGGACCCCAGCGGGTCCGCGAGAGCTTTTGAGGGGTCCGCGAAGCCTTGTGCGAAATGCTCCCCCGCCATTCTTTTCTCAATTGTGCCACAACTTGATAGCAATGCAAAAAGGTGGCTTCGCCGCATGACAAGTACGTTTAGCTTCTCCCCGTAGCACATGTATTTTAAGATCTGCTTTTTGCACAACACGCCAGCTATGAAAGAGAAAAAAATTGCCGGGTCATCTCCACTACGTGAAACCTGGGGAGGAGCGGAGCATACAGCGTATAAGTGTATTCTTGGCGCCTTGGCGTTTTTGCCAACGGAGATGAAACCATTGGGGGTTACAGGTATGCAGCTTTGTTGTAAAAGTCTTTGAAGCACGAAGCTCTCTAGCCCGAGGTGTAAACGAGTGTCCCGGTGTTTTTGTTTTGTTTTTAGTGCGCGTTACGTACTAGTGCGAGGCGTAAACTAGTTTCCTAGTGTTTAAGTACCGTGACTACATGATACGAACGACGATTACGACGGCGACGGTGACGACGACAGGAGACGCCAACAGCTTCAGCCCCTAAGCGGCTTCGCCCCTAAAACAGACACATATAAGGCAGCATATCGGTGTTCAGAAGACTGTTCAAGGGCAAATTGTTTAGCATTATGACACGCATCATCATGAAATTCAGACACCAAAGGCGGGCATTGCATAAGGGTGTGGGCCACGTAAGTTGCAAGTGCAAGTTGTTTGACATTATGGCACCGATCAACATACGTTTCATCGTGGGGTCCCCCATCACTTTTGCAATACCAAAAGAGGTCCCCGGCACGCCGTGGCTCAGAATTATTGCTTTAATAAATGTCTTAGACCAAACAGTGCTTTATCGACAAACACATAGAGAACAAGGCACAGAACATGCTCATGTCATGCCTCCTCTCGGCGTTGGTCGAATTAGCTCGGTTTGGTATCAGGTGAATGCATACCAGTTTACCCAGTTTCATGCTCCGGCATAGTAGACGCATCGCACCGATATCACGTTGGCTGTGTGTCTGCGTACCGACTTCGTATCGCGCTGTATCGCTCTAAGGCGCCTCGCAGAAAACAGGGGTTAGACAAACTACATCGGAGGTTGCTTCAGACGGGGCGGTAACTCTTCCTTTGCGCAGGAGATACGGCTCCGTGACCGCAGCCGCCTATTATAGTCCCAGCACTACGTTACATCACAACCTGCAGGTGGTTATAACTAACGCTAAGCAACGTAGTCTAGGGTACTGAGTTATCTATAGATGTCTGTGCAACGGTGACCTGGGTACTGCTAACCGTGCGTTCACCAGACAGAGACACAAGCCCTTCGTATTTGAAGCTCGTTTACAGCCTAACACTCAGTCAGGTTATACCACCCTCGCTGCACCCCCCCTCCGCCTGAAACACGTAAAACGTTCCCTCCGCTCACACTTCTCTGGGAACACGCGTTGAGATAATTTCGTGACAGGCCCATGGTTTTCAACAGGGATACCACCCGCCCACCCCGCGTCACTCGAGCAACTGTTTCATGAATGGCACACGATAAAAAATTTCCTCACTACACCCACATATCTGGCAACGAGGTCTGCTGACTTCCCCAGTATATCGCTTATGTATGACCGTCCCATTAGCCGCAAAGCGGCATCGACGTGATTAAGCCATTAAAAACAGCTGCCGGAACTCCCTAGTGGGAAGTACCGAATGAAAACTTAAACCGCTGTGCTTTATAGAAGGCCCCTTCAAAGACGGGTTCTTCACTACGCCCACACATTTGTTCGTGGAAAGACAACCTTCTTAGGCGCCATATAAAATAGCCTGATACTAAAGTGCAGGTCCTCGGGGTCTATAAGTAAATACCTCCATGAAACGTCATGTATCTCGGTAAAGCGCTATATATAATGCATTGCGCACCTTTAAAGGCGCCTGCAATACCAAGCACATAAAATGTGTTGGGAAGCAATATTGAGGGCAACGTAGAATGCCTTCTGTGAAAGTGGGAAATTAGTGACCATACAAGCTCAACTTGCGATGTCCCACTAGTAACTAAAGAAGTAGTGGGAAAGGCTCTCACAGATATGAAAATAGGAAAAGCTGCAGGTGACGATGGCATAACCGCGGATATTTTGAAGGAGGAAGGAGATAATGTACTGGAAAAGCTTGCTGTGTACTATTTTCTGAATGCTTACAAACTCGAAAAGTCCCACAGCCTGGAAAGATGCCAACGTTATGCCGATTCGTAAGAAGGGTGATACCAATGATTTCAAGGAATAACAGACCCATCAGCCTACTCTCAGTTGTTTACAAGCTGTTTACTAAAAATACAGTTAGCCGCATAGGTGATAGCCTGGATTTCCAAAAAGCCACACAGCAGGCTGGATATAGGAAAGGGTACTCAACCGTAGATCACATCCATGTCGTCAATCAAGTGATACAAAAATCCGCAGAGTACACTAAACCCCCTTACATAGAATTTATACATTATGAGAAAGCGTTTGACTCCGTGCTCACCGCAGCGGTGCTAGACGCATTAAAAGACTAGGGAATAGAGGAGACTTCTAGAATATATATACAAGAATGCACGGGCAGGATAACCATCCACAAGTAAAGCGATAAATTCCCCATCCGAAAGGGAATAAAACATGCCGATACCATCTCGCCAAAACTATTCACAGCATGTCTGGAGGGGGTAGTTAGGAAGCATGACTGGGAAAACATACGATTAAGGATAAACTGGGAATGCTTGAGCCATTTGAGGTTAACGGACGATATAATCTTGCTGGGTAAGACTGCAGAACACCTGCAAACTATGCTTGGGAAACTACAGTCAGAAAAGACGGCCGTGGGGCTAAAAATAAATGTCAACAAATCTTCAGTAATAGGAATAAGCATTCCAAAAGCTTCCTCTTCAGCTTAGGAAACGAAATGCTAGAAGAAGTAAAAGAATATAACTACGTCGGACAGGGGGTCAGTGCTTGCCCCAACCACAAGAGAGAAATCCGGCGCAGAACTATTATGGGTTGGGGAGCACTCGGCAAGCACTCCCATATAATAAAAAGTAAGCTGCCTCTGTCACTCAAAATAAAAATCTACAACCTCTGCATACTGCCGGTGATGACATAACTTGGCGCCTCATTAAACGACTAAAAGGCAAGCTTAGGTGTGCTCAACGGGCCGTGGAACGAATGATGTTAAGAGTAACACTCAGGGACAGGAAACGAGCTACCTGGACCAGAAAAAAATCTAGGGTAGAAAATGTAATAGTTTAAACAAAGAAAAAGAAATGGACTTGGGATTCCCATGTAATGAGCCGAACCAAAACCCGTGGACAGTTACGGTAACAGAGTGGATACAAAGAGATGGGTTTAGAAGAAGGGGAAGGTCATTAACCCGACGGGGGGGGGGGGGGGGGAGTTAAAATAAGGAAATTCGGGGGTAAACAGGGGACTCGAGCATCGCAGGACAGGAGCGGTGGAGGTCAATGGGAGAGGCCTTGGTCGTGCAGTAGACCTGAGTAGGCTGATGGTGATGATGATAATGATATGAAAGTATGAAGGACCTCGGGCTTTTAATAAATACCCTCATAATAACTATGCATTACACAGGCAGCCCTCACTGATTCATCCAGTCGGCCTCACTACTCACCACGAATGCATTGCTTGGAGGAGGAGTAAACGTTTATTTGAGCGAGAGGGTATTGGAACGGGGATGTGGTCAGCCTCCTATGTCCAGGGGGCCGCGAGCCTGCGTCGAATCCAGGGCTCTCTGCATGAACTTCCGGCGCCGAGCTGGTTAGTGCAGACTCTTACTGCTCAAGGGATGGCTTGTTAATGGGGTTGGTGTTATGCGGGCAGCAGAATGTGAGCTGATACGTCGTAAGGGGGGAGTTGCAGTGGGGAAACTGCGGTGAGAAGAGGGATAGTGATACAGTCAAATCCGGCTATAACGAACCCGGATAGAGCGAATTATGGTATATATCGAACAAAAATATTTCAGTTACGGAAATACATGGTAAACATATTCCTTATAACGAAGTTCACATCCGATATATCGAACTCTTGGCGCCTAGAATGGCCGCCGAAATGCATGATCTCGGAGCGGAGATTGAGATGTGGATTGGCCGCGACCACGAAGCAAGAGCCGCGACTGAGACATTGCGGCTCGCACTGAGCGACGTGACACGTAATACTTTCCGTAACTGTTTCCGACGCGCGGGACTCGCGACGCAACCCGCTTTGTCAGCGAGTCCGGACCAGGACAGCAGCATCGGTGAACTGTGGGAAGAGCTCGCCAGCGTTCCCGATTCTGTCGCGAGTGAAATCCGTCCGGCGCTTATAATGAAGCGCTTTCGGCAGTCGATGTGCTCCGCCAATGCTTCTTAGATTTTTGAGGACGCGGACTCGAACTGGTGCAAACAATGTTTCGTGTAGAGAATGCTATGCTAGTTGAAGCCGCCAAAACGAAAGTGAAAACAAAAATCACGCTTTTTTTTGCAACGTGGGCAGTTAAGGCGGAAAGTAGCATTATTACTTGCAATAGCTGCATTATTTTGGTATGGTAATGGCTACTGTACTATGTTTGTTTCTGCATACGCGGACGGGGGGCTCCCGCGGATTGCGAACTCGTAACAATGAGCTCGTTATAGGCGGGTTCGGCTATATCGAACTATTGGATATATCGAACTAATCACGGTGCATATTGCAGTTCGCTATAAACGGGTTTGACTGTATCTTCGAGAGGATTATGTGATTGTGAAATGTTTCTGTTTGCAGTCTTCGGGGTATGTATGCTTCGTGGTTTTATAGTGAGGGGCGTGGAGGAAGATATGTTCTTCTGATGTGTGTGCAGTGTGAGAGTATTGAGTGGGGTCGACAGAGCTGGCCTGTTGGCTGAAGGCTCCGTGCCACTCCGGGTTTCCTCCCCAGAATTGGCAATCGCAGGATATGAAGGTCGCAGGCTGCAGCACGTGCTGCCTCGTTCCCCACAAAACCTTAGTGGCCTGGGGCACAAACAATTGTTATTTCGATGTCGTCGAGAAGCTTTTTCAGGATGGAGAGAGCCTCGAGTGCATGTCTAGTCCGGCATGATGTAGGTGGTAAGCGTGTTGAAAGCCTGTTAATATTGTGACGTATGGTTGGTTGCAATGAGTCCCGGGGCATGAGTGATGGTCATTGCCTCTGGGATGCCAACTGACACGTGAAGGTATGAGGTCGTGGTGGCGATACCTTCTTTTGTGGTGAGCACTAGGAGAGTTGTTTTTGCCGTTTTATGACCCTGCACGATGTCTGTGTACCCTGTGTGTTGGTCACCCCCTCAATTCCTGGTGAGCTGTCGAACCCTTGCGTCGCGTCGTCCCTTCTTGAAGATTGGATGCATATGCTTTGGAGCAGGCGCCACTCTGAGTTTCCTGCGCATGTTCGGTGATAGTGGTTGCGGAATGATATCGGGATTTGGGTGGGGTCTTCCGATGTCCTGAAATACCTTTCTGCCGGTTAGTGTTAGAGCGAGCCTAAGGCGAGTTTAAAAAGCAGCTAAGCCCTCCAGATTCGTTGAAACAGTGTTTCATAAGAATGTCTGGGATATTCGACGCTAAATCAAATCTGATGCCCCAGCTAATCATGTGGACGACTGTACACCTAATTGCAACAATTTGGATGTCGACTTCTTCGAAGGCAGCCAGAGTGCAACCTTGCAGGCTTGGCGAATATTTATATTTAATCTGGCTTTTTTGTTTGTTTTAGGGGCCAAGTACGGTGTTCTATAGGTGATTCTACTTATAAGTACCGTTTGCATTATTTCGAGCGTGTCAGATTCTTTGAGGCCATATTGACGATGCGCGACGCGCTGAATTATATGTGTCAGCTGATTAACAGTCTTCTGGAGGGGAGCGATTGTCTGGAGCCAAAATCCATTTTTGGGGACAAAAAGTCCTAAATTCTGGGTCTGGGACGGTGGGCTTATTCTGTTTCGGCGTAGCAGCACTACGCGTCACATGTACCAATTTCTCTGGGGCGCATTCAAGGCCTCGTTCTCGATCATTGTGCATCTTCGCGCCTTGTCTATAGCGGTTTGAAGTGCTTCTTGTTGCTCATCCATGGATCCTGTAGGGGTCCAAAAGGTGAGATCATGGCGTGACGAAGGTGGGAGATATCTTGCAATAATGGTAGGATGTCCTTCATGGCAGTGTTGAACAAAAGTAGCCAGATGACTGAGCCCTGCGGGATACCACTAGCGATTGTCTTGAAAGGAGCAGACCGCAATTGTCCAATTCCAGTGGTCGCGGTACGTTTCGTAAGGAAGGATGCAGCGCAATTGTACACTCTCTACCCACAATCAATGGATGAAAGACCCTGAAGGGCAGTGTAGTGACTGATGTTATCAAAATTCTCTTTTATGTCTAGAGCCAGGATGCAGCACTTATGGTTCTTGGGAAGCCGGTCAAAAATTTCTGCCTTAATTTGTATGAGTACATCCTGAGTTGATAGGTGTGGGCGAAAGCCATACAAGGTGTTGGGAAAATGATCATGGTCTTCAATGATTGGGAGAGACGATTTTGGACTGTGTTAAAAGTTTTCCTACGCAGGATGTAAGAAAAATGAGTCTCAACTTCGCTGTTGTTAAACGGTTTTCCAGTTTTCGTAATTAATGTTACATCGGCGTGTTTCGACTGAGGAGGAGATTTTTCGCTTGACCCAATGATTATTTATGCACTCTGGAAAGGCTCCTAATGTTTCAGAGTTGAGATTTCAGATGAGCTTATTCGGAATTTCGTCCATTGGCGGCGCACTATTCCGGGAGAGGCTTCGTGCGGCGGCTTCTACTTCGGCAAGGGTAAAGGGGGCATCCAGTGCGGTGTTAGGGGCGCCATTGTACGGTGGGAGAGGAAGCGTAGGTTGGGTGTTGTCTTTCCGAGGTGTTTGTAGCTCATGGATGTGTTCCACCTCTGTTCCCAGATAATTATGAATAAGTCACTTTAATTGATGGGCTGTGGGTTATGTAGATTTTTTTTCCCATGAGGGATCGAAGGAGGTGCCACGTTCTACGGGTGCCCAGTGTACCCTGCAATTGCGTGAAGAATTGAGGTCAACTTTGTTGGCTTAAATTTTTGGCGTACTTGAATTCCTATTAAGCGATATACACTGAAGTCGGCTTTACTCCTAAAGCCGACTAAAGTCTCCTAAAGGCGACTCCTAAAGCCGACTAAAGTCTCCTAAAGTCGGCTTTACTATTTACCTCAAATGAATTGCTGAGAAGACGCTCTGAGGTAATATAAGGACGCTGAGAACCATTTTGCTATACGGCGAAAGTGTGACGCTTCAAGCCTTACAGACGCACAGGCGATTTTCCTCGTCCAGTCTACGCAGAAAAGAAGCATTTCAAAGCGTTGCACACCGTGCTTCAACTAAAAACTAAAATAAAGCCATTCGTTTTACGCGCTCTCACTTACTTTGTTTGGGAAGTATGTGCAAATATAACATGAGCCCTTCGCGAGGGTCCTCCCACTTGCGCGTCCCACGATGTTGATTCATGTGCGGCTTTAGACCGCGGTTGATAACTTTGGTTAAAGCACACGCAAACATCGACTGCGGCGCAAACAGCCTAGACTTATCCACCAACTAACGCAGTCTTGGCTAGATCCAGTACGCGATTGTGCGTTAAAGATACTGAATACGGAGTCGTCGTCACGCGCTTAAGGAGGGTAGGGCTGGGAGACCAGACGCTTGCATGAGATCACTCAGAAAATTTGAATTGAAGGTCCACCAGGGTTCTTTCATGTTCCGTTTAAAGCCCAGTGCCATGTTAAAACTACTTGTAACAATTAGGAAATGACTAACGTAGATAACAGGTTTCACCCTTCATCTCGAAACAGTGAGGGGTTGTTCTTCACAGCTAGGCTTCACCCGTCACGGTAGCTCAGGGGCTAATGATTTTGGTTGCAGCGCACAAGGACGTGGTTCCGATCAGGCCACGTGACATTTTTTGTTCTGATCGAGGCGAAAACGAAAAACCACGTGTCTAGATTTCGGTGCGTGTTAAGAATCCTCAAGTACCTTATATTAATCCGTATCCCTCCAGTACTCGGCACCTCATAACCAAGTTGTAAATTCGGTACGCAAAAACCTCATCTCAACTTTTGAACATCCACCAGGAGTTTCAGTACTGTGAGCACACCCTTCTGCGAGAGCAGTCAAAGGATTTTGGCTTGCCTTCACAGGTGGTGTTTTATAGTCCGCACCATTTCAGCATACTTTCGTTGCAACACCATCAAGACTTGTAATTGTATGCTCAAAGAACAGAACAGATAAAAAAAAAATGGTTGTTTGTCAGATGCAAAGCAGAATGTTTTAAGTGTTTTACGCAGATTTCAAAAACCTACGTAAGGAAGAGCGAATATTTCCCTATTTTTTTACCTTAAGCCTAATATTTTATTTGTATCCCACGAACTGCACTGCCTTAAAGGAACACACCTTGTGCGAATTTGCAAGATGGTCCAAATGCGAAGTTTAGTTCTCCGTCTAGTCAGCTTCGGCGCCTCTGCAATCCTTATCGCTCAAATATACTTGCCTCATCCTGCTTCATCATCTACGAAATTTAAAGATAACATCCCCAGTTTGTCCCACTTTAGCGACCGTTTACGCTTAGAGTGTAGTGTTTCGCGTTATACAACTAAAAACAAATAAGAACTACATGCAAAAGACCTAGTGAGGGGTTTTTATGCGGGAGCGCCTAGGTTTGCCAACGTATAAGCTAGTGCAATATTATATTCCTCTATACTAATAACGAATGAAATGAAAATATAAATAAATGGCGTAGTTGGAGTCATTTCAACGCCTTTATTTTCTTTTTTTTTCAGTACGAGTCGCTTTCTCAGCGGAGAAATGGAGCCAACCGGAGACCGTCATACGAGCACCGAGTCTTCCGTTACGCCGGAAGCACCAGCGACATGTAACAGCCCATTCGCGTCCTCCTCGGCGCATCTCACGAGAAGACACACTGCGTGCTCTCGACATGCACACAAGCGTATCCGGCAACCGCGGACTCCTCCCGGACTTCCGGGCTTTGAGGCTGTGAAAAGAAAGACGAGCCGCCGGCCGTAACGCCACAAACGCCTCGTCTACACTTACTACCGCATAAGTTCGGCCTCCAACACACATAAATATAGTCCCCCCGAAAAGAACGAGTCAAAACCGTTGCGCAGAAAGTGTCAAAAGAACGTGGGAAAAAGTTGTAAGGGGAAGAGTCCCGAAATAAACACGGCATCCGCTGTTCGAGGCACGGCCCACTTGGGATCATCTGTCGGGACTGACAGACGATCGTACGTCAAGCGCATCTCCTCTCGCGCGTGAGGCTCGCCAAAGATTTGTATACACTGGGAGCGCATGCCCGCGAAAGCCGCGCGCCGTAGACGACGACGACGACGACGCTGTATGCCTCCTGGCGCTCGTTGGTTCGACGGGACAAAAGGCCGTGGGCCAACAATGCACGCCTCCACAAACACCGCCGCCTGAGGGGTCGTCGAGTGGAGGGGGGCCGCGCGAAGCAAAATAGAAGCGGACGCGTCTCGAGAAAGGAGTGAACGGGACACCCCTTCGCCACCGGGGCTCCTTCGAACGCCCGAGGAGGTGTCTCTCCCATTCACAAATCGCGCCGGCGGAAAGCGATCCCTCGACGCCCATGCATCGCGTGCCCGATTGCCTCCCCGTCCCCTCCCACTTCCCCGAGCCTGCCTCCGAGGAGAGCGTGCTTCGTCGTGCGCGAACGTTGGAAGCGAATGCTCTCGCTCCTCTTGCGGCCCAGCCGCTCGGAGCGGGATCTTGCTTTTTCGCCATCCTCCCCGCGTTGAACTTCCCCTTCTCGCTCGGGGCATCTCACATTCCATCCTCTGTCTTCCGGCTCTTCTTTGGCAAAACGGGGATAGGAAGGAGGCGAATAATAATGGAAACGGAGCAGTGCATGCAGGCTGGTGCATCTCTCTTTTTCCGTTTTCCCCCCTTCCCTCTATACCCCGATTTCTGGCGATGCAGCGTCAGGCTTTCCCTCGTGGTGCGTTAAATAGCAGCTCCTTTTGTCGTCGCAAAATCGTTTGGGTGAGGGTTTACGTTCTCAGACCGCAATTGTTTCGTAATCATTTAAAAAATGTTCCGATCTTTTGGCGGCGAATTTGAAGCGTGATGACAAATCGTCTCTGCGTTTTTGAACGCCGTTTGCGTGAAGCAGCATTTCATAGCAAATGACTTTCACTATCGTTCATCGCAAAAGTCAAAGAGTGAAATATAACATCTTAACAGAACACTCTAATGAATTGAGAGATGCAATGTGTAGTTTAACCCAATATTCCATTATTTGGCTTTTTAAAGTTATTTGGCAACTTGGCATAAGTGTGCAGCGTCAGTTTATCTGTAATGGGTGGAAGAAGATAAAAACGTGCGGCTTTCCCAGTTGTTGACTCAAGAAGCGAAACGACGTCCCATTACCTTGCGTTATGTTTTCGTACAGTCTTAAAATAATTCATTCCGACCACTCCCGTTTAATAATAACTTTTTGTTTGTTCATGCACAATTTTTTTAGCTCAAACGTGCTAGCTATCCTTAAATCTAGCCCTCTGGGCTTAGCCATGTCGTCAGTCTCCAACGTCGGCAAATACGTGGGGAGGATGATGCAAAAACGGCCCTTTCCTTCGCGCATTTCTCGTTGAAAATTCCTGCATATATCGGCCTCAAAAAGCACATAAATGATAGATGCGTTCTGTACTCTTACGGCCCAACTCCATGGACATGAAATCACGCGCCCCGCTAGCGTCGGCGTCGTACGGCGCCACCGCGCCGGCACACAGGAGAGGGTGAGTAACCGCCTGAGACCAGCGAAGTCACGCGTCAGCCGCTGCGTCGACGTGCGTCGGGGGAAACGTTTGTCTGAACTCTGTTACCCTTTTCACGTTTTTAAAGACGATAGTCTTTCTTGGGCTACTTAAACCCAGAAATTTTGGTCTGTCTGTATGTCTGTCTGTCTGTCCGTCTGCGACTCGATTAAGCCACCCGGCCAAAGCAAAACAATGCCTGCCCATTAGTCTTATATAGTCACAGCTAAATCTACCCGTCTATGTCCGGTGTAAGGTTCATACTTGTCAATATTGTTGAAGAAGAACAAGACATTACGCAAATAGGAGACAAAATATCAATACAGAAGTGATATTTGCAGTGTTCCTTTATAAAAAACTCAAACATGCTTGAATTTTGCGAAATTAAATACTTCATCAACAGCAGAAAAAGAATTCACTCCGCCGTCGCCTGCTGTCGCCCACGCCACTATAGCTTCTGGCGCCATTTTAAGAAATCAACCGGCAGCAGTTACGAACGGTTCCACTAGATAGGTTCCACGTTCTGCTTGCAACGCACGTGGAGTAGGGAAACGCGGTTCTATAAACGTTGAAGTAGGGCGCCTCGATTAACGCGCGTCTTCGCCGTACGGCAGCGTTCGCATCGAGACGCCCGGTTTGGAGCAGCGGAACACGGGAAATTTAAAATGATTTAAGCAAACCTTTGGCGTCTTTACCTTGGGAGGAGCGCGACGCAAGAGGAACAACATGAAAGGTGAGCGGGAAAGCGAAGGGAGGCATTTACTTCGCAAAAGCCGATAAAGACTATCGTCTTTTGACGGCATTTGCAACGAAAGGAGCAGATACGCGGCCAATTTTTTTTTTATCATCGGTTATGAGCAATGATCTTGGATTGTTTAAAAGCAGTGACCAGGTTCTAGAGTTGCCATAAAAATACACTTGCTTTATTTATTCATTGCTAAGAATGCTTGCGGGCCAATTTTTGAAATGTTGCAAAATGTGTTTTAAGTTATCACCGTCAAAACTGAACAAAAGAAGACAGCTAGATAAACAAAAACGCACTTCGAACAACCTAGTTCCTTGCAACTTGACGTCCTACCTTGATATAATGTACGGACTGCTTCGTGAATTCAAAGCATGAGCAAAACAAATTTCAGCGCTGCCTTAATACTGAGGGTAGAGTCGAACTTCACTTGTAGATTAAAAGGCAAGATGTTACCTCCTGTTACACTGGTGAAATAAAAATGCGATGAAACCCTCGCCGCAAAAAAAAAAAAAAAAAGCAGCGAGTGCTTACCCAAGATTCAACCCATCCACCTTCAAAATAGAAGCTCGACACCCAACCTCTCGGCCACGCCAGGATTTTATTTTTTCTCATGGTATTTATTGCACTACGTGTCAGAGTAGGAAATGATCTTTACATCGCTTATTCACAACTATGTACACACACAAACGAGTTGATTGCAATATGAAAAACTGAACTAAACGCACTGAACAATCATGCCCACTTGGTTTAAAACGGGGCGACAGTGAACAACTAATTAGGAGGGGACTACCAGTCAGGGCGAGAATCATTTTGGTCATAGACGTATTGAAAATTAATGATCATTTGGCAGAGGTATGATCTGGAAGAAACCATAGGCTCATCGTGCCTATCTAGCTATCGCGTTTTCCATAAACTATGCAGAGCGATTAGGAAGAAAAAAACACAATCATATGGCACATCACCGCCTGCGGGTGTTGCGAGATACCGTACACCATGTGGAGTCAATTCGAAGTACTTTTTAAGATTTCTTTGGAGAACATTCCAAAATAGTATGACATCCTTACTATTTCAGAGCTCTGGGGGAGGGCAAGAATTCAGTATACTAACATAGGTTGCCAACAAATATTTTAGGGCGTGTTTTGATTTGGCCGCATTTGATAAATTCGAGCAGTGGTCACGATTGTTTCCTATACGCACCGATCTTAGAGGCCAGACCAATTATGCTAGTTGTACCCGAAGCTCCCTTCTTTGAGTCAAGAAAAGCTATCGCACATCCCCGATCTCCCCTACTCAAGACATGGTAGCCGTGAATGGAATGAAATCCGACGCTAGAATTCTGGCGCTGATAACGCTTGTTCGTCACGCACAGATCTTGCAAACAAGAGCCATCATGCTAATACTAAAAGCGATGTAGCCAGAGCTACCTTATTCAACTAAAAATCTAACGCAAATTTTCGATCTCCCCGATGAAAGCCAAACTAGCCACGAATGGAATGAGCACTTTAGAACAGAAATAGTTTGAGATTTGTCTCAAGGCAGCCGACTACCGCAGATTAAAAAGAAATTGGTTGCTTTCTGCTGAATGCAATCACTCCAAACCACGAGATGGTCAGGAAACCCAGACGCTGAAACCGCTTTCCGATGCTTCCTGGCGTTGTGTCGACGCCGATATCGAGCATAGACATCGGCGTTGCTGGCGCGTCAGCCCGCGTCACCATATATTTTGGCGACGCCCGCTGACGCACGTCAACGCGGGCCGACGTCAATGTCAAAACGCTGCATGCAAAACGCTGGATGTGGTTGTGGCTTATGGGGTAACATTGTCAGCCGTCTACAGCTCACTTCAGTATCCCTTTGAGTTCTCTTGCACAAACAAAACGAAATCATTGTCGCACCAAAGTTGAGTGAGTGAGTGAGTGAGTGAGTGAGTGAGTGAGTGAGTGAGTGAGTGAGTGAGTGAGTGAGTGAGTGAGTGAGTGAGTGAGTGAGTGAGTGAGTGAGTGAGTGAGTGAGTGAGTGAGTGAGTGAGTGAGTGAGTGAGTGAGTGAGTGAGTGAGTGAGTGAGTGAGTGAGTGAGTGCCGGCATTTGCTCTTTCCGAGCGGAGCACCTTTTTAACACTTGTTGCGGTAAATCGCGAACAGAGACACGAAGGTTTCCGTCTTTAGAAACGGGAAGACTAGGCGCGAGACGTCTCGCTTTGGAATGTATGGCCTGTTGGAGATAAAATTTTCTCCAAAGAGGCCTGGGCGTGGCTCTCCAGAGGAATTATTCAAACAGAGCTGTCTGTCCAGTCCATCGCGTTCTGGGCAGCTCATGAAAACATCTCTGGCGTCACCTGGTAGAGCACACGTTAGCCACAGAATCAATGAGGCAATGTTGAGCTTATAAAATGCCTCGCCGATGTCAGTGCTGAACTCACGCGGATGCAGAACAGCAATAAGGCCACTGGCCTTTCATTGCTTTCGCAACGCAAGGTTGCTAACGTCGCCGACAAAGGGACCTAATGTACCACAATCGCCTGCTTTAAAACGCATCGTCAGTCTGGCTAGCACTCATTAGGCGAGTATATGAACGCGCTTCTTGGGCCAACCCATCAGCGACAAATTTGTTTGCCGCGGCGGCCGCTTTTCTGATGGAGGCGAAAAGCAAAAACGCCCGTGTGTTCGAGATTTCGGCGCTCGTTAAAGATCGCCAGGTGGTCGAAATTAATCTGGAGCCCTCCACTACGGCGCGCCTCATCGCCTGTGTAGCGTCGGTGCATTAAACCCCAGAATCAATCAATCAATCAATCAATCAATCAATCAATCAATCAATCAATCAATCAATCAATCAATCAATCAATCAATCAATCAATCAATATCAAGTCATCAATCAATCAATCAATCAATCAATTAATTAACGATCAATAATCAATCAAACAAAACAAACAATTAATCAATCAACAAATTCGTTTACTACCACTGCTAAGTGTAAACAGATCCACTGAAAGGTGGCACTAGGGGCCGTGTTATTCAGCTGCTAGACGGCACTTAGAGTGTTGGCATGCCCCGTCTATGGGAGCTCGTTGGTGCAGAAAGTTATAGCACTCGTTTAGAGTGATGTTAGAATGACTGCGCACCGCAGCCGAAACGGCTCACTCCTCTTTTTTGTCGTCCTCCATTGCAACGCACTCCGCCGTTCTGCATGACATCATCAGATCGAGACGAGCAGCCCAGAAAACATTTGAAGCGGGGATCACAAAGGCCGCTGCGCTAGACTTCAGTCTCTGTCGACATAGACGTCCGTAAATAAGTGAATAAGGTGATCATACGTCCGCCCAAATTCTCAAGTTCTAACGCCCTCACCATCGGTTCGAGCGAATGCCATGAATGGATAGTGTACATGCATTCTAAACACTCCAAGGTCAAAGGCGGTTGTGAATGCTGTCATTTCATTACGCGTAAAGAGCGCTTAGAGTGTTAATGGCTGCGTGCATGTGTGTTTACCCCCTTAAGCGTAGATGGCCGAGCATCGCTCCCGAGCATCAGATTTTTTTAGACTGGTGTTACATGAACAGCCGCTGGGACGCCATCAACACGAGTGGGTGGAAACTGTGACTCGACGAGGACGTTGTTAATTGACGCTGGTTAATAAACTTCGAGAGATAGACGTGCTTACAATATATCATACTGGGAAGGAGAAAGCAAGGAGACCTGTTAATGTAGTACACAAGCCAGAGAGAGCGTTCAGTGGAGTCGATGCGCAGACGCCGAGTGGTTCCCGCAGTGAGCTCTACCAATTCTTGGAAGCACAATTAACTAAGGACATAAAGACTAATTCAGAGGCCGACAGCCAGAATAACCTGTTGTCATTGGTAAGGCGGGGAAAGCTGACACGGGTGGCGGGACGGTTTGCAATCCCGTTAAGGTCAACTTGAGGCGTGTAGGCATCCTGTGCCTTTGAGGGAACAAACCAAATATTATTGTTTCGCGAAGAGTGTTAGCATCACTGATGAAAACTAGGCTTGTATGTAGCGAATAGTCTCTATCACTGCCAACCGCTTGCAGCTGTACCCAGTGAACTAAATGCATATATGGAGTGCATATAGCTTTTAAAAAACACGGATTTTGTTCATTAGCGCTAGAGAGGGGACAGCCGTATCTACATAAAAGCACAAAGTAGACAAGACACTTCCCTGAGGCACACTTCACGAGATTCTTTTTTCGCTTAAAACATCCTCTAATCGCACCTGTGTGGAGCGGACGGTAAGGAAAGCGTGCAGAAAGGAAACATTTTCCACGACTCTTATTTCTTGCGAGTTCGTGAAGATGGCACTTTCAAGGCACTGTTGCACAGTCCGTAAAACGCTTGTCTATGACAGCAATTTCAACTTCAAATAGTTACATTTTGAAACCGCCGAAGCATGCTTTTTGCAAACATGTTGGAGACAGAAAGGGTGGGCGTAGACTTCACAACGCCGCAGTAGTTTTCGTTAAATCCCGCTCAAGCGAGGCAGATTAAGGCTGAAAGAAAGAAACTGTGTTATAAAGACAAGCGTTTTAGGGACTGTACGTCTTGTAGACGTCAAAAACGGAGCCATACACTGTTCACCGTCTGTACGTCTGCTTGTATGATAATGGCGCCTGGGCGACTGTCTTACAGGCAGAAATGTTACCAGAAACCAGATACGCACGACGGAAGGTTTTTGATGGTTTCAAGCCAGCACATCGGTCAATTACATACAAAGCCATCCCTAAGCAAACGAAATTTTGACATCCATCTGATATGCAGCCTTGTGGCTACAAAACAAAGCTAGATTGCTTTCTACGAATCTTCCCACTCGAAGAATTTGTCCTGGTTCAGGAATCGAACCCGGGGCCACACCCTGTCAAGGGCAGTCGCTCTACCAACACAGCTAAAGCGAGGCTAGCTATTCGTAGCGCGAGAGCGAATTGATCAACAACTCGAAGTGTGGTACAGATGTGGTACAACAGATGTGGTACAAGTGTGGTACAACCTGATTTTGGGGAAAACTCTAAGAGTAAGTTTCGACATCCACCCGATATACAGCCGTACGGCTACAAAAGTTTCTGAGAAAGCTGTATAGTTTTCCTTTGTATCCTCAAGGCTGCACTTATAATGGATGTAAAGTTTTTATTTGCAGAAACTTGCTTAACCTTGGGGTTTCCCCCAAATCTGGTCCAATAACGCCTATTCCACACATCTGTCCAGCAAACGTCTGGCTTTCTGGTTAGCTCAGTTGGTAGAGCGACTGGCCTAGATAGGCGGTGTTCCAGGGATCGAATCCTGGACCAGGACGAATTTTTTAATTGCGAGGTTTCCGAGAAAGCTGTGAAGCTTCCCTTTGTTGCCGCACGGCTGCATTTAAGGTGGATGTCAAATTTTCCTTCGCAGAAACTTACTCCACCTTGAGTTTTCTCCTAAATTTGGCCGATTAAATCTGTCCCTGGGCTTTGATACACAAGACGTCGGCGAAACAAGCCGGTATGATGCCGGCCCGCAAGTTATCTGCCAAGCTTTAGTGGTGTTTCCTACCGTGCGAGCTTCCACAATGCGAAACATTACGTGCACCACAATAAAGTTTGGATTTCAGGAGCACGTCTGGCCATGCAAAGATCACTATTTCAAGAGGATACTAGTATTTTTGAAAATTGCCCCTACAGACAATCACTTCGAACATTAAAAACTAGGGCTTTCTATAAATACTTCGACGACGTCTGGTTACAACCAAGTTTTGATTGTTTGTTTATTTGCCACCGACTTTTTAAATGCAGAGCATTTCAGTAACTCACGATGTCACCCGCGTTGACGTCCGTCGTAGTCCGCACCGTCGTTGTCCGCACCCGTCCCCCTACACTATATAAAAAAAAATACTATCCGGCGCCTGGTTTCGATCCCTCGACCCTGCGGGCGGAACGCAATGTACATGGTGCTCTACCCACTGCGCCACAAAGCCGACACAGAATGGGAGGCTACGAACGCGCCTTATATCCTTGACTCATTCAAACTACGTCAAGAAGCTGCTGATACAACGCATTCACTACCACCAACTCCCCAAACACTAAACGTTAACGCAATACACCCACCCCTATGCGACGCATTTACTCGAGTCCCCCTCGCGGGGAGATGGGCCCAATTTTTATGCTTGCGATGTATTGTGTGTTGCGTGTATTGTGCATTGGCAGGGCCTTTAATGAAGTGCATGTCGCTGTGTTGTGCTATGTTTCTTCCCAATATGTGCCCGCCCACATGCGGCCTCTGTGATGTTGGCTATAATAATATACGTTATCCATACAGGAAACCAAGGAAACGCCTTGATGTAAGTGCCCACTGATGGTGATGCTTAGTAGCTGCCCCTCCCCACCCCTACTTTTTTAACTGTCTCTCTTTCCGGATGTCGTCGGCGCTCGTCCGTTTCACGTGTCCCGTCGTCCGGCAGCGGAGCTTTTGTCGGCGCCGGATCGCCTTTCCAGTCGGCGGCTGGGCGCATAAACCCTCCAGGAATTCCTTTTGCGTCGGCCCGCAAAGGGCGTTGTGTGCGTGCCGTTGCCGATTTCAATTCTGCGGGAAAGAAAGTTTGATAACCCTGGTAATTCCGACAGTGACAATATTCTAGAGAGCTCGGCAGAATGAATGTTTCAGCACTTTGAATACCACGCAGGAAGGCGAATGGCCCTGGCAGAGGCAGTCTCATTGCGATCGCGTCATTGTTTTCGCCATCGTTTGCACAGTCTGAGAATAAACTATTGGGCTGTAAATTGACCCTGTGCGTTTCTGTGCCGGCCGTAGAATCGACGCGTGAAACTTGCGACCCCCTCACTTTTTTTCAGTATGTTCAGTGCTTACCTATGATTTCTGCTACTTTGATCTCTCTTCACTGCGGCGTAATGTTGGTCCGCCCGCGCTAAAGTTTATGTTAAATGCAGAAGAAAAAAATTCACGATCTTCCCGGAGGGGAACACTGAGTAGCATGCGAAGCAGCCATGGGGTCTACTCAAATTCCCATTAGTTTTCAGTTCGATCGCGGCGTTGCGGGAGGAGAAAGAAATGGGGAGCGGAGCGCGCGCGCGCGTCATTTATACCGCGGAGCTACAGTGGCGCCCCCAGCGTAGTATGCAGCGGCTACCGTCGCGTCGCGAACCCTGAGCTGCTTCGCATTATCGCGCGCGGAGCCGCAGGTATTGCCATTCGTTGCGCAATCCCGGAGAAAAGAGGAGCTTCGGAGAAGAGAGGAGGAATGCCGGAGAGAAGAGGAGCGTCGGAGAGGAGAGGAGGAATGCCTCGCATACTACTCAGGGGTTCCCCTACGGGAAGATGACGACAGCGGTTGAACGCGAAGCTATCTCGTGATGGATTCTTTGGTTGGACAATCCCTAGGGGCATCCTGCCACAATCATCATCAGCGGTGCCTGGCCAGGCATGCGCAATGGGGGTGTGGACGCCGCACAACGGCGCCCACACAACGGCGGAGGGAACAGGCTCGACCATAAGCTGCTTCGCATCTAAAAACTGTTCACACAACCACCGTGCAAGTTCGTCGCAATCTCGTACCGTGCAGGAAAGGGACTAAACCACTGTTTATCGTCCCGGCGAACTTGGATAGTTAACATGAAGTCAGATAAAACTCAACTACAGGTCAAGCAGATAAAAACTAACTTCGCTTTGATGTTCAACTACAACATGAATATCCTTGGCTTCACTTCAATTTATTTGCGTGTTGCGACTAAACAAAGGCATTGGCTCGCAGTTCACCATCGAAGCATGTTCCTGCAAACCGTGATCTCAATCTTCTCCGTGCTGCACGGAACACCTCGACGCAAAGCGGGGCCTGCACAGAACAGAGAGAAAAAAAGAAAGAGGATGAACCGCTGAAGACATCATGCAATCAGGGGGAAAATAGCGCGTTGCTTGCGCGAAGGAGAAGAAACCACCTCGCTGAGCCGTAATTCGGTGTTTCGGCTACAGGGAGGCGTCTAACGGGCCTAATGGCACGATCGTTACCTCTTCCCTTATAACTCGTCACTGAGGAGAGGGTGGAGGGGACGTTCGACGGCACATCTTCTGGTACTAAGCCGCCACTCGGGGCAGCATATGATTCCGTAGCTCACGATAAGGGCATATGGGATCAAGGCAATACGAAGCCGTAATAAGGCCACTGATCGGACTATGTGGGGGTAAGGATCCGTGCCTCGTAGCGCAGTGGCCCTCGTTACTTCACACGTGAGCCCGGAAGCGAGTAGTTATCTATAACGATGAAAGTCAATACAATGGGCCCTTTCTTGGCAACTCTCTTTGTTGAGATCAGTGTGGCTCTTAACAAAGACCGCTTAGCACGGTGTGTAGAGAATATCAGCACTCCTACTACTATCCCGTACTGTTGGCCAGTACTAATTAAACTAAAAAGCTGGTTCGGGAAGTACGTGTTAAAATCAGCTTCTGATCAGAATCAGACCTTATTTTACGTTTACCCTCCATCATTTGAACTTAGTAAAAACATAAAGGTACTTCATAAAGGTACTTTAAAATTTAGTGACGTTTGCATGCCATGTTTTAGTAATGTCCTTAATATCTGATATTCCTGAAAAAAATGACGCATCCAGCCGCATTTCTTTAAAGGGACCCTGGAACACTTTCGATAAGCGCTTTCACTCTTTCCTTCGCGTCTGGAACCACCGCGAAAACTATAGTGATCGCCACCACGGAGCGGCACTGCGTGATTTGCTCGTCGCCCCAGATACGCCTTCCATTTCTGCTTTGTTTTTGTGGCACTTTTTTTTTAAGTTGCTTTTGAAAAGCGTTCATTGCTGCAATTGAAGGAAAACCGGCCAACAGCCGCTACAGGGCTATGTGACGTAATCTAGCCGTCCAAGAACGTCAAGACCGGGAAAGAGAGAAAAATCTTCTGAGCGAGTTTACAAGTAATCCGATGGGCACAGAGCAGTACTTTTTGGCTGAGGCACTTTGCGACCCCCTAATCTAAGTACTGGGTGTATTGGGTGACTACGTTCTGCAAGCATTTAAGAGATTTCAAAAAAAGTTGAAAAAATTGTTGCGGGGTCCCTTTAAAGAAAGACCAATATTGCGGGGAAGCTCCTCCCCTTACTTTTTCTGGTCAGTTACAGGCTGCAGTTCTCGCTTCTTAACAGGACTTGTGGCGATAAAGGCCCATTAAAGCAGGCCGCTACGCAGGCCGAACGCACAGGCGTTCTGGAACGTATACAGCGGCAAGTGCTGCACGCAAGTTCTTCAGAGGGCGTGGCATGGTCGCTACTTGGTCGGCTCCAGCCGTACGTCTCCTTAGCTGTTGCCTCTGCTGCTGCTGTTGCGGGTCTCGCGCCTTAGCGAGTATCAGGCTGCCCGAGGTTAGCACGCGGATAATTTAATTGCCCGGCCGGCACCCGGTCGAGAACGCGTGCCTGCAACGAACACACGAGCCTGATGAACACCACGATGCCGAGCTGTGCAGTACCGCGCGTCGGCATACCAGTGACTGAAGGCAGCCCCTGTAACGTCGTTTAGGGAATTAGATTTCTGGCGCTTAGTTCTAGGTGGCCGCTTGCGTAAGGGGCACCGCTCTATTACGAGAGGTCATTCTGGTTTTCCTCGATCCTTCCCGGCGCCATTTTCTTGCTGCGTTGTCTTAGCCGCTCTTCACTGAGCATAGCAAACTTGGGCAGAGTTCGGGGCAGCAGGTCACTGTACGCGGAACGTACCCAATAACTTTGGTCTTGAATGTACGACCCCTGCTGGGTGAAAGTTTGCGCTGCAAGCCGCGCAAGCAACAAGTGATGTGAATCTGCGTTACCCTCAGTTGCACGGGTTTGGTAGAAGCCAACACCACCACCACCATCTGTCTGTCTGTCTGTCTGTCTGTCTGTCTGTCTGTCTGTCTGTCTGTCTGTCTGTCTGTCTGTCTGTCTGTCTGTCTGTCTGTCTGTCTGTCTGTCTGTCTGTCTGTCTGTCCATTTATGCATTAGTCCATCCGCTCACTCTCACTCGCGCGCGCGCGGCCTTGCGAGCGGATAAATGCGTGCGTAGAACGCCGATCTTCGAGCTGACGCCGCTGCCTCACAAGTAACGTTGGCCTCACACAGCTGGCGCAGCAGTTTCTAGCGATCTAGGACGCTATGGCAGCTCCCACAATACCGTCCTCTCCTTCCATCAGCTGACACTACCGTTTTATAGTTCGCAACTTTTACTGCTTTCATGAAGGCTCAGGCACAAAAATTGCGTTGACATTATGTGTGCGCCATCAACGGGGTGTTTATTTTAGCGCGCAGCTCTTTGGCGCCCGGTACCTAGGTTTCGCGGCGGCGGCGGCGGCGGCGGCGGCGGCAGAGGCGGCTCCGACATCCGCGTAACCGAGTGAGCGAACGAGCCACTCCAACAGAAAGAAGACTGAGAGGAGCGACTGGCGAAAGCGTGAGAGGGAGACCAGCACTCACTGCTAAAGCGCCATCTCCCAGCATGCCGCCACGGCTTAACACTGCCTCCCCCTAACACTTTCGCGAGACGCTCCCCGCCATTTGCGGCTCCTCCGAACCACGTGGAGTTTGCGCGGGAGTTTCAAACACGATTTGCAACAAGATGCTCGCCAACGACAGCGAAGCGCTGCGAGATAAGGACAGAGTAGCGCGCGCCGGCGTGAGTTCGCTGATCTCGCGATCCCTTCCTGAGACGCCGCAGATATGCGCCAAGACCGAGAAGACTGCAGTTCACGCTGCGCACAAATTTCGCATTGGTAAGTATAGTGATCGTCAGTGCTCTTTTTAAAGCAGGCTTTATGGTTCACCGAATATAATTATCTGAGCAGTTTGTAACATTCATTCATTCATTCATTCATTCATTCATTCATTCATTCATTCATTCATTCATTCATTCGTTCGTTCATTCGTTGGTTCGGTAGGTCGGCCATTGTTAAAACATCCTCGCGTTTCCTTTTCAGCGGGAAAAGGCGGCGCCGAAAATTCTGAAGAGCGGAGCCATATCAGTCTTTGCTATTTTATGAGTTCATTAGAGTTCTTCCTTTTCTTGTCTGGTGTAACTGAAGAGCTAGACGCATATTTCCACATAACCCAAGTCGCTAGGTATGGCGTATAAGTATATCCCCGGACTGGCCAGTCGTCCTCGTTTATGTTCATTTATGTTGTTCTCAGCTGCAGCCACGTCTTGACACCTAAAACGTCAAAATGTGCCTATTAGAATTCCACCTTCAAGTCCTCTGGTTCACTCCGTAATGCCGAGCTTCAAGTTCTTGCATTCTTGTGCCGGTAAAAGGAGGGCAAAAAGACAAGAAGGCCTGCACTGGCATCGCGAAATCGCGCAACACCGACAAAGGAATGTGCCTTCCTGACCTTTTATTTATATATTTTTTGCCACTGTGACACGCGCTGTCATTTCGCGGGCTCGCAGTATACCGTTACTTTCCACTTGTAGCGGCATTGGCAAAAAAAAAAGCGCATCAACATTCCCAAAAGTGGAATTGCACAACTAGCTTTTCCTTGAGCTCCGAAAAATCGTCGCAATGGAACAAAATTGCCGCAAAGACTCGGCTTCTTTTCTGTTTCTTTGTCGCTAAAAAAACGCACTCAGCAGATGTCCAGAGCGAGTAGCCTTTCGGAACGCGGTCGCAATGCGCCTTGACGTTAGTTGTCTTCTGGTTTTGCCATTTTTAATGCGAACCGACAGTCATGCCAAGTCGAGTAAGCTTCAGCAACTTTTCTTCTGCTATTTGCGCTCTCTCCAGCGTGGCACTTTTTTTCTCGATTGCGCCAGCTTTCTGCGTGTTTGCAACAGTGTTTTCGCAACCGCTGGAGGCGCTCCGTCTTACAACCCCTTTTAGCAAACCGTTGCTCACGATTTATGTACGATGTGCACTAAGGTAAACTGAAGCAGACGGCAAAAAAAAAAAAAAGTTACTCGCAAACACAACGAGCTGGATTGCCCCTTCTGCATATGTCACCAGCACCACATAGTATTCTATTCGAAGTGGCTCCCGGACGTATACGAAAAGTGTACAAAGCCAACCTTCGAGCATTGTGTGAAACGCGTTCGAAAGCAAATTTCCTGCGGGAGTCCAGCATACTGCAATCGCTTCCAGTGCACTGCAAACTGTCCGAATCCGTACTTGTCCCATGTTAAGCAGCAGCCAAACACTGTGAAGTTTGTTTTGATCGGATGCATTATTTTAAACAAAAATTTTGCACTACTTTTCACAGTCGTACAAAACGCGTCCCTTCGTTGCCAAGGTGTTTTGACGCGGGAGAATTATGGTTCGCCATTTCTAGGTAAGCGACTCCCTGGAAGTCTGCAGGGGCTTCCAGATTGACCATGGCTAATATTCTAGAAGGCCCGAGTCTGCCCACTTCCGAGTTTCCAGCTGCCTAGGTGAAGAAAATAGTGGTACTGAAGCACCCGATACGCCTCGAGCAAAACTGCAATCGCGGGAAGAACACTTAGCTTATTTAGCGCACCCTATTGGAGCCGCTTACGGTGAGAACGTGCGTCTTGCGATAACATACGCATGCAGCGCTATCTAAAATTGAGCTGCAGTACTGAGCCCCTATCATAAAGTAGGTAAACCCACTAGTTATTTCAAAACTCCACCCTGGCTGTCGGCCACGTAATGCGCGGGGCGGCCCTTTTTCCCGGCGTTCTGTCCTCCGACTGAATTATGTTTGCTACATGGCTGAGGGTAGCCCCAGTGCAGCTCTGATCAAGCACAAACAAAGTAAACAAAAAAGTTCACTGCAGCGAAGGGAACGCGCCCTGCTCTCGACTGTTAAATATGGCTTTGCTCACGCTTTGGGTGTGTGGGTACAGCGGGCGTTTATGAGAAATCGTCCCAATTCAGCGATTCAAGAGCGTGTTTGAGCATGGACGAGTGCGTTTCAGCCGTTGCAGTCGTGTCATCTGTCATCGGCTGTGTTTTCACGGTGTATGAAGGAGGCTCCACTAGGAAAATCTTGTCGTCTTGGCCGCTCCTATGGCTAGGAATAAAGTGAACTCCACCTCTGACTGAATAACACCGCGTCTGTGGCAGCATTGGCTGACGGTGTCTTGGGGACTTCATTTTTGTTTGGTCCTAAGTTGTTGTCGCTGTTATCCGGCATCAAATGACGGCTTCGTGGCTGCAACGCTACGCACACACAAAGTGGGCGCCATTGGTGGGTGTGGCTTAAGTTGCTACGCCGCGCCCACGAATGGGCTCGGTGTCTTTAGCATTACAGCTCGCAGGAAACTCGGGAATTGTTTTCCACGGCCGCGTTGAACTCGGGACGCCCGTGGCGGCCGCTGCTGCGGCGTGGTTTGATGTTATGGTCGCCGTAGCAGGCCTTTCAACCCCAACGCGCCTTTTAAACGAAAGAGAACTTTCGAGCTCGTTTTTATCTCTCGAAAAGGGCTGTGCGTTGTCTCGGCATTCATCTGGCGACAGACCCCCGTTTGGGACGACTTAGAGGTGACTTTCGCTCATGACCGTCGAAGAGCAAGTGTTGCGTGCTCTGTGGTTCTACTCGACGGACAGCTTCCACGGAAGCGTTGGTAGCGACCGCTTGCAGTATCGACCGCCACCAGTCGACAGTCAACCGGTGTGTGCGCAATATGATCTCTGGACCACTCCCCCCCCCCCCCCCCCCCGATCTCTCGTTTTTTTTAGGTAGTTCAACGTACGTGGTTTCACAGGCCCTACCACGCGTCTATTCGCTTGCTGCGGGAGTGCGGGCTTCAGTTATCGTCCGCTAGCAAACCTGTTCCGAAGAAGGCGTTGTATGACCTCGCAGTTTCATTTATCGTCAGCACGGCAGACAGCTTCTCTGGAGGCTTTCTGTGTCTCACTTTTCTCGTGCAAAAGTTACTGGCAGGATAGCTTATATACGTAATCAACGGCGCGCATCTATTATCGGAGACGGTCTCTACAGATTTCAACGGATTTTGTTCAGCGTCATTGTCGTCTGGCAGGATGCAAAGCATGCAAAGCGAGGGAGGGAGACAGTCGAGACCTAGAGTAACAGCGTGACGCCAGAGGGAGGGTAAGCGGGAGAAGAAAGTGGGCGAAGGAAAAGTTGGGAGTGAGGGGATTGGACTCAGTGAAAAAAAAAATCTCCTGATTAAACAACTCCCCTGGTTGTTCATCGTCGAACAAGAGTGCTGAAGAAAAAAAGGAAATAAAGCAAACAAATCTGGAAAGTTGTCATTGTTGCTATTCCTTTCTTCGTAGCACGCGCCCACTTGGGGGATCGGCCCGTAATTGCGAGATTTGAGAAGCGAAGTGCCCGGTTTGCAAAATTCGTAAAACTGTGAACTGAAAAAGTAAAAGTTGAAGTATAGTGCGTGTCGCGTGGCACCTGAACGCGATGGCACGTGAGTACCACAGGTGCACACCGACCGCGCAGCACCCCGATTCTAGAGGGGCTGTGGCATGCGCCAGTCTTCTTGCTAACGTAATTCACGAAGACATGTAAGAAAAAAAATTGAAGCAAACATGATATAGCAGAAAAGAAGCCGGTCGAAGTAACTCGTGCCGAAAGACAATATATATACAAAATGAGAGATTTTTTACAATGACAATTTACCCTTAGTTTACACTCTCTTTAGAATTTCGTCGCATGTAAGAAAGAAAGCTGTAAAGCTTACGCAACACTTGTCGCCGGCTTCTTTGTACAAATGGTTGGGTGCTCCAGTCGTTCAAACATTACTCTCTTGCCGCGCGCTGCGAAACTGCCGCCAAAACAAAGACTGCCTGGCCGGCATCGCTTGGTCTAGCATTCCATTGTATTCTTCGTGCGACAAGCCACAACCGCAGTCACAGCTCTAGCAACCGGAACACAACTGATCCAAGACACCGTACGGGGTTTCTGGCATCCGGTTCGACGCTATTCCATTGTCTCCGCCGCCTGCTCCATCCCGCATCGCTTTCTTTATTCGAATCTTTCCAACCTCCCGATAAGAAACAAAGAAAGGTGCGGGCAACTCCGCTCACGTGCCCCGGCAAATCTGCGGTGCCACGCAGTGTCCATGCGGACCGCAATCGCGGACGGCCGGACGAAGAAGAGGGCAACCGCCGCGGCAGGAGCGCCCAAAAATAATGACAAACAAGAACGGGCAGACGGTAAAGGGACAATTAAAAAGAAGTAAATCGAGCGAGGCCTCAGGGGCGACCATCAGCAGCTCGCCAACCAAAAGCAAAGAGTTCGCCCAACGCTTCCCTGTAGAAGGGGCGCGGAGGTGGAGGGGTGAACAAAGCTGCATCAGAGAAGGGTCCGCGCGGAACAGTACCCGAACAACGCCGTTATGTGGGCGCGCTCCCTGAAAGCCTGCGACCATTTCGTGCGGGCTCTACTTTTTCGCTTCTTCGTTCGCCTTGTGGGCGCTGGAAGGAATAAGAAGAAGCTTAGTAGCTGCGCACGGTGGGGGCAGCAGGGGTGGCACAATTCATTCCATGGACCGTAATTAGATATCCCGCGAGCCGGAAACAATGTCCTTTTCCGCGGCCGTTCAAGCCTTCAGCCGCAATCGCCCGACGGTGGGACCCCCGAGTATACGCAGGACGAGGAGGACAGGGAGAGGGGAAGGGGGCCAGCATAATGCCGTCAGGCCTTTCTCTACGTCTCATCTACTTCGGCTCAGCGCAATCGCTGTAGGTCAAACAACGGAGACGACAAAGAAGCAGGGGCCACATGAAAATGAAGCCTGAATGTCGACAGGAAAGGAAAGAATGGGGAAGAAGAAGAAGAAGAAGAAGCGACGCGGTGTCGTCACACAAAAGGCTGGGTCGGTTCGCTTAGCGTTTTCAATCCGTTATAGTTGCACTCTATTGCGGTACGCTTACGTATGACCGCATCCATTTTTCTTTTGTTTCAGTTGGCCTATAGGATTCGCTGAAAGAAGAAAGTACCCGACGTTTCTTTTTTTTTCTCTCGCTTTCCAGAATTACGTTATCGAAGGTATGCCCCAAATGGGTGTGTTGATTTGCATTGTTACAAATTACCACTTTGGTCGCAATTACGGTCTATGTGTCCGTAGGAATTCAGATCTCCCACGCACCTGAAAAAAAGAAGAATTCCGCCTCCCAGAAATTTTCTGCTGCTCAGGGATACAAAGGGAGGAAGGGACACTGCGGACGGCTGCAGGGAAGAGAGGGCTAGAAATGAGGAATCTGCTTTTTGTGTGCGTGCACGTGCCTGCGCACGCGTGCAGCACGTCTTGAAGAATATGGCGCCAAATTCGCGGTGACGAGGCAGCCTAAAAGGTGCCCAGTGTTCAGCCTAACTGGTTCAGGTAGTTTTGCAACAAGTTCACGGCAACGTGCGAAAGTGTATTGGGGTTCCGCCAGTACCTTTACTTGAGCTTTTCGGCACACGCGGGTTCCGTAAGACCACTTTATGAATAAGGATTAGATTTAGCCACATTAGTCTGTGTTTTCTTGCAAGCACTTTTAAACAATGTTCCCCTATTACTCCTACCATTCATAAAAGTTCGGCTCGTTAAGAGAACGCACTCAAATGTTAAGTTTCGACGAGGTCAAGGGAACGAACACGGCAGTAAAGAAAGCAACCTTAAATTTCTGACCGAATCTATATGGCCAAGGTTTTGTGTGTTTTCGCGTCAGCGAACAAAAACTCCGGAGGCTGCCGCGTCTTTGAAGAGCGACCAATTTCAAAGATCTAGGCATTTAAAATCGAGCGTCTATAAACAACCTATGACTTCGATGGTGACCCCGTAGTTATAGAACACACTCAGACGCTTGTCTTTTTCACAAAAAGATCTCGGCGGCACAGGCGTAGTTACCCCCTCGGCTACCATCTGGTCTTGCGCTCGCGCCACTCGAGGCCCTCACAAACCGTCTGCTCACCTTCACAGTGACCTAATCTCGTGACCCACTTACCGGGGTTCTGATCTCTTCCTGGCGCACCCCTGGGTTCGTGGTGATGTTCCCTGGGCGGGTTGCTGTGTGCCGCGCGTTTCCCCTGTCTGCAGGGACGGGTGCGTGCTACAAGGAAGAGTCGCGTGCCGAATTATTTTTCTCCCTCTCTTCCTCCATCCCTCCTTCTCTACTCTTTTTACTGTCCCCCCTCTCGCTTCCTTTCGGCCGGTTGAGGTGTCGGCGAAACGCCAGACAGTTACCGGCCTCTATCTCCCCTTCCCCCACCCCCAACAACCACTTCCTCCTCCTCCTCCTCTCAGAACTTGGGCTTGAACACGTCCCATGCCCCGAACGCGTCGAGAAAGTATTCCTTTCATTGATGCTACATAATTTATAAGATGAAGTGGTTTGACTGAGAGACGGGGTCAAGCCAGAGTTTCGCGGATTTTAGTTCAACGTGTGCAAAAAAATGCCTCGCGCCAAAACTAACTTTATCGCGAATTCTCAGCATTCTAGGACACCGACCCCTAGAATCGACTTCGCAGAAGGCAACAAAAGTCCTTCTGTGTTTTATGAAGGAAACAGGCTTAGCCGAAAGACTATTGGCGATGAGATGTTTGAGTGGCGCCCCCTGGCTCTGACGTCAGCTTAGGGACTCGCGCCGCTGTCGTCTGCTACACTCCGCTTGTGAGGGGCAGCAGTGCCTGTGCTAGAAATCGCCCGCTATGATGCTTCAGTGCATTAAAGAGCGTATTTCTGGTAATTCAGTTATTTTTGCCAGCTTCTGACAGATCCTAATAATTTCAAGCTGTATCCCCTACAAGTTTGCAACACACGGGGAGAGAGAGAACGGCTTTCTTCAGAGCATCGGTCAGAATAATCGTGTGTAACTCGCCCTTTCTAGCTTATTCACGAGGTTCAGCGCTCAGAGCTTCTCGATAAGTGTTTAAAATGCGTAGGCTCCCTTCAGTATTTTTGAGATGCTCTTATGAAGACTCAAGTCTAATGCTACGTACCAAGCACCGAGCCCGTATACACCTTGAGGCTTAAAGAACAAATCCTAGCCTACTCGGGAGGGCGTTGTATGAACTGAAGAAAATTACTCTTACTCTCTTGTCCCGGACTGAGGACCCCACCCAATAATCAGCTCTATTTTACTATTAAATAAAGGTTTCTCCTCCTCCTTTTCCTCCTCCTCCTCTTGAGTGCAGTTTGCCAATAACGCATATCTGAATATTGGGAAGATATGGCCGTGGAAAATGTACCGAAATATCCCTCCAGGTTTGAACAAACATAGTGTCACTGTATCTTTACGGTAGACGTGACTCGTTTTGCTCAATAAACCTCCGTACTGGTTAGAAGCCTGGTGTAAAACCAGCACACAGTGGGTTATTTGGAATTCAACCTACAGTTTTCGAAGCCCATAGTGCATGTCGGCATACTTTCATGCCATGACAACATAAAGTGATGTGATACAATACTTTCGAGCGCTCGGCCAGGTTGCAAAAACTGTTTTACCTCACATATGATTACCGTAAACCTTAATGCCTTTTGCCAAAGCCGAGAGCCCCGAAGGACTGGAATTTGTTTTGGCCTTGTATTTTCGCCGTTTTCAATTACTAGCAGCCGGCTGTTCCCTTTGTTCGAAAGGTTGCTTAATACAGAAGCTGACGCCCAGCTCCGACTCTTCGCGCTCCGCACAGGACCGGCTTCGCAAGGAATGGGGCGACGCCGGCAATGTTTCTTCCGTAGCGGTATCAAAAACTATACTTTAACTCACCCCTTGAGCTAGTGCATGCAATTTTAGGTCGATTATTATTCTAAAAAGTTACGCACACGCAAAATCTGCTGCGGACAAGCATCAGACGGCAACCGAGCGCAAAGAAACAGCAGGGAGAGCGAGCCCGAGTGAAGCAGACGACAAATGCGAGAATCCCTAAGCCGACGTCACGGAGGCCGCGCTCCGCAGCGCCGCCCGTGGTCGCGCTCACCGCCAATAGTGCCCGCAAAGGGACTGAAGTGGGTGCACGGCCCTTCTCCTTTCCCCTCTTTTTTGCTTGCTTTCTCTTTCATCCCCTGCATACCCCTTCCCCAGTGTCGAGTAGCAATCCGGCCTCTAAGCGTGGATAACCTCTCGGCCTTTCCGTTTGCTTCTCTCTCTCTCTCTCTCTCTCTCTCTCTCTCTCTCTCTTCTCTCTCTCTCTCTCTCTCTCTCTCTCTCTCTCTCAGCATAAAACGCCTGAAACCGGTCTTAGAAGCAACCACCGTCAACGCGCGAGAGATAAAACTCGCTCGTACATTTCACCTAAATTCGGCTTCACCGCTATGTCGTGCCCTAAAAGCATCACTGGCCATTCACCTTCACAAAGAGTGGCATGGCTCATGATTTTTGAAGGTGTATATATATTGTAATGCAGAAGATTGGCAATGTTCCCCGGAAGCATTAGGACCATGGCCCATCCCCGGCGGGTGATGTGTGCCACCATGTTATCATCATCGGTAGCAGGAGCGGAATGTGGAAGCCGCACCGTCATCGCCCACAGCGACGGGGTCCCCTCGCACTGCCTGCTTCTCCCAGCATCGACTGTGCTCGGACACTGCCCTCCTTATCTTTCACCCGCACAGCAGCAATATATGTTTATGTTCAGGTATTTTTGCTTCCTGCGCTTGGAGGTGGTAGCCAGCGCCACTCGGACTACTCGGGGTGAAGGGGACCTTCTTTTTATCCCCCGGCATACATAAATCCCCCAGAAAGTGGAGGGGAAAATAGCCCCGCCGGTAGCGTAGTGGCCATCGCACCAGACCGATATTCTGGAGGTCTTGGGTTCGGATCCCACCCGGAGGGCATTTTTTCTCCACTTTCTTTCCAAACCAAATTCTTTATCTGTTTCAATGACCTACCACATCCTCCCCTTTGTTTTCCTAGGTTTTCTTGACCGCCAACTCTTATATATATATAATATATATATATATATATATGTAGTAAAAAATGGGTATAGCTTCTAACAAAACTGTTTATTGGTCGACGTTTCAGTCGTATGCCGACCTTTATACGACCGAAACGTCGACCAATAAACAGTTTTGTTAGAAGCTATACCCATTTTTTACTATTTGTTACGGCAACCTAAGACAGCCCTTCTCGCAATCTATATATATATATATATATATATATATATATATATTATATTGTGTGTGTGTATGTGTGTGTTGTGTGTGTGTGTGTTGGGTGTGTGTGTGTGTGTGTGTGTGTGTGTGTGTGTGTGTGTGTGTGCAGAACAGAATATTGGGTGAGGGATTCCGTAAAAACACACATCAAAGATGGAGTCCTTTTTGCCAGTGCTATTCAGCTTCTTGAAGGTGCTTTATAGGGCCGAATGGGGCGATTGTTATTTTTGTATGATTCATGAATAAAGAAACCAAAGTCGAGAAAAACTCCGCCGTGATCGGAAGCTTCCGATCACGGTGGTTTTTTTCCGACTTTGAAGAAAGGAAGCCCTCTTCCTGAAACGCCAGAAAACTTTTATTTTTTAATGTTTTTCTCGTGTTCTCTGTCTCTACGGTACCTTATTTTCTCGCGCTCTGTGTGAGTTTTTATGTTTCCAAACTATATATTGAGAGAGCGAGGGACGAGGTCTTGGAGACGGCGTTTGTTGTCCTGGTCAGACAGAGCGTTACGGGAAGCGCGAGTCCAATGACGGTGATGATGATTATTTACAAATGGTAATGGTGATGGGGCGTGCGTTCAAGAGATTGGGAAGTCAACCCGACGGTGCTCACACTATCCGGAATAGTGACGGTATCGCTCGCACTGCCTATCACATTAATGGAACGCCGTTAAGCTCACACACACCACACACACCACACACACACACACCATATATATATATATATATATATATATATATATATGTGTGTGTGTGTGTGTGTGTGTGTGTGTGGTGTGGGTGTGTGTTGGTGTGTGTGTGTGTGTGTGTGTGGTGTGTGTGCATATGTGAAGAGAGAGCAAGTTCAGGCGCCATGGTACATAAATAAAAATTCGGTTGGCGGAAAACTGTATTGTGCGTAGTTCAACTTCGATGGCCACTACACAAAACACAATAGGAAAATTCCTTGCAAATGGTACGCGGCTATAAAGGTACATTTTTATGATACTGCCTCTGACGCAGCCCGAAAACACAACCACGGCGGTCGCAATATACCACACGTAATTACACATAATCACGACGCAGAAAGCGAGGGCCCAGCGCCACGGCCGCGCCAACAAAGCACGACGACCCGCAAACACCGCGGGAACAAAAGACCGGTGGCCGCGTAGAAAGAAAAGCGGGAATGCAGAGGAGAAAGCGACTAAGGCAGGGCAGACAAAGGGCGCAGCTATACCGGATCCGCTTCGACGCATTCATCCCCCGTTCGATCGAATGAGCCCCGGGTTTTTTCTACCCACCAGCGTGGTTCCGTCGCGGCTTGCGAAGTCGGCCGGCGACGAAAGGAGAGCGCAATGCTAAAAGGAAAGACAAAAAAAAAAAAAAGCGCCGGAGAATAAGAGGCTGGCGAGGGAAAGAGAGATCGTTGAGAGGGCCTCCGAAAGTCGAGGGATGAGAGAGGGGGTGCGTAAAACCAACAAACGGACCCGGCCGGCATTGTTAGCCCTAATAAGATGCAGTCCCTCAGGGGTACGGCCAGTAATTGCACGGTCGTTAAGACGATCGCGGGCTTCTGCGCCTTTGTTGTTATAGCTCGCGAATGCGCACCGCTTTCGAGGCGCCCTTCTTGGCAAGTATATTTCCCTCTTTCCCCATATCCCTCTCCTCTTCCTGGCTTCATCCCGCATCTTCTCCCATCGCATCCAGCCTCTTCCTTCCCCAATCTCTCTTTGGTATAGGGCGAAGTTGGTGGCCGCGTATACGCGCCCACACAGCGCTCAGCTCTGGACGCCGGTCGCACAGTTGCAGCCGTTAGGCCTGGTCGTTTAGCAACCACTAAACCACCGACACGTATTACGGCTCTGGCGTTCCCATCCCAGACTTCACAATAGGGAGCTACCGGTTCGCAACTGGAAACGCAAGATCGGCAAATACAGAAGAGCCGGAGAGGCGTAAGAACGCCGAATATAAAAGAAATGGGTGAGGCGTAGAGAACAGCGATTGAGGGCGAAAAATAAGCCCGTCTGGTTGCGGCAGTCTGCGGAGTGCGCTTTCGCGCGCGTGCAAGTGGCATTCCTACGCGGCGCCCAAGACGCCGGTCGCCGAGAGGCGCGTTCAGGCTAAATCATCCTGAAAGCGCTCGCTTTCCCTCTCGGACGCCCCCCTTTATTTCTCCCCTTCCTCCGCGCGTCTCGCCGTTTCCTAATGCGACTGCCACGTCAATTCCAAAAGCCAGTGCGCCGTCCGCGAGCGGGCTCCCATTAGCTGGGGAGCATATTTGGCAGTATACTTATACGCCCTTCCCGCTCGCCGCGTACAGGCACGCGCTGGCGTTGGAAGCGCGCCCTTTGCTTTGAGGCCCTCGGCGAGGACGCTGATGACTGCCAACGACGTTTCCCCGCGGACTGTGGAAGGCTCCGGTACTTAGGCGGAGTTTGGGAAGAGCGTTTGGCGATCACTGCACCGCATTTCGCCGAGACGCCGCTCGCTAAACGCTGCTGCCTGGGGGCAAAATTAAACCGACTCCGAGCAGAGACAAAATGCGTAGGAAGCACGGGGCGTGCATCTCAATAGCGCCTGGGCGGGATAGTAGTCAGTGCATTGCTAAAATTAACTGCGCACTAAGGCGCGCGAGAAATCGCTTGCTTAAGTTATCGTACGGAAGCCAAATGCAAAGTGCCTGCTCTTTTTTCAGTTAGTGAAACTGTTGTTAAAGAACCCTTCATCAGCACATGTTAGTGCCTACCAGCGTGTATTATTGTTAGTGTTTTATGTCAGAAAACGCGGAAGTTGTCCTGCCCCCCCCCGCGGAAATTTTTCTACTTGTACGCCTACGTCTACGCACGTCACCAAATTGACTATGCGCCATTTTGGCATGCACCGGGATGGTGAGAGGGAGCTAAGGCATTGTGCAGATTTGTGCGAGGTCATGAGCTTCTTTTTTTTTTTTAATTTCCCCAGAGGCTTTATTCATCGTCTTCACCACCAACCTGATGATGTTTACTGCACGAGCAAAATATTTTTTATGGCCTATACCGTATGCTGATTCCGACGTAATATATTCTGAATACATCCTTTTTCCACGGAATTTCTTAGCTCGTACCTACGATGAGGTTTGAGTGTACGCTGCTCCCTTTAGTCCGTACACAACGTCTTTCGGCAACCACTCTGTTATTTGGATCACGGCAGCCTGTCGGAAGAGCGGTCGTAGTGCAATGAGCGGCGATGCTGGGGTGATATACCTGATGCCGGACCTCCACATAACGCCCGACAGATCTGCATTTCCTTAACGCAGTGATGAGTTTTACGAACCCCCAGGAACGCTGTCGTCCGCGCATACACTCGGTGAAAGTTTTCAGTGCCTCCATTGTTTCTCATCTTGAAGGGGAAGCGCTCGAACAACAGGGACAAAAGGTAGAAAACAGAGACGTCGACACGGCGCTAACTCGCAACTATTTGTTTATTGAAAAAAAAAAACACAAATAAATACTTTCAACATCTCCCGTGGTGCGTTAATCTCACCAAGATAAAACTATGAAGGGCACTTTTTTCAGGGGTTACATACCGGTGTACACGCGACAATCGAATGGCACAGGATTAAAACAGCAACACCATAACATATCAAGAACCCCTACGATCGCAACGAGTTGCACAGATAAACATATTCTTTGTCTGTTACAAAAATTGACGTGGCACTAACACATCTATCTCCGGACCTTTTAGTGTGAGATGCTTCTATCAGCTCTCGAGTTGTTTTATCTCGATGCCGAGACAAAACTGTGTTATCACTGAAGATGGGCGAACACCCATGCGTGGCGCAGTGTTCCCATAGGTGGGAGCCCTGCTTTGATTTTTCACAGTTTTTGTGTTCTTGCAGACGTATGTTTAAACATCGTCCAGTTTTTCCTACATAATTGTGGCCACACGTCATCGGTATCAGATACACAACACATGTTGCACACCGCACAAAGGGGGAAGTATGGTTCACTTGGCACGCTTGTTTTCTTGACGGCTCCTCACTGGCAGATAGCATCCTGTCTATTTTGCCTCATAACTTGGTCACTTTGTTTGGGGACGGAAAAACCACGTCCACGTCACACCGGTTAGCAACATTTTTTGATCCGTGCGACATTTTGTGCATATACGGAATGACGACAGGTTTTTTGCGCTTGTTTTCTTTTTCTCGTTCTCCCCAATCTGTCGAGCTGTTAAGCTGTCGAATCCGGGTGCCTGCGATTTCTTCAGTATTGATGTACAAGACCTATAATATTCCATGCCATTTGAGGATCTTATGAAGAGTGTAAGGCTTTGCATCACCGAAGATAATGACGAGATAAAGTTCGTTGGCACTTATGGTGTGTCTGTCAACAGCTTCCTGAAAATTTTATCGTTTAATTATTTGAGGTCCACGTTTGTGGAATGGAAAGGAAAGTTTCATCTCCAAAAAACAGGTGTGTGCATAGGGTCTAAAGTTGCCCCTATTCTTAGCAACATATTTCTAGGAAGAACTTGACAGACAAATTCAGAAAAACTTGGGAGAGGCGGCCAGTAGGATTGTCAGATACGTAAATGATTTTCTAGTTTTTGTAAAGCCTGACAGCCTCGACCAAAAGGTGACTCAGGTTTTGAACCTTTTTAAACAGTACGGCTGTGGACTGAGCTTCACAGTTGAATTACCAAAGGAACATGAATTACAGTTTTTGGATCTGGTCCTACTTCCAGCGTTCAAAGAAGCCAATACTAAACTTCAATTCCGGGCGCTCAAAGATCGTTAAAATGGGAATCGCTGTTTCTTGTCTGCGAGCATCCCTCACAAAATCGTGCACCAAAAAAATTTCCAGTAGTTTCGCAAGCCAGCTAGAAAGACTAAATAGGGCTTATTTTTTTCGCACTCTGTCATTCGTAAGATAGTCCTTAAGTTCATAAAAGGCGCGAAATCAGATTGGGGGGAACGAGAAAAAGAAAACAAGCGCAAAAAACCTGTCGTCATTCCGTATATGCACAAAATGTCGCACGGATTAAAAAATGTTGCTAACCGGTATGACGTGGACGTGGTTTTTCCGGCCCAAACAAACTGACCAAGTTATGCGGCAAAAATAGACAGGATGTTATCTGCCAGTGAGAAGCCGTCAAGAAAACAAGCGTGCCAAGTGAACCCTACTTCCCCCTTTGTGCGGTGTTCGACGTGTGTTGTGTATCTGATACCGATGACGTGTGGCCACATGTATGTAGGACAAACTGGACGATGTTTAAACATACGTCTGCAAGAACACAAAAACGGTGAAAAATCAAAGCAGGGCTCCCACCTATGGGAACACTGCACCACGCATGGGTGTTCGCCCATCTTCAGTGATACCACAGTTTTGTCTCGGCATCGAGATAAAACAACTCGAGAGCTGATAGAAGCATTTCACACTAAAAGGTCCGGAGATAGATGTGTTAGTGCCCCGTCAATTTTTGTAACAGACAATTGTTTATCTGTGCAACTCGTTGCGATCGTAGGGGTTCTTGATATGTTATGGTGTTGCTGTTTTAATCCTGTGCCATTCGATTGTCGCGTGTACACCGGTATGTAACCCCTGAAAAAAGTGCCCTTCATGGTTTTATCTTGGGTGAGATTAACGCACCACGTGAGACGTTGAAAGTATTTATTTGTTTTTTTTTTTAATGCAGAGCATTTCTTTAACTCAGGATGTCACCCGGCGTGGTCGGCGTGCCTCGGCGTCCGCAACAGCTGTTCCAGGTGCGCCCTCTCTCCCACTCCTCCTCTCTCGCATCACACTACCCTCCTCGCTCTCAACAACAGGTCCGCACCCCTCCCCCTACACTATAAAAAAAATAATACTTACCGGCTCCTGGTTTCGATCCCACGACCCTCCGGGCGGAACGCAAGGTACACGGTGCTCTACCCACTGCGCCACAAAGCCGACACAGAATGGAAGGCTACGAACGCACCTTATATCCCTGACTCATTCAAACTACGTCAAGAAGCTGCTGATACAACGCATTCACTACCTGTGGGCGGAACGCGAGGTACATGGTGCTCTTCCCACTGCGCCACAAAACCGACACAGAATGAATTTTTTTTCAATAAACAAATAGTGCGAGGTAGCGCCGTGTCGTCTCTGTTTTCTACCTTTTGTCCCTGTTGTTCGAGCGCTTCCACCTTCAAGATGAACAGCTACCAACTAGCCCAATTGTCCGTTCTACCATGTTTCTCGTCTTCTCTCAGTCTGTGTGCGTTTCTAAGAATAGGAGTAGTGCGTTCTGCTACCAAGATAATTCTGCGATACTGCCCCATGCTTTGTGTATTGCCCCGCCGAAAAATTCAGTGCCCTTCTACTCTGCTGAAGAAGGATGACCAGCACAGCTGTGGAGCTGAGCCTCAACGTGGACAAAATTATGCTTGACCGGGTCGTAGTCCAAGGGGTGCACGAAGCAAAATACGTTTGCTAGTAATTTGCGATTGAGCATCCTTCCTGGTTAATTACCTGAATGAAACTTTAACGACATAGAGTTTTATTACAGTGGATGAAGATGGAGCTGTCCGTTTCCCTCCGGAAGAAGACCATGCATTGACGGCAGACGAGAATTCCCCAATATTTACAACTCTCACTCTGAACTGTGTAATTTCGAACAGTAAATAAAACTCATTGTAGTGTTAGAGTCGTCTATGCGGCTAATTTTCACATAATTTGTTTCAGGATAGTTTCAATAAAACAAACGTTAGAGCCACTTTCTGCAATGATGCTCCTTCCGATGATGGTCGTCTTCACTGTGCAAAACCCAACGTGGGAAAGTCAACTTAAAAAGACCAAGCTTACAAGCCAGCTTCAGCTAAAAACACAAATGCATTGCTGAGAACTCTTTTTTTTTTTTTCAGAGGAATAAAAGCTGTCTTATAATAAAATATGAAGGCCCTAGGACTTTTTTATTCTTTTAATTTTTTTTTCTTCATGCCCTGAAGGTGTGGCGCACAGTTTTACGACCCCGGGGATTGGATTGGGCGCCGCAACGTGGCGCTACGCTCCCGTGCGATTCTTGCCTACGTCGCTCTGTTGCCGGAGATGATCTGCTGGATCCTAGCCATAGGCAGCTTTGCTGTAAAAACCTTAAAGATAAATTAAATGATGGCGACTACGACAGTGATGATGATGTTAGAGATGTAGTGGTTCCTCTAGTGTCCATAGATAAGATAGACAAGTACCGTCACTAAGGCACCGCAAGTGAGCAGCGGCGGCCATTTTGGTGTTTATCAGTGTTTCCAGATTGCCACTTCTGCGGCCACACCACTAACTTTGACGAAGTCACTTGTAAACAACACTTCCGAAAGACGCAGTAACACGGCATCTTCGAAGACATTTCTGCAGCTGAAATGCTGCGAAGCGCGTTATCTTAATTCGCGTTCGGGGCCCCTATTCTAGACTTCACAAATTCCCAGGCAATTCGCCATGTTTTAGATGCGACGGCATCTCATTCACTCGCCTTGTCCCTCCATACGGCGTTGTCGTCCGTCCACCCCCCTGCCCCATCCTCCTCGCCGCGCGAGCTGCGCTCTCCGCCGCTCACCCCGTCTCCTCTCCGATAGCGAACTCTCTCTCTCGAGGGGCATTGGATTGGATTAGATTGGCCTTGGCTTGGCTTGGCTTGGCTTGGCTTGGATTGGATTGGATTAAAGTGGATTGTGTTTGATTGTGTTGCGTCACAGCTGCGCCACGTTGCGTCATAGCCGCGGCAGGGGGTTCACGGCACGTTTCAACCTAACGGAAATCAACCTAACGGAAACAACAACGGAACCTCCTATGCGTCGCATCTACACAGGGGTTCCCGCGAGGGGAGCTGGGAGTAATTTTTTTGTTTTTTTGCGCAAGCACCACGTAAGCAATCAGTGACATGATGCACATATAGCTATGACGACACGCAGTGCAATTTGACGCTTCACTCATAAAGATCGCAACCAAATTGCGCATAAAAATTATAAAAACACTTGGCACGTACTATGAAAATTAAAGGGTCTGAAATACCTTCGCCGATGCGTTGATGTACAGTCACCAAATAAAGCAATGTATTAGCAATCTCCTCCCGCAAGATTTTTGTTGAAGCGATGAGTATTAGCTGAGAAATCGTAAATCAAAAACCGCGCATTATCGTCGCGCCGCGTTTCCTCCTCCTTTCAACTTACTCTCCGCTGTTAAGGCGAGCGAGCCTTCCCTCCCATGATGCTGCGCTCCTCCGCGGTGACGTACTTCCGCTATTGCGCTGCTCACACAGCCGTCTGCTACGGGCAAGTTTGTTGACACCTGAATCCCGCACTCAGCTAAAGCGAACGAAAATCTGGCCCCATGTGTGCGGCGGCCTGGCCTTGCCCTTTCGCGGTGTACGTTGCTGCAGAACTTTGCTATCGGCGGCACGCGACTTTTTATCGCGGCGAACTCGCAGCCGCACGGGGAGGATCCTGCGCTCGCTCCCTTGATGCACAGCGCACTGTTATTCCAAAAGCGCCGTATCAGATGTGGCCCCGCTGGTGCCGGGTCTTATTTTGCGGCGGTGGTAATTCCTGCCGGCGGATGTGAAAAAGACATTTTAAACTGATACAGAACCCGTGCACAAAACGCCAGTCAGCTTGGGGCGACGCGTGGTGGAGAGCGGCAACTTGGCAAAACATGCTCCCGGCTCTGAGCTTTCTAGCGCTAGAGCGAGCGCCATTTCTTTGACAATATCAAACATCGGTTGCCCTGGCAACAAGGCACAAACCGCTCTAGAAGTCAGTTACGGTTGCGTGATCCCGGTTCAGCTTGGGGCCCCACCTCGCGGCATATGGGCACTGCAGGCATACTACTCACTCCCATTTGGAAGTGCGAGATGCGTTTGGCATTACAGGAGGCGATGGTGTGTGTGTTGTGGACGCCTTTGTTTCGCGATGAAATGCGACGTTGTGCTTCTGCGGGTGGATAGTGCTTCCCATGGTCTGGATTATCTTTCTCGAGCGGCGTACGACTCAACCTCGCATGGGGTATGGCAGTGTGCGTGGTTAAAAGCCATCTCGGCTTGTGCGCCAGAGTTAAGTGACTTGCTGTTCGTCCCCGCAAACCGCGCGCGAGGTGAGTGCCGAATTACGAGGGCAGGAGGAGGCAACCATCGTCTGTCAATCGCGTTCAGACTTGCAACGCACGTTGTGACGTTGTGTTCGTTCGAAACACATCTCTGGATTGTTTGGAAGTTGAATAAAATGTATGCGTCAAACCCGGGCATTCGGCTCAGGGCGTTCTCTGCGATTCAAGAAAGAAGTGCCACGGGGTTCAATCGCTTTCTTTATGGAACGTACTCAGTAAGAGAATATCCATGTCGTGTTATGGCCGTGTTGCATTCAATACAAACGGTTAAGCGTTTGTTTACACTTGTTTCGTTTGTCGTAAAATGTCCAAGCACTCCGGCACTCCGCTGGCAGAGCAGCCGGCGAGCCGCCGCTGAGCAGACGACTCATCTCGTTGCCGGAAGTGCGTGAAAAAGCCGCCCAATAGCAGATGTCTAGCTCATGACGAACATCTGGGAATCGATGATGTAGACATGTGAAGATGCGGCGTCCAAAAACACGAAGGAAAGGGTGAGAAAAAACGACAAACTTTGCAACAAAAGTGTGAGCTTCCGCTGCGCGTAAAAGAGTAATACTTGGCACAGATGATGTTGACGACCCAATCTAACGATTGCGCTAGTCAATTTAGTGTGCTCAAAACGCCTTCAGGGCCCTTTAAGACTAGCTGAGGCTGGCAACAGGAACACATTTCTGCAGGTCAAATTGGCGACAACACCACAAGGCGATCGCGTCATGTTTGATCCAAAAGCGACCGAAAGGCGGATGTTGAGCTAAAAAACATCAATTTTTTTTAACGTGTCTATTTATTTATTTCAATCGCTTTTAGTAACATAGTTGGGCTCTCTGCTTGAATGCAAGCTTTGTTGCGTTATCACCTTCCCAGCCGCCACCGCCGCCACGCTATCGTCTGCTGCTATGTTACAAGTTTATGGCGTGATCACAGAAAAAGACGGCCGCGACCATCGCTTGTATGACACATCACAGCAGCGAAGAGCTACGCCTGATAACCGCGGAGTCGCACCGATGTCGCCGATTCACTCATTCGTCTAAGCTCGACTTCAATCAGAGCTGTATAAACAAGAGTCACTTTTCTTTGTTGATTTTTTCTCTTGAGTTCGATCATGTGACCCAGCAGCTTACTAGGAGGAGTGTGGACAAATGCCGTGCATTGGGTTCTCTTTGTCATGGGGAGGCTTGTACTGCCCTCTTGTGTTGCGGTTACGCAAAACAAATAATTTTTATTTTATTGCCAAACATAAAAGCAAGATAACGCACGTTATTTGTATGCTCCGTGATCGCTGGCTGGAAACAGTCGAAAACTATTAGTTCTTCGGTAGAAAAAGATGCTTTAAACCGCGCATCATGCGGAAAATGCGCCTGCTGCAAGTTCCCGGACATTTCGCGGCAGCTGAAGGTCGGCGAAATTTTTTGCCCTATTTCGAAGGCAAAAGCAGCCGCCGTTTTCAAGCTGTTACGTAACATTTCGTCACTTTACGCAGCTGAAGTTGCCAATGTGTGACGTCTTCATTGCCGCCAACTGTTTAAATTACGTCACGCGTTCTCATCCAATCACAGACTAGAGCGTGTATTACAAGCAGTATTGTGGTGGAATAAGCAAACACAGGCCTACGCTTTTCATGTCCGGTGCATTTAGTCTAGTTTTTCATTGCCAGCCAAGAATTATGCGCTTGTCAGTAAACGAAGAAATAAAGCAAACTTAGAACTGCTGACAAGTAACGTCCATGAAACGTCAAAACCACGACACAACAACAACCCGCTTTGTGCAACCTGAAGCACCGTGACCAAAATTAAAAGCCAACCAGAAAAAACTTCCGGCAAATCGGCCAATTCCCCGGGAATTTGTGCAGTCGAGAATAGGGCCCCGGAACGACGTTAGTCACGCGCAGCCGCAAAGCAGGCAGAACAAGCTGAGACTACCACAGTTGACCGACAGAAAACGCATAAACAACAAAATAGGCGCCGCACATGAACCATCGCAGTGTAAACAAATGTCACGTGATACGAACTGACCAATGATAATGACGGCGGCACGGAAAAATAGGAGAAAAGAGTGCTCATACTCTGTACCTTATCTAGTGACACCTAGGTTGCTCTACAGTGAACTAGGAACTAGCAAAACCTTCTAGTTCACTGTAGTTGTTCTAAGTATCGTTTTATAACATGAAGTAGTAAGAAAAAAAGAAACTTTTGAAAAAGAAACATGCGCACTTCAAGCATTTTGGATCCATGTGCTTACACTTGCAAAAGGGCTGTACTATCGGTCAGAAAAGTAAACGAACCACAGCGCAGCCGCCTGAGCCGAAGCAGGGCCACACTGCGAGTATCGCGCTCCGCGCCCTCACGCCGGCAGCGCCCCGAGTGACGCCAAACTTAGCCCTCGCTATCGCGAGGGTGCTTCTCATGCTTCATAAATTTCTAGTGCAGTGTTCGGGCGTTCAGCTGCTGACTTTCGCGATGAACGGAATCGTGCATCACCTTTAATTAAGCACATGGCGCTGTTTTGCAGTAGCGGATGGCCTTAGGGCATGTAGGAATGAATACCCGTTCTGTTTTACAACGAAGCTGTCTACGGCTAAGATCCAGCACATGAACGACTACAGAGCGATGTATACAAACATTGCAAGTTAGCGTGGAACCACCTTATAAAAAATTTAAAAAAAGAAGTTCTAGAGCCTTTGTATTTTGATATGACGGCGTAAATTTCCCCCCAGAATGTCTACCCTGCAAAGCATAAACTCTGTCTGAAGGTGAAGCCGACTTTACGGAGATTGATGTAAGCATGGTTTTTGTAAGAAGGCTTTCCCACAATAGGTGTTGCACAGTGAAGCATGTCCATCTACGGAGGAAGTTTGATTGCAGAGAACGGCTCTAATTCTTGTTTTATTAAAACTATCCATAAACCAATTATATGACAATCAGCTGACGGGACTATTCTATCTTAAGCCGGGTTTCATTTATAATTAGTTCGCAGTGGCATTGCCGTTTACTTTCAATGCATGGGCAGTCCACAGAGGTCGACAACATCTTTTCATCCCCCTGAGGACCGCTCATGCCGTTGAATGCCGTTATCTACTTCTGTGAATAAAGTTTCGCGAATGTGTCTAATGGTTTCCGATTCGACTTTCCAGTCATCTCTTGCTGACGGTACGCCTGCGAAGAAAATTCATAACCGACTACAATATCGTACTAGCCTATTGAAGCAGTCGTCAAAGGACAGCGCGTAATAAATATTGTTACTGAGCAGAACGGGTATGCGCCGCTATTTGTAATGGCCGTGTACCGGGCAGATGGACTGACGAATGCATGAACTAGAAGGGGAACGAGACGACGACGCTCGGACGCGGCTAGGCTTGTGTGTGCTCCGAGACAGTCTGCCCAGGAACTTATATCTGCAACCTTTTATGCAGAATAACTTTCCCGTAACAATATCAAACCCGCTGCCGAAGACGACGGTGGAAAAGCAATTTCGACAGAGAAGCAGAGCCCGCCGCAAACTTTGTCGCCACTAGAACTTATCACTTCCGGCGTGAAAAAGCGCCGCATCACTGTAGCCGCGTTGCCTAAAATCGAGCGGTGATTGACGCAGGCGATAGGAACTAATATGCAACGTGAAGCGAACATAAATAGCCAGCAAAAAAAAAACAAAAAAAAAAAACAGTGGCCTTCCAATGTGTGAAGAAGGACGACCAGCGAAGTTGTGGTACCGAGCCTCAACGTGAGCGATGACATGCTTTGACCAGGGCGTAGTCTAAGGAGTCCATGAAACAAAACACATTTGATTGTAATCGGTCATTGAGCATTCTTCCCAGTTAATTAGCTCAATAAAGCCTGGACGGACTAGAATTTTATTCCAGCGGACAAACATGGGGCTGTCCGTTTCCCTCCATCGCCTCCTGTATTTTTACAATGCCAAATGCATCAGCCCGGACCGGCCAACCAAGCCCTCTCCTTCTACTCCGGCCACTCTCCCCCGATCTCTAGCCTTTCCAGCGCTTTAGTCACGGGACCGGTTCATCCCGTGGCGACGCGTGGTGGAAAGCGGCAACGTTGGCAAAACATGCTCCGCCGCGAGCATGAGTTTTCTAACGCTAGCGCGAGCATCGCTACATCTACAACCTCAAACATCGGTTGCCTTGGCAACCAGGCACAAGCCGCTCTAGAATTCAGTTACGGTCGGGTGATCCCGGTTCAGCTCGGGGCCCCACCTTGCGACATATGGACACTGCAGGCGTACCACTCACTCCCATCGGGAAGCGGGCGACGCGTTTGGCATTGTAAAATACAGGAGGCGATGTTCCCTCACGTGGAATCTGAACTATTGACACCGGACGGGAGTGTCGCAATATTTACAGCCTCACTGTGAACTACCCATGAGAAGTAGATAAAACTAGGCGTAATGATAGAGTCGTGTTCGTGGCTAATTGTCATATAATCAATAAAACAAGAGCTAGAGCCGTTTTCTGCAATCATACACACTCCGTAGTTTTATTTATTTATTTATTTATTTATTTATTTATTTATTTATTTATTTATTTACTTGTTTATTTAATCTATCTTGATCCCTGAGGATCTTTAACCTCCGCCGAAATCTCGAACACACGGGCGTTTTCGCTTTTCGCCTCCATCACTCCGTAGACGGACATGTCTCACTATGCAACCGTTATTGTGGGAAAGCCTTCTTACAAAAATCAAGCTTACACCAATTCTTTCAAAGTTGGCTTCACCTTACCAAGGATTACATAGCTGGGAAGACATGTTTTGGGGGGAATTAAGGCCGCCTTATCAAAATACGAAGGCACTAGGCCTTTTTTTCTATAAGGTGGTGCTACGCTCTCCTGCGATTCATGTCACATCGCTCTGCAGTCGTTCATGTGCTGGATCCTAGCCATTTACAGCACCGCTGTAAAACAGAACGGGTCTTCGTTCCTCCACAGCGCCGCTGTTTGATGCCCTGAGGTTGTCCGCTACTGCGCAACAGCGCCATGCGCTCGATTAATGGTGATGCGTGATTCCCTTCGTCCCGAAAGTCAGCAGCTGAGTGACCGAACACTGCACTAGAAATTTATCAAGCATGACAAGCACGTGCGCGAGGGCGAGGGCTAAGCTTGGCGTCACTCGGTGCACTCTCGGCGTGGGCACGCGGAGCGCGATAGCAGCGCCGCGGTGTGGACCTGTTGTCGCTCCGGCGCTCCGGCAGCCTGCGCCGTAGTCCGTTTACTTTTTTAACAGCGCAGCTGTCAGCAAATCGTTTGTGTATGGTGTCCTCAGTTAAAAATACCAAGAAAATTCCAAGCCCTCCAGCACGCGTGCCTCGAGCGCACGTTGGTCAAGCCAAGCATACCCACTTAGAGCGTTTGGCCAACAGTGGCCGTAAAAAAACTACAGCGTTCGCCGTATCGTCACGACACTTGCTCGGAACGAGAAAGACACGTCATAGCGTACGCCCCTCGTTCGTTCGTCCGTCCTCGTGTAGTCGTGCGCATGCGCTCTGTACCGTAGAAGAGCCTCGTCTTGAATGTCGAAGCTGTTTTAGGCGATTATTGACTCCGCATGGCCCGGCTGCGGATAGTTCGCACGGCCGAAGAAGCGGCCGCTCTGCTTCAAGAGGCTCGGCATGCAACGCATCCGCTAGATGCGATAAGTCGCGCTTGCAGAGTGGTGTACGAAACGCCGCCCAAAACGACGCGCTAACTCTCGCCTTGCTCAACTCAAGGTCATTGAAATGCCATGCCGCCGACTTCAACCACGACACCACAACCATACTGAAACTCAACTTCGCGTCCGCCAATGATCACCTACAACAGCTTCGCCATGCAAGGCTCGCGCTTGAGTGCCAGCTTCCTTGAATTTTTGGCCGACAATACACCGCGTTCCCAATGCACGCACCCCAAAACAAATTCCAAGACACTAGATGCCCGGGCAAGAAATCAAGGGATTAATCAACATTTCACGATATATCTCCGGGATTCCGCGGTCATATATTACATGATCGTTTCTTTGTGTTAGTTTTTGTTTTACTTCACGGTGCTGCAGCCACGGCCCGCTGCCTACCGGTACAGGATGGCCACCTTGCTCTAATTTTTAAACCAACACCCTTACCCTCTTTTTAAAAAAAACGTTTTCAACAACAACTTGGGTGTTCCAAAATGACTGAAGGTCGGGGTGAAAGCCGAACTTGGTGCCAGAAAAAGCAGGCCTGTGGCAGAATTAATATAATCGGTAATCGTTATCTGATGATCGGCAAAGTTACTGGCTCGTCAACTGGCCGCCACGGAGCTGTACATTATCGTGGACGGGCGAGGAGTGGCAGCTTCTTTCCACCCTCCCCCTTCCCCCGGTGACTTCATTAGTTCCTTTGATGGCGACATTTTCCTTTTTCATTGCAACTTTATCGTTTCAACTAGTCAGTTTGCCAAATATCAAAAATACGTTACAAGCGTGTTTTGTTTCATTACGTGCTTATTTTGATATTTCTGAGAAATTTACAAAATGTTAGCTTTTTTTTCTTTCACGCTGTCTTTTCCTCACAGTTTGCCGTTCGTGACTTGTGCGCTGTTTTTCTTAGGCATTTTTATTATGCGTTTTATGGAATCTCACTGATATTTGCTTTGTAGTGGTCTTGAAACAATTTAAATATTTATTTCACAAAATATGCAGAAAAACGGCAATATTGCTGCGTACCGCCACCTCGCAGAACTTTTTTAAAATTAAATAGACAGTTCATTTAAACGACCGGCAAACGCTTGGATGAAGACCTTTTTAGAAATTGTGTTGGAACTCGAAACAAAACTAGCGTTCGGTGAAGCTGCTTCGGTGAAATGGCCATGACTTCGATTGCGGCATTGGAGTAAATGGCGTCACCTACAAAAGGGGCCCGGACTGTGTATCTAAAACAGTTTTCTCGAACGCTTCTCCATCAGACTTGCTTCATCAAAGCCTTTTTAGCAAGAGCACTTCAGTTAGTTTTAAGTTTAATAAAAATGGTAGCGTTATTGTGCTGTCCACATCGTTCCTGTGGCCTCTATAACGCCTAGCAACCCAAAGCGCAGTCTACAGTAATCCCAAATCAACCTCAGTACGAACATAATCTCACACAATCCCTGAATTGTGCCCCTTTTCAAAGCGACACGTAGCAAACCTTTATTTTCTCGGCGCGCCGATTCGCGTGTTTCGAGGGACATCTTGCAGCTGCAAGGAGTCCCCATGGAAACAACGGCCCAAGATGGCTGCTTGTGGGGCAGCCGGGAGGCTCAGTTTTAATGAAGCATGTGTTCAAGCTTTTGTCGGTCATAAGGCAGGCCGAGGTTTTCGCTGACATCGCCAAGAATACCGCCTTGTGGGAGTAGGTTTCTACTAGTGCTCTCACTTATCTTTCTTATCGCCAGGAATGTGCGGTGCTCATGGCCGGATTTGCAGGCGCTTTTGTGCTCTGGAAGTTTTTCGTTGAAGAGTTTGGCACCCCCCTTCCCCCTCCTCATTTTCTTTTTTTTTCTTGGAATACCATGGAAAGCACCGCCAGCCTCCGAAACGTCTTGCCGTGCCCGGCCTTTGTTAGTCGTTCCCCTTGTGTGTGATTTTTTTTTTTCATGGGAGAAAAAAGGTCATGAACCTTCGGTGTGACTGTCAGTTCAAAGGCAGCAGACTTCCTCCTCAGCGCTCTCCATTTCAAAGGTCGAACACCTGCCTCTTGAATCTGCGAAACCTAGTAACCACACACATGTGGCACGTGCACTATCAGCTGGGGGAAAATGGTCCTCCCGTGATAAAGAATTACCTAGAGTTTGGCCTGAGAAAAAAGAAAAGAAAAACAAGGAAGAATAAACGCAAGCAGGTTAGAGCCACCTAGTTAGAAAACGTGCCAAGAGAAAGAGATTGACTGAGAGAGAGGAGGAAAGCCATCACTACACTTGAGGCACCGCATTGATGTGCGTAATTTTTTGTGAGTTGTGTTCTTTTTAATAAGAAAAAGCGAATGTTTGTCTTAGATTTTGAATAGGAAGAACAGCAGAAATATTTGACGTCAGTAACTTTAAAGAAGTGTAAATAAATAACAAGATGCTGCTGCATAAGCCAGCATTCGATAAAACCTCTTCGATAAGAATGATACCGCTAAACTCTCCGAACCCCATTCGAAGTCCCTTCAGGGAACAATCCCCCAGAAAAATCAGATAGTCATACCCTCTATAATACTAATTAGGGGGTCGGCCGTGACGTTAAAGTCGCAAAGTTAAAATTTAGCGCCCATATCCCACAGTCTGTTTTATTTCAACTTCATCTATCTTACCCAAGAACGCGGCAACCGCTGGTACCAATTATGCACGCTTTTGTTTTGTTTTGGCAGTTCCGGAAAGCTGGGACTGACTGTGAGGGAAATTGTGACAAGTTCAGGTAAAAATGAAAATAATAAAACGACTTCAAAGATTTGTTACTTTGAAAATTTCGGTATTCTGATAGTTCGATTCTTGGTTGAACGAAGCGCCCGCGCAGCTGCATACCCAACGGGCCGAAACCGGCGTCCGTCTGGGACATCTGGCAAGCTTGTCACGCCGGCATTTTCGGTGGACACATCTGGAGGCGGGATGCCCGGTGAGCGCGTCCCGTGCCAGCCGGTGCGACCTTGCGTACGAGAAACAGGTCAGGCGTGGCAGCGGGAAACCAGGGAGATAAGCGCATTCCAATGTAGTCACCGGAGGGGAATCAGGGCGTCGTGCTTAGGTGTGCTTCTGGGTAGGCACAAACTTCAAGCAAAAAAAGATCTCATATCGCAGAGCTACAAGAACAGCGACCTTAAAACGCTACAGCAGTTTGGGGAAAAGCTTTGATGACAGCGGAATGTGGCAAGGCTGGCTTGACACATAACGCGAAATTATAATCTTTTGGTTTCCCTAAATTCGGCGTCATTGACACGAAGCTCACCATTGTTTACAGTATACCGTTACAGTCCGGACATAATCAGCCTGAAAGAAGTGTCAGAGTAACTCTAAGCAAGCGGTTCCGAAATATTGTCCGTGAAAAAAACCTTGTCCGCGCGGCCATTTCAGAAGGTCCTATTCCGAAAACAAATGGTACGAAGAGCTCACGTTAGAAACTCAAGCAAATTCCGGAGCGCGGCATACTTTTTACACTTTGCCTTTGCTATTATTTTTATTTTCAGTGCTAATATTTTCATTATTTTCACAGTGCTATTATTTTAACAGAAATAAATATGGCTAACAGCTGACGGAACCTCGCAAACCTCTGAGTAGCTGGCTTGAAACCACCCACAGCCAGAAAAAGAAATTAAAAAAAAATCGTCTAGTCCCGATTCCAGTTTGCGAATTACTGCTCTAACTTTTGTGTTTTTTTTATAATAAAAATAGTCACCAGTCACTGAGAACGGTGTCCAGGCCAGCAAAGAAGCACGCTACAAACGGCATACATTATTTGCTATTTAGGCCAGCGATCGGTTCCCGGAGCACCTGCTCAGTACGGAAATATTTAGGAGAGAAAAACATGCTATGGTAAAAAAAAAAAAAACTGTGGTAAAGATAAATAAGGGACATTTCATACTCCAACCGTTTTTTTCCCTTGCAGAGCACATAAAGCTAACTCCACTGTTCCCGGCAAATGAAACCTACTTTTCTGGGTAGCACCCGGCTGAGCTTGGGTTTGTCGCTTCTGCTCCATTTCTCCATCTAGGGGCTGAGCAAATAAATTGGGTTCGTTTTAATTAGAGGTTGCAAGTAGACTGATTGATTTTTAACTGCAAACGTTGATGACGGTAAGCAAACACAGACGGAAAAAAAGTGAAAACAAGGCGCCTTATCTCCCACTGCCAACTGCAGGGTTTTAGTAACAAACGCAGAGCTCATAAGAAAATATTAAGCGGTGCGTGACAGAGAAAGGTAAACATTGTAGCTAAACAACATTCATCACTGCGTGTACATTATCGTTATTAATAAAAACCAGGTGGTAGATTAGATAGCGCTTCGGTTCTCTCGTATTTAACTTCGTCCGTGTTACATTAGCGCCAGCAATATTTTGAGTTTGTCTTGATTCTTATCCCCCATTACCCCTACTTTCGGCCCCCTATTTCTTGCTTTCTGTTTATGATCACGCTTCACAACATTATATCCAGGGCTTCATGAATATGAATATAGCTCCCGAAGATACACGAATGCGGCTACAATGAAAAAAAAAAAATCTATATAAATGAACTCCGTAACTAGGAGTACACTTGCTACAGAAGATTTACTTAGGCAGATTTTTACGGGCACACCTACACCGGACTCAAAAAAAAAAAAAGCAAACGACAACATAATCTTAGATGGCTCATTTGAGAGTCATCTTGTCTCGCCGAAACAAACAGCGACTTCGACGTCGTAACGAAACGAAGCTATCAAGAGTGAGGTGCAAGGTTTGGTGATTTACAGAGCTCATACGCGTACACGCGAGTTCCTTACCAGAAGGCAAGTGCGGCGGCAAGTTGAAGAATCGACATGAACCTGCATGGAACGTGAGCGTCATCGTTCGCAAAACTAAATAATATAGAACGTCAATGCGAAATAGGAGTGCGGAATAAAGTAAACGAGCTCTATTCTACGAATACCGTTTTTCACGGGGCAAAACTACTGCGTTCGCGATGGATATGTGAACACAGGGAGAGACCGAACCACCGGGAACGGGATCCGAAGGAAAGGTCTGGCAGCAGAAAATGGCCGGCAATCGGAACGAGAAGCGTATTCATGGGGACGAACAAACAGGCTCGACTTCACTGAGCGCCGGGCCGGAAGATTGAGACGAGAGCAAATAATAATAAAACGTACGTGAAATTGAAACGATCAGAACACAAGAAGCGATGTTCCAAAACCGAGCGCCGATTGAAAAAAAAAAAACGATGCGAATTGAAGAAATGGTTCGATAAAGAGGTATATGCAGGTACAGTCTATTTTGCGATCTATTTTGCCGCCGGTTCGGCATCGGCCGTGCGGAAATAAAGAAGGAATGGTGTAGACACTGTGCAAACGGGGTTGAAGCGTCCGGCGCGACTTCGCGTGAACCGCCCGGAGCTTCGTCGGAAATCTGCCGAGCCGACCGAAAGCGTCGCGTACCGTCGCGCGAAATACTCGGTAGACCGGAAGGGGACAACGAAGAAACTGGCGAAAAAAGCAAAACGAAGACAGCGAATAACAACGTAGGAAGTAAGCACAGCGCCGGAAATAAACCCGTCCAACACTGCGTGAATAACAGACGGGAGACATGCTCGGAACGCAACGGGCGTTTTTTTTTTTTTTTTTTTTTTGTGCGCACGTTAGTGATTTTTTTCCTCCCAACAGTCCAGGACATCCACGTATGCGGCAAACATGTCCGACCGGCCGTCGCGAAAATTGCATTGCCAGGAGTCAGTTTCGCGCAAAGAGGCATCGAGCTCACTTCAACAGATTTCCGCATTTCTGGTCATTTTGTATTACGTTCTCTTCGCGTCATTACCATGCTTTTGTCCTCTTGCTAAGGCCGTCCAATCTTATACAATACTAAAGAAAGCTTTTCGGCGGCTATTAACGTCCTTGTACGCGACTGCCGAGGCACGCCAGACTGCTGTTAAAAGGATTTCAAAAAGTATCAGTGGCGGACCGTTTTTTTTCCTTTTTTATTGAAAATCTACGAGAAGCTCAACTGCGCCGCGAAGCACGGGTTCTGCTCAGTAAAATTTAGGTCGGGCAACAGAGTGCAATTACGGCCGTAGATACCACTATATTTGGTGACTCTATGAGGAGCTAGCTACCCTTGGTTCGCACTTAATGCGGCATTACAATTCACGACGTTCGTTTTTGTGTTCCCAGGTGCGCTCGCGAAACCAGTCCATGTGGTTCAGCGACCAATGTGGTTGAACATGCCAGCGAAGGTAGCAAGGAAGAGGACCTTCGCTTTCCATGACACTAGCTGGTGCAGACACGTGCCGTTTTTGTATTCTTACAAAGAAAAAAGAGGAAGTGTCAACCGGAAGTGGGGATAAAGAGGGGGGGGACGACGCACGGCAGCTGTCCCAACAAACAATCCCGCCAGTCTGGCCCGTCTCCGCCTGGCTCCTTTCTTCTTCCTGAGAACTTTTCTCCACCCTTTCTGTTCAAAGAATTTGTCCCTCTCGCCCATCCTCTTAAGCGGTTTGGGGCTGGTTAGAAAGCGTCATGTGGTTGGAGTGAAGGCAACGACAGTCACGTGACTCTCTCTCCACCTCCGGATTGGTCATAGGGGGAAGAAGAAATGCCCATAGATGCTGATATGAGGAAGGAGGCGTTCCCTGGAGGCGTGAATTGCTTTCTGGGGTGCAATCCGGGGTGTATTTAAGGACAAGCAAATCCTCATTTTTGGTCAGTTGCAGCCAGCACTGCCTCCACGGCCCGGTGATCTAGGATGCCGTCCGCCATGCTCTCCCAGTTGCTGTCCGTCGTAGTCGTCCTGCTGTCCGGCTTGACGTCCGTCTGCTGTGAGTACCTCGTCTGTTCTGGTTTTGTTGTTGTGTCAGTAGAAATCTGAATTTTTTGTTGTGCGTACTCTGCTTATGCGCTTATTGAAATTATGCGCTTATTGATATTGAAAATATGCGCTTATTGAAAATTTGTCGCACAGCTTTAAAACTGCCGGCCGTCCCTAAGGGCGGCATGTTGGCCTTAGTATGGAAATAATTTCGAGTGTACAGCACCGCGACACTGCTTGTTCCCGTAATTTTTTTTTTCTTTTTGCCCATTCTGGTGTAAATACCTGCGGTTGCCGCGTCCCATACTTCCTTTGTTAAGCCTAGTTTTGTTAATTTGGCTTTATGTTAACTACTACAAGACACTCCGAACAGCAACGTCTTGTATCTTTTGTTCCTGTACCCGGCTTCGAGCAATATTCGCGAAGTTTCTTGCGTCTTTCATTTTGCTTCAGAGTATCAGCGATGCTGTACCTCTACGTTGAACACCCGACATGAATCTGCTTGAAACATGGTTAAGTAGCGCTGTAAGACGGGACAGTGAGTGCAGACCACACAGGACTAGCGCTAGTCGTGTTTGGTCTCTACTTTTTGTCCCGTCGTACCGCGCTACTTAACCGTGTTTCACAGTTCGGACCAAATAGTCCACGTATATGCGTTGACATGTCTGCTTGCCCCTAACCTTGCGTGCCCCGTGTTCCTTACCTCGCCCTCCCGCAGGCTACAGCGTGCACTTCAACCTGACCTCGGATGCGACTGCCCTGGACACGGTGGAGGCTAGCCGCTCCCTTCCCGCCTCGCTGCTTCCTCTAGCCGTAGCCCTAGCCGGTCCTGTGGTGGCTGTAGCGCTGGGAACCCTCAAGCCGGTGCTGCTGGCCCTGGGGCTCGTCTACCTGTCCCTCTTCGGCCTCACCTTCGTCCCCGTCGTAGGCGACGTGCTCCAGTCCGGCTTCCGGGCCTTCGGAACGGCGGTGACCGACTCCGTTTCGCCCACTCTCGGCCGCGACGTGCTCCGAGTCGCCGGCCTCGACACGGAAGTGTGCCGCGTCCGGGCGGTGTGCGAGGTGACCGAAGACGCCGTGCGCAAGTACCCCACCGTGGCGGCCATGCTGCGCTCCCTCACCGGTGCCGTCCAAGCGAACGGGGAACACGAAAGCCTGCTCAAGGGACTACTCGGTGGACTGTCTGGACTCGGCTGTGAATCTCTGTACTCGGCCTGCGCTCAGTCGCCCTTCGATAGGTTTTCCAAGGCCCTGTCCTGAACTGAAGTTCCGAAAAATTAGGTTGTTACAATTTAGGATCTTCTCATTGCACAAAATAAAAAAGTCAGTCAAACAGTGCCCTTTTAGTCGTGTGTTCAGCCCATTTCGCGCTTTGAGGCCTGGTGAGGTCTCGGCTGCGTTACTGTGGTTGTATTTTCAGCAAGATGGCATTACGAAAGATGGTAAGACAACATACGAAACGACTTAGGTAAGATAAAATAGAGGGGCAGAGGAAATTATTTAGTCAGTAAGTTCAGGAGAGAGCAAAACAAGAAGTGGGAAAACAAAGCAAAAGTGTACTTGATCCGAGTACTTCTAGTCCGGCCGACGAGACACGCATCCCTATGTTAGCGGCCCTGCTTTTTTGTGCCCCGAAAAGATATAAAACACTGGGAGATACAATGGCGGCCGTAGAGAGAGGGAAAATTCTTTAATGAGACCGAAGAGGTCAGTTCTGCTATTCTAGCCACCGCAGCCCTGCATACTGCTGGGCTTGCTCCTTCAGATGGTTGGTGAACATGTGATGAGGGTTAAATGCTAACATGAATGATACAAATAAGAAAAGTAAAAACGCGAGAAATCCACCAGCCGGATACACGCACACACACATAAAAAAGCGACAGAGGCAGTCACGAGGTGGAGTCGAGTGCAGAGTCTCTAAGAAAACGCGCAAGAGCTTGAAACCCCGCACTGCACTGTCTTCGCGGTTCCAGGGAGCCTAAAAAGTCCTTCATGCTGAGAGTTCTCGCATGTAGTAATCTTCGCGCTGTCATTCGCGCCGAGTCGAAACGTTGACAAACAGTCTCCTCTCGTACACCGCAAAGGGGACACACTGCAGAGGTGATGCCACCATACCGATTTTGTCAAGAAAGCTTCGAGGCGCAGGCGATATATAGCCCACTCTGTTTGGCCGGATAAACCGTGAGGTATACGAAACGTGCACTGCGGGTCGAAAGCGGAAAGGGGGGCGTACTGCAGGTCCGGGTTCCGCCAGTGCTGCAATCGCACGCCCCATGAGTTGTGACTATTCCGTTGACGTACTCCTTAGAAAAAGAGAGTTGGACTGTTGAGCTCTTGGAATGGCCCTCGCGCGCGAGCTGATCAGGTGTTACATTGCCCGTGATGTCACAGTGCCCTGGCAACCACTGCAACGAAATAGTAGGCGTCGTGCGAGTCTGCAGCAGCCTTGTGTGATATTCCTCGCTTCGCGACGCCTACCCATGTGAGAGACTCGAGCAATTTGAGAGGTTATTGCACCAGAGTTGATTAAAACAGATAAACAAAATAAAAAAACAGAAAAAAATAACACAGAAAAACCAAAGCAAAACTCAAATAAACAGAGGACAAATACAAGGTACTCACATCAATAACACTACGGAAACACTGGCGGATAACTTCTCCGCCCTTACGACAGCGTTCACGTTGAGTGGAACTGCATCAATTTTGGCCTTTTTTCTTCTCTGTTACAACGAGTAAGAGCCTCGGCCAATCAGCCTTGTTATCCCGGTGTTTAGGCGTACCATTTGACAGCTTCAGCGTTGAGCTTAGGACCTGCCAAGGAAAGCCAACTCGTTGCAGGCTCAAGCAGCGCGTGCCGGTGGACGACTAATACCTCAAAGCGTACCAGGAGGCCTAACGTTACGCCGGCGCGTAGTCGCGTTCCTCCAACATGCCTTGCCTGCGGGGCCCTCGACACGCACTATCATTCTTTGTGCGAGTGCCCAGCAGACCCCTTTCCCCCCTTCCTTCCCCCTGGCCTCTGGGAGCAGGCGCTGCGCGACCCGGAGGCATCGAGTCAAGACTTGGTGACCACTGGGGCCCTGGCGGTCGCGGCGGCCCTCTGGACCGCCTCCTTGATACCTGAGTATCAAGGAGGTATTGATACCTGAGTATCAATAAAGTTGTTTCTCTCTCTACTCCTCCGTCGCGTGAAGTTGGGTTAGCTCACTGGCAGCGATCAAGCCGTTTATACGGCTTCATCTCAGAACCGCGAAATACACGGCGGTAGGGTACAAGTGTTCTTGCTCTAAAAGAACGCTGCATTCTTCTGTAAAGCCTCCCCATAAATGAACAATTCGGACACTTGGTCCCATTGCTTTTTTTTTTTAAGGACACAAGCGTAAAAACACTAGCGTAGCATTCGCAATGAACAATTAAGTTGCTTCTCTCCTTTCACAGAGTGACGGGAAGGGAAACTGGTTTGGCCGTGGGATGTTCACTCGATTAACTGAGCCGCTGTTCTCAGGCCTTTTAATCTTCAAGGGAAAGGCTGAATAAATGCCGACTTGGTACAGTGTTGGTCAACATAATGTCTTGATTTTATTAGCTAACGGATGGAAGAACGTACGTAAATCCTGTTTTAGCGCCGAAGATTGGTCGAAATGTTTCAAATTTACTTTCCCGTGAATTCGTTTAAAAGTGCAGAATTGTCAGCCAGCTGAAATAATTTGTGTGGTAATGGCGCTCAGCAATGCTGCCGTTGCGACCTATCCAGACACTGAAAAAATGAAGGAAGCTCACTCTAACGCGTGAGACTTGAAGGTATATAGTGAAGCTGTACGCAACCTGCACGACCATCACGACGGTTTAAGTCCACGATTTCAGCTGATTTGCTTCTTCTTCGCGGCCGCAAAGACTACTTACTCCATCATTGTTGCATAAGGGGGAGCTTCCTTCGCTTTTTTGGAAGTTATAATCGTTGGTTCGTCACCTTGGAGGGGCGTACGCTATGACGTGTCTTTGTCGTTGCGAACAAGTGTTGCCACGATTACGGCGAACGGTGGAGCTTTATTGGCCAACCTTGGCCTATCTCTCGAAGTAGGTATGCTCGGCATTTTCTTGGTATTTTTACAGGTGGATACGAAAAATTACGATGTGTTAAACAGCTTCGCTGTTAAAATATATAAAGCCTACAACGAATACAAAAAGCTTTCCGAACAACGCGAGAAACCACACCCCGAAATGCCGATTTGCCCGCCCATCCCGTTAGCTTCTATGATGGAGATACTTCATTTGTATATTAATTTTTACTTAGTTTTATTTTTCTCGCCTTCTAGGTAATTTATATTGGAATTGTTATTACAACTGTACGCTTCACGAATCAAACAAAATTATTCAAGGGTCGTTCGCATCGATAACAACTAAAGAGAAAGTAAAGAGGATTATAAAGGTCGTGAACTTTTATAACGTACTAAATATAGAGGTTGTGCAACAGAATGTAAGATTAAATGAAGTTCACAAACAAGTATACCTGTACAACCATATGTTATTGAAAACAGAAACAAATTAATAGACTTTAGCGACCAGCGATTGTTTTAAATGTTACCCAAATAATCCAAGCGCTGGTTCTGCCTTTCTTACATTCTCCATTGTGTGCAAGAGCGAGAGCTTGCAGAGAAAAACGCAAGTGACTCGCGGCCAATTTAAGCAGACTGCGCAACATTCCCCCATAATTTTACCTTTCTTTGTGTTTGTATTATGGAACTGGTTCGTTGTAGGCATGCCGGTTGTAAAGTGTCGCAGGACGCCATTTGTATCCCCCAGCTGTGATTCCTTTCACCCCTCCACTGAAGAAAAGCAAACCTTCCTTCTCCAAATTAAAAAGACAATGCCCTGATTTTGTCGTACGGGAACGCTAACTGTTCGTATAGTTCCAAAACATAAAAAAATGCATTGCGCCAACGTCCTTTTTCTTTTGGCTATCCTTTCTTTGAAGCAGCGAACCATGCATTACGCAACGGGTGTGTTTGTACTTCGCAATAAGCCCCAAAACACTCTGAGCCACGCTAGCCTCAGCTTAGCTTTTTTTTACTTTCCGCACTAGCGAGCCCCGTAGATCGGTCGTTTGGAACAGGCTAAGCAACAAAAAGTACTTCGCTTATCTGGCACAACCATGCTTAGTGCCTGGGAAAACAAAAATCGAAGTAACGCGTGTGCTAGATTTTAAAGGTTCAGAGTACGTAGGCTGAGCGCCACAGTTTGCGCTTCTTGGATTCGGCGCCATGTGCAGGGGCGGTCGAACGATAGGTAGAAGTATCACGAAAACACACCTTTCAGGCCGAAGGACAATCACCTGCAAGGGCGGCTGGGTATGAGGGTGTCTCAATCCGGGTTCCCCCCGGTTGCGCCACAGAGAGGGCTTTTCGCGAAGTCTAGTGATTGCAACGACACGTGGCTGTGGGAGGGGTAAGAGGGAGCTAAGCACTTTTCTAAAGAAAGCTACCACAATGGAGGACGGAGTAGCAAGGCCGATTGGACAGTGCACACCGACGGTTCGGCAAGAGGGGACATCTATGTTCGGGTAGCCGTTTTCGCGATAAGCAATGTGATCCGTAACGTACGCTTTGCTAAAGACTGGGGGCTATACAACGTACCGCAAGATACACCTGCCTCTCTCTTTTTTTTTAATGGCATCGAGGTATACGTGGGCGGGTCAATGAATATGGATTGTTCCTGTACAAAGGCAGGCTTTTACCCGCAAAAGCAACGCTTGGGCTATTAGAAACACTGTACTAGAAGGCTACGGACTAATTTCGACCCATCGTAGACATTTCCACATTGGCCTACGTCTCAGCGGGAAAAGAATTTAGTTTTCATAGCTAGTCTTACGCATCCCTCGTACTAAGCCTCAGCCACTGTGGCGGGTGAAAAACTGGATCACATCGCAGGCGTGGCTTATTTCGCAGCAACCTGCAAATAATGTGGATCACAGATTTGTGGTGCCCTTTCGCTGATAAATGTGTAATTCTGAAGGTCGGGACTCCGTAAGGCAAGACCACACAATTCCAACAAAATTTCCAACTTCTTGGTTCCACATTCTCCCCGCAATCGTCTTCCAATCGCAGCCGTTTTGTAGCTGCGCTCTTATATCCGGCCGCTGAGAACGCGGGGTAAGGTAACTACGCAGGTTGGCAGTGTGCATATCGCGTACGTAAAATTGTCAATGCTGACAGAATCACAATGATTTATACAGGGTCACCTTTCATCTAAGGACCTAGCCAAACCACACGCAGTAACGAAAGTCGAGCTAGTTGGTACGGTTGCATTCGTCTCTCTTTCTTCGTCCCCGTCATTTTAGCGCTGTTAGAAGAATGAAACCACACGCGCCCACAAGCCAGTGTACGATGTAATGTAGTTGTGACGCGAGCGCCGCTACGCCTCTGCCGCGTTAACCACGTGGTTGCCCAACCAAATCACCCTCTGCGTGGCGCAGCCAGAATCACGCAAAGATAAAGCACAAGGAGGCGAGGGAGGAGAATCAGACGACGCACATCCTCAGTTTTGTGCCCACACATGCAGCATGTACGGAACACGATTCCTGCATGTGAAGATAGCTTCGCCCCACTTCGACTGTTAATGAAAAGAAGCAACCTTTACAGATTCTAGGAGGCCAACAAGGCGAACTCATTCGAAGCGCCACAAGCGGGCACGCCTTGGAGACGGAACAGTGGGACTGCCTCATTTCTTACTCATTAGTAATGCAAAGGCATTAATTGAGTCATTGAGCAAAAAACCAGCCATGCAAGAAAGGCGGCAGTTCGCCTCTCTTGCATGGCTTGGGCTCGCAGAAAAGCCGCTCCGAAATTCCCATTGGTGGCCGATGAATTTAAATTGGCTGCGAATGCAGCTAGTGGAAATGGGAACGAAGATGGGAACGAATGTTCCCATCTTCGAATGTGCGACAGCCCGGCGTTAAGCCTAGCGTCCCGTTTTGATCTCTAGCGCCGCCATTGGCCCGCCAACTGGTACCCGCAGCTAGGCGTACACATGAAATCGAACACGATGAAATGAATTGCGAAATGAGGTGGACAAATGAAATGCGGACACGAAAATATGGACCAGAACATGCAAAATTAAAAAAAAAAAACTATTCTCTAGGTCCAATACTCGCGCTTTTGGTATTTGGAAAGGCACATTTCCTGACTTTGTTACTGTAATTAGGCCTCGCGTCAATTTGACTGGCATGGAAAGGAAGAGGAGGAGGAATAAACGTTTACTGATTCCTGAAATCGCGCTATTTGTGTGTTCTGTTTCACATTTTCATGATCGCATTTCCTTTGTCTATGACTGTACACGGTGTTCCTTAGCCTGGTAGGCTCAACGTTAGGCTACCTGCCGTTAAGCCTAAACGTTAAGGCCAGAATACGCACTCTTGGGCAAAAAGGACTAACAGTTCGTCTTCTGGGGGACTAAATGCATGCGTTTCGTCTTCCCGTTACTCTTTATGGGTCGGCGGGGACGAATCTATAGTCCGCATTTGTGCACACGGCACACACTCTGCCACAGATACTTCCCTTGAAGACTAACGGTTGCCCGCGAAGATGGAGCGAATATGCAACAAAAAGTCGGGAAACAACGTCGTACGTCCGCCACCGATCTAGCTGGGACAAAAAAGTTCGTTGGCGGCGAAGCGGCAGTGAAGCGGAGAACCGAAAGAGCCAGTCAGGTATTCCGGTTTCTCCTCCATGGCGCGTACCGACCGCTGGCGGAAGGCCGCTTTGGAAGCCTTTGAAAGCAAAAGAGCTTGATAGGCGAACGCGCCGCTCGCGCCCTATAAAACACGTATTGCAAATCAGAGATCGTTTGAGGAAAATGAGGTTGCAACGAGTAAATTCACCGTGATTTTGACAGCTCAGGCGGCGAGCGATACACGGTCCGGAACCAGCTGCCATGGCTTGTGTCGCCTAGGTAGGCATGTACGATAGCTTCTACTAGGTAAAATAAAGACGATACAGCTACATCACATGTATTAACAGTGACATGGGGCCCGCATGCAAGATCGGCACGTGAGGAACGGGAGGTATCACTGAAAGGGCCTCTCAAATATGACGAACACTAGAAGTAGCAAGCAGTATGTATTGTGGGCCTAGTTTGACATGTTGCTGCTGCTGCTGATGATGATGATTTACTGGTCATTCCCTTTGCAACGGGTTGGCACTGTGAGTGCTCTGGCCAAACAAAACAAAACAAAAACAGTTCAAGACAAACACATACAAGTGGATACCCTTCAGAGTTCACAGTTATCGCATGCCGCCGTTGACCACTCACGCACGATTGTCTCACATGAGGGCGCCACTGAACTGTGCCCACAGACCACGCGCACCGTAGTCAAGCAATCGGGTGCACTGCTAGGCTGACGCCTCGAAGCTGTATTTTGCACGGAGGCGCTATCTATTTAGGTGGACGAGAGGTGAAATGCCGGCTTCATGTTGTGGAAGCCGCTAGTTCTACCGCGGCTTCGAATCGGCCCGGGGTGCCCCCCCCCCCCTTTTTTTTTAGATGCAAAGCATCTCTTGCTCTCGGCTCCGTCGTCCGTCGTCCATCCATCCGCCGGCCCAGGAAGACATCGGCAACACTGCCGCTCCAGGAGCCCTTTGAGGGGAAGCGTGCTCGTCTCGTGTCGGCCCAGGAAGACACCGGCAACACTGTCGCTCCAGCATCTCATGGTCGGGGCTATGTCCTTCCCTTGTTGTGGCGCCGTCCACACCCCCACTGGCGCATGCTCGGGCTCATCTCGGGCCGGCCCAGGAAAGACACCGGTAACACTGTCACTCCAGGAGCCATTAAAGGGTAAGACACCACCGGGCGTTCAGCAAGACCGAGCAAGCGCAGTGGGGGTGTGGACGGCGCAAACAACGACAAGGGAGGGACATAGCCCCGTCGCATCTAATAAAATACACCATCTTCCCGTAGGGAACCCTGAGTAGTATGCGAAACAGCCATGGGCTCAACGCAATTTCCATTTCGTAGTTTCGGTAAGTGGAAAAGTGTGGTAGTTACCATGGAAACCAAACTGTAAATATAACGGTAGCTACGTACCTCAACCTAACGGAAACGACGAACTGAAAACTAATGGGCACTTGAATCGACCCCCTGGCTGCTTTGCATACTACTCAGGGTTCCCCTACGGGAAGATGGTGTAATTTTTTTTTCTACTGCCTCCAGCGCTTTTGAAAACTTAAAACGCATATTTGAGCAAAAGGAACGCCCTCGACTCACGCAGAATCGTCGAACGACGTACATCACAAGCGGGAAGTTCCTTCACTGGGTCTGTTTACTGAACGCCTCCTGGTTGATTCCGGGCAAGAGGTTGTTTGTCACACTGAGAGCAACCCAGCGGAGACACGGCGGCGGATGCCGTGTCTTCACTTCATGTAGCTCGTCCCGACGAACATACGGTGTCCTGCCGCTTAATGTTTTCCGCCCCGAAAATTTCATCGTGACAGTTCGCTCCATGTATTCTGGCCTTTCAACGTTCGCCCTATAGCGTCTCGCTTGAGCGTCCAATGCCGCCAGCCGGTTCCCATTGGAAAAAGCACTCGTTAAACTTGAAGCTGCAGGATTCGGTTGACGTCTAAGCCTGGCAGGAGCTGAGGTGCCGTCAACGGCACGTCACTGTCACTGACAGCGACACGCACATGACTCGTGATAGCGCTGTCCTCGCCTAACGAATGTAGCAGTGTACTTGATTGGCTGAAGCGTCGTCGCGAAAAGTTACTTCGCCCATAGTCACGTGCAGTATGCTGCGCACGCCAAAATGCGGATGCGGATGTAGTATTTATTCGTCAGATATTTCCCCACGACAAAAATGTTCTTAAAGATGCAGCATTGCACCAAGGTAGTAAAAGCAGTGTCCGTCCTGTACTACGCTCAAAAGCTTACATCAGTGGTTCTCAAGTGAAGGTCCGCGGACCAAAAGGGTCCGCGAGAGCATTTGACGGGTCCGCGAAGCCTCCCTAAAACATTTTCCCCCGCCATTCTTTTCTTATTTTCGCCAGCACTTGCTTGCAATTCAAAAAGGTGGCTTCGCCGCATTACATGTGCGCTTTAGTTGCTTCGCGTAGCCAATATTTTAACATTTGCTCTTTGCACAACACGCCAGCTATGACGTGGGAAAAACAGACTGAGAAAAGGCAGTGTGTACGTGTTTAGAAGACTTTTATATTCAAGAGCAAATTGTTTAACATTATGACGCGCATTGACCGCAGAAGAGGCGGCCATTGGATAAGTGTGTGCGTGAGGTAAGCTGGAAGGGAAAATTGTTAGACATTATGGCACCGATCAACATGTGCTCCATGTTGAAAGTGATGGGGCTCCGCCCATCACTTTCGCAAGCCCAAAAGGGGTCCCCGAGGCAGTCATGGCTGAGAAACACTGGCTTACATTAAAGAAGCTTCTACAGAACTTTCATGGCACTTGAGGTAAGAGGTATACTATTATGCCATCCATATGGTGTTGCTGATTGGAAATCGCTCGGAGATTAACAAAATATGAAAGCGAGGAAGAATATTTTGCCATTTTAGCCCCGTAACTCCCGTGGGCTTTTTTACGGCACCGGGAGGAAATGCGATTCGTTCCTGAGTGGCGCAGCGCTCGCAGCTAAATGCTCTGACTCCGCTTTACATGTTTGCAGTAGATACAATAAAAAAGACCAAACTAAACCAGTTGTTTCTTATTTTCTATTCAAATGGTGAGGTCGACGCAGGCTCCGGCGCGCTGTGGTTGAAAAGATGGCTCCAACATCCGAAGGCGGATCGAGATAGTTGCGATTAGTTATACCCAGAAGCGTCACATGGCCAGGCTGGTGTAGACAGGTTCTTTCAGGGAAAGAAATGGGCACGGTATCCTCGTATCATATCGATGCAAAAGAAGTGGCGATGTCGTGACTTCACAGGGAGCAAGGCAGGGATCAAGAATAACATAAAGCGTTAGCTCTCGTCAGAAAAACATCCTCATCCGCCTCCAGTTTATTTATTTCTTTTTCCTGCAGACAGGCATTACCAAAGCTCCTAAAGCACACGTGCAGCTTCGCCACGAGGCCACCCTAGTCCCGTTTTTTTTGTTCTATTTTTGCGCGGAACCCGCGGAAGAAAATGAAGCAGGAGCAGCAACAAAACACGGGCGCAATGCGCAGCTCATTACCCAAGTAGCGCACCTGCCGCTCGGGCGAGGCCCGGAATTTCTAAGCGCGGTTTTCTCGCGGCAGCCAAAGCGGAACAAGCTCAAACCGAATAGGCCACCACCACGACCAGCCCTCCCTATTAGCATCCCGGAACGCTAATGAGGCCCCGCGTGCTACCTCAGCTGCTGAGCGCCGTTGGAAGGTTAAAACAAAATGCGCGCATAAACACAAAATGAATGAAAATAACGTGCGTGAATCTTCCTTCAGCGTAGGAACGTCAACTGAACCGCGTGCCGAGCGACCTTCTACGATATTGCGGCGCAGTGGTTTGTTTGTGTATGTGATTTTGGGCGCGGCATTGTTTCTGCGCTGTTTTGGCGCGCGTGTGTCTTAACCACTAAGCCGACTACAGGAAGCCAAAACAGGAGATTCGTTTGGTAAAGGCTCGCCGCGCGAGATAAGAATGCACGCAAGATTACGGCTTTTGTGGGATTGTGTGACTGTAGCCTTAGATAAGTAAATGAAAAATGAGTACCAAGTCTCTGTTTCATGACCCATGACCTGCATTTCTCAGTCCACTCACTCACACTCATTTGGGCTTAAACTCACTCGTGAGTTTGAGTTTGAGCCCAGGTGATCCCGAGTGAGGTTGAGCTCGACTAAGTTTGAGTACGCCTGAGCCCGAGTGAGTTCTGAGTCCATTTGAGTTTTGAGTCAGAGTGAGTTTTGAGTCCATTTTGAGTTCTGAGCCCGATTGAGGTCTGAGTTTTGCGCTCGCTGTGAGTTTGAGTTAAGGGGAGCGTAGATGAGTTGCTCAGCAATGTACCTGCTTCGGCACGAGTGAGAGGGGATTCCGAAAATAAAGAAGTGAATAGAGCCGGTCCAACTTTTCCAAGGTATGTAAGGATAGTAGTTGTTATACAGTTCACAATTTGTATGTTGCGCTGGAGCGATTTGATTTTTTTTAAAGCAAAGCTTTTTACCTCTACCCCCCAAGGGTTCTTTCGCGACCGTTGGTGTCACCAGAAAACTCCAGCGAACAAATAAAAGAATTTACTGGCACCGCCTGGAATCGAACCCGGAACTAATAGACTAACAAAGCGACAGCTCGTTGTCTTACCGATTTTGCTACGAGCCCACGCGAAGACGGGGAAGACAGGTGGTCTACTCACCAAGCACATCTACGGGTTTACCCCCTCCGTTCTCGCTGAATGCCACGTGAAAGCGTCACGCGACGACTCACGCCCGTCTATCGGCCGTGGGCGCCTCGCTCATGTGCTAAGAGTTACAAAAATTAAAGGAAGCTCACATTAATGCATGGCGTCTCACTTCTAGCACGCCAATGTGCTAAAGCCTGTGGCCTCCAGTGTTCACGTAAAAAATCACAGCTCTTTGTCGTAAGACCTCACGCAAATCAAGGAATACATTCAAATACTCCTTGATTGCCAGGCCCATCACTCTCAGCCCCAGCATCAAGATCCTGGGCCTACATCTCCAGGCTAACACCAAGAGTGACGTCTCCTTGCAGCGCCTCAAAAAAACAGCATTAATCAAATCATACACATGATCAGGCGAGTTGCCACCAAGAAGCGAGGCCTAAAGGAATCCGATACCTTTCGATTACTTGAAGCTTTTGTCCTCTCGATAGTCAGTTACGTCAACCCCCTGTCTTCTTTTCGACAAGGAAGACATAGAGATGCTTTATATAATGATTAGAAAGGCGTTCGAGCAGGCCATTGGTCTTCTCATGAGTGCGTCCACACAGAGGCTGCTTAGCACGGGGCTCCACAACACGTGGAAGAGCTGATAGAAGGCCATCTTTCTAACCAGAAGGTCCGACTCAGAACTGCGATGGGTAACCACATGCTTCACCAGATGGCTGGGCAGCCCAGAATGTCACTCCGCTTGACGTACTCCCAGACTCTTGGCGACTAAAACTAAAGATGCTCCCTATGCTTAAAAATATGAACCCCTCACATGACGAGGGTCACCGAAAAGCACGGGCTCAAGCGCTAAACACCACCCTCGGTGGGGATCATGCAGTTATCTACACAGACGCCTCCAAACATCGAGGGGAGCAATACGCCATCATCGTGGCTACCTCCAGAACCAACCTCCTTGCGTGTACCTCGCTTAGGACCCAAGAAATGACGGCAGCAGAAGAGGCAGCCATCACCTTGGCTCTCACTAAACTAGGGGTTCGGAGGGTAGTCACCGATTCCCAGCAAGCCTACTGGAATTACCAGTCGGGTTGGGTGTCCTGACCTGCACTGCGCGTGCTAAAAAACCACTCCCAAATGGTTCCATTCAGCTCATCTGGACACCCCCTCACACTTCAATGAAGGGCAACAAATACGCCCACCCAAAAAGCCTGCACTTTTACCTCCCGTGCTATAAGCTGCACAAGGACAGTCACCCGCTTGTCACGTTCAGGGAGATAAACCAGCATTATCGCCATCTGAGACAGACCGTACCTTCGCCTTACCCTGACCTTTCCAGAGAACAACAAACTACCCTACGGCTCATACAATCCGGGCTCCTTCCACAGCCTACGCGTCTTCACTTAATGTATCCTAATCGCTACGACGCAGAATGTATATTTTTCTCAGAAGTAGGAATACTCCGCCCCGAAATCGGGTGTGCGACTTTAGCCCTGAGCACCCTCCTCTCTTTCCATTAACTACCCAACAAGAGCAATGGGAGATGCTGCTGTCCAGGCCCTCTCTACCTACCCAGCTTCAGCGGGTGGACAGAACACAGGCCGCGTGGACTGTATATGGGCCCCACAGAAGAATGAATCACTCCCCAGGCCTGCACTCTGGGCCATTCAGAAATCTGTACAGAAGTATTTCTGCCTCCTCCTCCTCCTTCTCTACCGCAAACTCGTCACCTCCGTCCGCGGCGCAGAGACGGAGAAGTCAGATCGTCTAACACCGGGTTGAAGCTTACTTTAATTTTATGAAAAAAGTTTCCCCTCTTGTGCTACAGCAATACAACTCAACCTAACACCGTTCATGCATCATGCATTGACTTAACCATAGCAAGAATATCTCTTTGAAGTAATAAATGGTATGGTTAAGTCCATTTCACTTCTCTCTGGTTTTACTATTTGTAGAGCGATGTGAATGAATTTAAGTGACGTCGCATGGGTAATCGGTATGGGTGCCGTTTACAGCTTTGCTTTCCAACCACATTCACGGGGTGGATTGGAGCGATTTTTTTGCAAGCAGTCCATTTTGCGTTTCCATCGAGATACGATTTTGCTAAGGCAGCGTTCGTATGTCGTTAGTTACCTGCATTGCTTCACTTGGTTTCGCAAGTGTTTGCGTCAGCTAGGAGGCAGATAAATGTTTAGCTGTTAAGTTTCATGCGTCGCTTTGGCTGAGAATTCAAGTTACGTGTGGGTGCGGCAGCATTCGCGATCCGCATGATCGGTTGGGGAGTGGGGAGGGGGGGGATGCCTGATCTTCAAAAGTTTCTCGAGTAGTTTTTATGATGATCAGCACTTCCTCTCTGCACTTTTTAGCGGCTGGGCGATTGACTGATAATCGAATCGTGATGTCATAAAAAAGGCTTATTTTGCCTTTTCCTCCGAGCCTCTCGGAAGGTGGGCGAGGGCGGTGGGAAGGACATGGCTGCGCGCGCTCACTGGTTGTCTGCCTGCTTCTGTTAACGGTGAATGATACACTGTGAGAGAGTGAGTTTTAAAGCTGAAATGTTTCTATCACAGTGGACCGAGGCCTCGGCGTCCGCGATTCCCGCCAGGTTCACTGCCTCAGTTTCTTACTCGTGGGGATGCGTGGCCGCTCCCCACCGGCATCCGTGCATTTTTTTTAAATTGCGATAGTATGCCCTTTGGCAAAAACCCTAAAGTTACCGTAACAGCAGCTTGTGGAAGCGGGCCCCTGGGGCTCACAGCTTCCACAGCATAGCCACAGAAAGCTATCCACCAGTGCAGCAAACTTGAAGACCGACAGATGGACAGATGGACGGAGGAGAACCCTGATTATATGCATGTACAGATAATATACAGTCAAACCTCGATCTATCGAACACGGGTATATCGAATTATTGCCTATATCGAACACTTTTTATATCACGCGGAAAATCACATGCATTTCTAATTTTTTATTCCTAACTGGGACGGACATGAAATGGGTATATCGAACTCCGCCACCCCAGACTGCCCAGACCGCTCGCTCTCTGTTGACAGGCGGCGAGCTATCCCGCGAGTACCCTCGAGGATAGCGGTGCGCGATGGGCGTTCCCGACTGCTGCGCATCGGTTTGCAACCGAAGCAGAATTGGACGGTGCAAAAGAAGAATGGCGGGCTTGAAGAACCTGGGGGCAGCTGGAGCGCTTTGTTGGTGCTGTGCCACGAAGCATGTGCATTAATGACTTTGTTGGGCCGTTGACTGACAGCTCCGGAACTGAGGCGGAGTTTGACGGATGTGGAGGTCCTAGCGGAGGTTACTACTGAGCGCACAAACGAAGACGCCTGCCGAGGTTGGACCCGCCAAGCACTAATAGTGCCCCGCTCCCGACTTCGGCCGAGGCGTCATCGGTTTTGGCCCTACCGCACCGCTACTGCAGCGCCTATAGAAGGCACCGGCCTGTCGCTGTGGAACGTTTGGGACTACGTGAGGAAGTCGTGTATTAACACGCCAGGCTACCCTGCTGCGTACTTTAAGCCCAAAGAATAAATTACTTTGAAGCACCAAGTGAGTATTTACTGCACAATTAGTTCATTTATTGATTTGTTACCAGTTTATGGCGCGTTTTTTACGTTATTTTATATATTGAATTCTAGTTATATCGAACTATTTCGCGGGCACCGCGCTGTTCGACTATATCGAGGTTTCACTGTATATATCTGTACATGCATATAATCTTTCTATTTTCTTTTTTCTATTTGTTTTACTACGACTAGTCAATCCTTTTTTTTTTAATTTATATGAAAAAGTGAGTGAAAAACATCCCGTCGAGAGTGGGGACCGAAGCCGCGCCTTCCGATTAGCTCTCAGATATCTTAGATATTCGGTAAGGCATCCGAATCGGCAAGGCTCCTCAGACACACATGCCCTAGTTTTCTCGTGTGTCTGCTTCCCCCCCTCCCCCCCCCCCCACACACCACACACACACACAACATTTCACGGGGAACGGGGTCTCACAGGAGGCCTTCCGATCATTGGCCCATACACTTTCAGTCACCTGGAATTAGGAACTCACTCCGTAAGATCCAGGAGCCTGTCGCTCCTGGATCTTATCGGGGAGGCTTATGTGAGCATCTGCTGTGGATGTGCCCGGGCACGAAGATCGCTGCAGGCTATGCACTCAGAGAGGCTGATTTTCGGTTGAATACGACGAACGACTGCAACCACGGTGTGCAGAACAACCCGTGGTACAAGTCTATACCGAATTGTATGCACAAAACCTGACCGCACGCATTCCTGTAGACCTGCAATCCACTAGACCACTCCTCCTGATTTTCTTAATATCTCAATCTCGTGTAGGGTAGCAAACTAGGCCATAGCCTGGTTGACATTCCTCCCTTTCCTTCACGTTTATTCCTTCCTTCTTAATCCTTCATATAACCTCCCTCACCTCATTCCATACTTTAGCCTTTTCCTTTCCTTACGTCTTTCCGTATGAATTATGAAAAAAAAAAAAAACACGATCACAAGAACAGCACTTCTGCAAAGGATATCGGTGGCAGAGATCTTTTCAGTGGCTGACTACCTCATGCCCACGGCAACAGCGCACCCATTTATCCGCCGACACTGTTCCTTTACACCATCCCCATCACCGAATTCGTCGACTCTAGGCGGGTGGTAAATTACGATCGTTCTTTATCAGAAGCTAATTTGATTCGTCGCCTTTTCGTTAGTTACAGTGACATAGTTGATTTTGATAGGCCGTGCTTTAGCCATACTTCGACTGTGGTGCACTGAATCAGCCTCGGCGACACCAGCCCTTTCCTTAGGCGCCCCCACCAGGCTTTACAAACGTAGTTTGGCACAGCGGAAAAGGTGGTGAACAAGACATTTGACAAAGCGTTATCGCAGCATCACCTAGCTCCTTGACCTGTTAAGGACAAGTCCGAAGACACCTAAGTACTTCTTATGAGTTGTGAATGCAAGAACATTAATGTCCGCTTGAACGCCCCGGTGATAACGTGGAGCCGAACGGGTCTGGTGGTACTCTGGGCGCCGCCATAGATTTGAAGTGGTCGCAGCCTTGACAGTAAGTGCGGTGGTTCGCGGCGCGGAGCTTCCTGGCTCGCTGGTGACTGCTGCGCCGTTGAGGGCAGCGCTTCCTGCGTGCCTCCCTCCATTCTTTCTTTTTACAGCGATGCCGTCTATGGCTAGGAACATGGGTTTCTCTTCCGGTGGTGGCTATTTACTTTGCACCCCTTCTCCAGTGTACGTTCATGAAGCTTTATACGCGTCGCCCCCACCGGAGCTTCTTTCACAGGCTGCGCAGTCGGCTGATAACGGCACTAATGCCGCTAGAACCGTTATCAGCAGTTGCGCTTTTAACTGCTATGTGACAGACGCGTCTAATTCGCTCGGAGGAAGAAGAGCGGGAATTGAATGAGTGTCGGCGCGCACAGAAGCGCGGATGGTCGCGAAAACAACGAAAAGCTGCTGCCGCAGAAAGTGAAGCCACGGAATTGTCGGCTGAAATTCCGCCTTGTCGAGTAGCTGCGAATGCCGTGCGGATGGGGAGGAACTTACCCGATTATAAGCCGACGTGAGATAATGATGATAATATAGCAATCCACAAAATTCACCATAGCAATACCTTACCATGCACACAACCGCAGCTGCAGCTTCGCTAGCTTACATCTTCACAGGAAGGGCTCTGAATTTTGTTTCAGTTCGGCGCACGATCCTGATAGCTTCATGCGCTTCACTGCTGCCAAATGGGATGACACAATCACCACAGCCAGAAGTTCATACGCCATGAGCGATGTCGGATAACTCGTCCATCCGTAACTACCAAATAACGAAGGTAAGGCCGAAAGAAGGAAACCCAGAAATCACCGGCATATGAGTTCCAGAGTTTTCAACAATATAGTGGTAAAAATTCAACATAATATGCGAAGTAAACGGTGCCGTGTGTACCGACTGCAGGCCTGCTTGGGACAGGTACATGGACGCCACAGAAGAACAAACACAAGCTTTATAAATTTCTGCGCTACGCGGCCTTCCACAATGTGAGAAGGTAGCGAAAAAAAGGACGGCGAAGAATAAATCTGGAGAACGATGAGGCACTGACGCGCTCCAACGAGGGGACATAGCGGGACACAATCGATGACGCGGAAATAGAAGGGGCACGGGACACGGAGTCGGCGGAGCAAATGGGAGAGAGGGCGGAACGTAACGGTGACGTTTCCGCAAACCGTTATCGCACCACGTGATCGCAATTTCGACCGGAAGTCGCCTGATGACTTCGCCGATTCCGGAAACAGAGAAAAGGGGGGAAGAAAAAGAAAAATGGGCGCCGAAGTCTACGAGGGAAGGACCTCGCGGAGTTAAGGGAGGTCGACAGACATCGGGGGTGGGGCGGGAGAAGGGGGACAAACCCGCAAAGAGACGGATGGGATGAATGGTTTCTCTGTTGCCACAGCGCGGCGCCACGGGCAAAGAAAAATGTCGCCGCATCCCCGTGTGCTCAGGAAGGCTTTGTACCGGTGCTCATTTACTCTCTTCTTTCTTACCTTCATTTTTACCCCTATTTCAGGCGGGAGATGCGTTGTGCGAGGACGTTTCGAATGTTTGCTTTATACCTCTGGGCCAAATGCGGCCGCTGCGCAGCCACCGCCGCAGCCTGGTCTAGTTCATTCGTCGATTCAAAGAAGAGCTGCCCGGGTCGGTTATCGAGCGTTTTGGACTCTTTCGGCACACGCAGGGAAAAGCCATTGCGCACAGGCGCTTTCGGCGTGGGAGTCGGTGAGGCACGTGGAAGCGGGGGGTGGAGACGTGCTTTAGGTAAAAGGCGGTATTCGCTTAGCGTACCCCTCGTGGCGGGGAGAAAGTAAAGTCCGCTCCGTCGATCTCGTGGTTGTTGTTCAGCCTCCCGTGATTTACGGAGGCCCAACGACGCCTCTTTGCTTGTCGCTGAAATAGCGCGGGCGGAAAACCAACCACTCGTTTTCAGAGGCCCGAAAGAAAAGGAACAAAGAAGCGCTCTTTCCTTTTCGTATTTTTAAGTTCTTAACCAGCGTCGTTTCATGCGTTAGTCCTGCGTGTGCTTTGAGTTTATTGTCTCTTGACATAGTCGATGCAGGCATGGACGAAGTAACGAAACAAAAAGAAACAAAGAAAGAAGAATAGACGGAAACTATATATTTTCTTCGTCACATCGCACACATGCACGCACGCACATGTACGCGCATGCCCGCATACGGACGCGTGCATACATACATACATACATACATACATACATACATACATACATACATACATACATACATACATACATACATACATACATACATACATACATACATACATACATACATACATACATACATACATACATACATACATGCACGCACGCACGCACGCACGCCCATACATATATGCATTTAACATGACAAACTATATCAAGGTATAAATTCAAATAAATATATCAAAGCCCCCTTTTTTTCTTGATATTTATTCGGTTTCACCATTGCCACTTCGGAAATGCTTTGCGGTTGCCGTGGCTTCATGGAGTATCTAACTTTTGCTGTTTCTTAATTTTCTTTTTCTTCGCCCAATAGCGCCAGATGTGAGCTTCCGGACAGTGCCCTTCTACCGCATGGCGGTGATAGCCGGCTTCTTTGCGTGCATGCGAGCGCGAGTCAGTCGTTGCCGTCGAGGTCCAGGCGGCTTTCCACACGATCCGAGCGGCGACGAGACGACGACGGACTCGCCTCGGCGACCGCGACGAACGACCGTCCATGCGAGAAGCGACAATCTGTCTCCCTCTTCCCGCACCCTCTCTGCGCTGTGATTTCCGAGCCCCCGTAGTTTCCCGCATATAAGGGGCCCGCACAGATGCACCTTCCACGCTAGAAATAGCATGTCGCTGCGCCAGTGTGGATGGCATTCCACACATGGAGTTGGAAGTTTGCTACTCGAAGCCACCATACTGGCGCCTTCATTCGACTCTTTCGTGGATGACCACCTCTCACTACAGCGGAGTTTAAGATCTTCGTGCCAGGGACGCATCCGAAGGCGCCACGAGATCTCCCTGCTGCCGAGTTCAAGCTCGCGCAATTAACGCCTCTGGGTATAGAACGCTCCCGAAGAAGCTGTACGTCACAGACGCCAGACCCCAGCTGTTTTGCTCCTATGGGGCATTTGGAGCTTGTGCCTTCAAATATAAATGATTGCAAGCTACTATTCAACGCTTAGGCAGCGGTCGTACGCATCGTACCACTTTGGAGTTTGAGGTGTTTACGTCTTCAGTGGCCGTCCACAAGAGTACGTCGCAGATACCCCGATGTAACACCCGAAAAAAAAAATAACTCGCAGCAATAACTGGAAGGGACACTATGCGGCATTCAATTGTAAAATAAAGTCTTCGCAGCAGAAGCGCACAGAAAGGGACTAGGTGACCTCAATTGTATCTTTTTTTTATTTCTCTGTGTTCCTGAGCAGTCGCAACCTGCCACCGCCATTTTATGAATTTCTTCAAGGAATTCTCATTGTCAGTACTCCGCTATTCTGCGTGAGAAGGGGGTCGAAACATTGCGTAGTTGGTTAATTATTTTAGAATGTAGGGGACACCATTTTGAGTCATCAACGTTGCGGTTCAATTACTCAAAACCCAGCCAGGGAGTACTTTGCACCAATAACGTTCTTCTGTGAGAAGAGCTGTGTTTATTACAGATCAATTCAAGCTATACCTTCCGGGCAGGCGCAGAAAGTTGCAACCGAAGAGCATCGACGTAAAGAGGGCAAGACAACTTCCTCCCGAAATCATACCACGCCGCTACTCACTTGGTGATATGCTAACCATGTGTGTTCTGTAAACAGGGCGAAAACCTTATCAGTTCTGCAACGCCAGGATTGAGGTTAGATGGCATATGCTCGTGTTTGACTGCGCTGCTTGGTTATATACGACGAACACAGGGTGGATACACAAGACGAGCGCGAACTATTTGTTCCCACAAAATACAAACAATTATGTTGGTAGGGCTCAAGGCGAAAGGGCATGTAATAACAAAATTAAATGTATATTTGCACGCCTAATTCTTCTGTCATGCCGTTGTCAATGAGTTGGATCTTTTCCTGGGATAAGCCAATAGAAGTCTGCTGACGCATATGTGCGCTTCGTTACACATCTAATAAGCTCCGATACTTACATTTTTGTGCTGGCTTCAGCCTCTGCCAACACGTGTGTGTTATTGAATGAAAGATTATGGACGATATGCAATGCGGGCAAGCAATTACAAGCCCGGTGGACGCTCGCAGCGCACTGCAAACAATGCGAATGCACGCCATCGTTCGATGATACGCACGTGTTTGCAGAGGTTAAAGAGCACAAAAAGGGAAATTATCGGAGCTTATTATATATGTAACGAAGCAGACGAATGCGTCAGCGCACCTTCTATTGGATTATCGCAGGCGCAAGTCAGACTTATTTACTACGGCACGAAAAAAAAAAAATCACGGGCAAATGGGTTCTAACTTGTTCTTGCCCTTTCAGCCTCTCCCTACGTATATAATCGTTTGTATCTTAATTTGAACCGAGAACTTGACATTTCCGCTCGTCTCATGCATGTCCCCGTGTTCTTCGTCGTATTTAATTAATCAGCGCAGTCGAACATGAACTCATATTCCCAATGAGTAAAAAATCCGCGGCGCTGTCCACATCAAGTGGCCGGAAGTATCCAAGACCCGTACGCCGTTATCAAGCGAAACATTTTCCCGGAAGAACGTAAGTATTCTTACGTACTTAAACGCGAAAGCATGGTGGCTTCCCACATCGATACTGTCAAACACTTCTTCACTTCTACATCGCGTGCGTGCCACTCTGGTAGTTTGAAGCTACCATAATACAGATTCGTGCTTCTGTATACAGAAAGGTAGCATCTAAGCACGGAGTTCCGAATGGTCTGTGTTGTGGTAGGCAATGGAGACTAAAAATTACTTGGACACTTAGGTCTGCTTACACGCTTTATACGCAAAAAATTAATCCTCTATAGAGTTGAAAGACCCCTTCACTGCTGCATCAAGTTAGCGTCTCTTTCATGAATTTTCTTTTTTCTTCTTCATTGCTCACCAGACATCATGCCATTAGAAACAGTTACTGAGAACCTACGCATATGTGTTATGGCGTTTTTGAAAACATGGATGACAGAAAGGCGATGTAACCATAAAGAAGTCTTTGGTACGTACCGCCAAGGAAAGTTATAATAACGTTTTCGTATCCAAAGCACGTAAGCACGCAGAATTAAGTACCTCGATGAATTTGTTTTTCATGTGCTTTCGAATATCTGTACCTTTCGACTGCTACGTCATAGCCTTATTTCTAACACTATCAGCAAAGTGAATCATCATCAACAGCAGCAGTCGGTAGATCTCTAACCGATTATATCCTGCATTATCCAGTGCAATTTTTCCCCCTCATATCCCATTCGGACGCTGTATTCTTTGCTGGCCTTTATTTCTCATACTGTCCATCCGAAGCCATGCTGTCATCAGGATAGTCCGCCTGTTTGCGGTCCTCCACATCACGTGTCCAAACCCGTCCCACTATTTTTTCGCATAATTAAGCCTAAGGTGTCTTCTACACTAACGTGTTTCCTAATCAATAAAACTCGTTAATTAACTCCAAGCTAACGCCTATCACCTGACTTTTTGTTGATGTTTAGGCAGTTGCCCTGAAAGGAAAGTAACGCCCGTGTATTGAAGAGCAAATCAATTAAACGTTCACACAGAAGTTACGAAACAGAACTTGGGCAGAAGATTTTCGAAGCACCGTGACAGCAGCTTCACTTTATACGCGGATTAGCGTTGATGCCGTCGCACAAAAACGGGGGAGGCTGCCGTTGTGGCAGCCACTCCATTCTTCGCATCGCTCTTTCGGAGGAAAGAAAAGTGGTCGCGAAGAAGGAGACGAACCAAGAAGACGGTGAAAGGAAAGTCCATCGGTCGCAAATCGCCTTTAACTCTCTGAAGACGGGACTCGGGCGCTCCTCGTTAATATATAACACCGCTCATAAATCACACAGCCGAAACACCCCGACGGCAACTACAACTCGACTCCTGCGCCGACAGCAGTGGAGACACGGGCCACAGACGAAACGAGCCGCATGGGAGGAAAAGTTATGTTGTAAAGGAAATAAAGGGAAAAGGCTTAAAGGGCAGGCAGCGCGATGTATAGAGCACTGTGCTCTTCTCGCTGTTGTTGTTCGGTGAACCCTTATCCACTTTCTTGCTTTCCCCCGCTGCGTGATGGGTCAAGAAGAGTCGGCCGCTTGTGCCGTTTCTCAGCGCTTGACTTTTTCCCGCGTCCTCCAGTCGGCGCGGACAAACACTTCAGGTCCGCGTATGGGAGTCGCGACCGGCGCAACAGCGGCGCCAGTCGACTTTCTTTCTTAGCGCGGTCAGCGCGCTGCGAAGGCGGGAAGAAATTATGGAGACCGATTTTTATATTGGCGGTCCGCTGTTCTGTGTTTGTAGTGTCACTTTGTCGGCGGCCGGTAATTCGTTTTCTCTATGTTTGTTTGTGTTTGGCCCCATTGAAGCGAACTGACTGCTGGGCGAAAGCAGGATGCTACTTTGGTTTCGGGGCGAGGAACTTGGGACTTCAAAAGCTTACCGGGAAGAAAGTTGCGACGCATGCGCGGGCTTTTTCATTAACTCTGTTTGTGCACAATTTTTTCTTATTGCGTTTGACATGTGGCTATGCCCGGCATTTTTCGTTGTTGTCGGTCCGGCGCTGGCATTTATTGCGACGTCTTATTAGGTTTTCGGAACCCATACAAGCTTTTCAAAATGAATTGCCACATAACAATAAAAAAGTAGGTGGCGTATTCTGGACTTCTGGGGCAACGCACTTAATGCGTGCTTGGCGCGGCCAGTTATTGGCGTGTTTTGAATATTACCGCACGTCGTTGGTGTGGGACACGTTCACGTCAGAGGAAGAAAGTGCGCAAGAGTTTGCTTTGAGCTTGCTTTTTCCACTGGGTGAGCTGGATTCTCAAGCATTCGGGTCGTGGGACACCACACGCTCAACAGTGCGTTGTTGGGCGATAAAGGCAGAAGAATTCATGAGACATCGCACTCTGTAAAGGTCGATGAGCAGAAGCTGGAGTACGCGGCCTCCCTATACGACGACACAAGGGAAGTGAAACTCGAAATAGAGAGGGTAACTTGCAGTGACTTTGGGAACGCCGACAAGCGTATGGTGGTCCAAACGTAGACAATGATGAGACGTATAAGCTTAAGGTCAATATCATGTTTTGAACAGGTGTGCTAATAGCAAACACGCCGCGCGCGACGGTCGTTTTGCAACGTCTTGCACTTCGAAGGCACGGAGATCCTAGGATGTCTGTTCGCGCACATAAAAAATGAGCGAAAACTCAGCCTTAAAACGATTCGCTTTAAAAACTGAGAATAAATTATGGGTACCCTTTGACATACTTCCGGAAAGTTTGAAACGCGATTAGAATTGAAGGTTGTGATGTTCGTTTTGGCGAAGCCGCCTTGAGGTTAAAGTTTGCTGCAGGTCATGAACACAGGTGAGGTTATGGGCAGTGTGGTATTTCTTTTAAAAAGTCAACATCTGCAATGTAACTAATAACTTTCCTTGTAAGAGAACATGGGATGGTCTAGTAGAAGTAATGAAGGGTGCAAGGGAATGTCATACGTGTACTCTTCATTAAAGTGACCTTTCCTTTCAATGTTGGACATGTCGCATTCAATAAGCATACGAAGAACAGGCAGCTAGCCCACACATCGATGAACAATTCTACCGAGCTAGCCCACCTCATTCTGAAATCAGTTGACCAGACATGTGCTTCCAATTGCGCCCGAGCCCGAACTTCGAGAGTACCACATCCCTCACACCATGACATTTTTCATTACATGAAGAACGTGGCCGCCGGGTCATGAGATCCGTCGGCCACGTAGCAAAACAAAAACTATTAGCCGTGGACATCAGGAGTAATCAAAGTTAGTCGAGTATAGCCAGAGTGGAAAACCAATCAGGTTAGTCCACTAACCTAGCTCATAGACGTTGCAAGGTCACAGAACTTCATTTCGGAAATACCTCCTAACAGGACGCGCCCGCGGGCCACCTATTCAGGCAGCAGTTGGACGCTTCCATAAACTTCCCATTCCAGTGCAAATTACAAGCTTATAATGTTCTAGCTCATTCCTGAGTGCGGCGTGGCGTAAAACACCCTTTGTGAAGGTGTTTTACGCCACGCCGTAGCACTAACGTAGCACTGCAGTCAATGAAAGCACGTTCAATTTTCCCTGCTATATATACATTACAAAAACAGCAGCAGGAATTTCTGTCCAGCATTTCAGTCGGGCCGCTAATATGTGTGGTTAGGATAACTTATGGTTTAAGCTACTGCTCATATGCGCACAACGTTCTATGAGCTGCAACGCTAACCAGAAATTATCTGCAATTGTCAATAACGTAGTTCACAAACTTTGGTAATAATGCACACACGCCCGCCCGCAAACACATACACGCGAGTGCCCTCCCCATTCTTTTTTTCACCTAAACTGTTTATTCTACATTGGGTACTGCAAAGTTGGTTTTAAAAAGAAAATTCTTTAATGTATTCTAGCCGGCCGCATACGTGTTTCAGTTGTGGTCGACACGTTTTCCAAAAAAAATAAATGTTGAAGACACTCACTGCGGCGCCTACCCGCAAACGGCTCAAGAAGACTCAGCCACTCAGCCACATAAAAAAAAAATCGAATAGCTTACTCCCGCATTAAATTACTAGCTGGATTCGAGAATTTCTGGTTAGAAAACGCGTTAACATTATGCCTTAACTATACGCTTCCGCTCATCGCTACTAATTATATTTGTGTCTTTTTTTTTTCTACCGTTGCCTATGGATTTTCTGTTATTGTCAAAAAGATTTCAGCTGAATAGCCTGTTGCTCCACCGTTTGCAAAAAAACTCACTCACCAACTCACCCTCAAGTTCTGACCAGTCCCAGACAAGTACAAGAAAAGAGCGATGAGGTGATGGTGGTGGTAAAACATTTGTATTGAGCAATCAAGGGAAGGGGAAAGGGATGTGGTCAGCCTCCTGTGTCGCGCGGGCCTGCGCCAAATCCAGGGCTTTTTGCACCAGGGAGAGTTGATGCTCCGGCGCCGAGCTGGTCAGCGCACACTCCCACTGCTCAAGGGAAGGGGAGTGGATGAGGCGGGGGTGGTGGAGACATGAATACACAAGGCGGTAGGTTGTGAGCGGGGTGTCCCATTGTGGGCAGTTGTGGGGAAAAAGGGACGGAGATACGTGGGAGAGGATAGCATGGTTGTCGAAAGTTTGCTTGTAGACGCCGATATATGTAAGATTGGTGGTTGGAAAGGCTGTGGTGTGGGGGAGGGTATGTTCTTCTGGTGTGTGTAGTGCGCAATGAGGGAGCTGCAGGTACAATCCAGCGGAGTTAGGACTTGATGGTCAGAGCCGGCGGTGTCGTTCCTTTCAGATGGGAGTGCCTGGGTGAGGAGATCGCGGGCAGCGGCATGAGCCGCTTCATTCCATGCAAGGCCAGCATGGTCTGGGGTCCAGATAATCGGAGCTTCCATGTACTGGGAAACGTGTCGCAGCACGGGGAGGGCCTGAGGTGGTGCAAGGCCGAGGACTCTCTCGATCGTGCTTGTAGAGGCGCAGCGATTCTGCTTACATGACCTATCGAAAAACGTAAAGTGAAAAAAAAAAATTGGGGCATTGGCACTAGCGGTTTCAAGGCTAAAAAAACAGCAGAGCTGGCGGCCATACCTAGGAGTAAGTTTTTTGAGCTTCTTGTTTGTCTTGCGGACTCGAACTCCCTACTCGGGGAAGCACGTTGGAATGTAAACGACTCCCCTATTCGTCTCGGACGTGTCTTGTCAGAGGAGAAACCACGCGGCTTCCGGGGCCGACATCTCGAGCGCCTTGAGAACGTTAAAAGCGAGTGCCTTGAGCACTTTGGGGTAACTCGATCCCGCGCCCTTGCGCAGGTTAGACATTCCTCGGTCGGCCTTGCTCGCGTAGTCGACGACGCACGTGTCACAGGTATAGCGATCGAGAATGGCCTTAATGTCCCTGTTGGAGTCGAGCCCGGAGGCAATCCAGGGGTTGAATGGGTTGACCCACGTCAGACCGGGACGCCGCTTGTACATTTAAGACGCAGGGACGACTGACTCCGCCTCCGAGAATCTTCAAGTAGTGGCCCTCGTTGCGCACGCCAAAGCGGCGCCAGAACTGTTCGATGTCATCGAACGCCGTGTGTTCCAGACAGTCGTGCATATCTCCGTAGAGGTCCTTTAGCTTTTGAATGCGTTTGCGCTCATGTATGTCTCCTTCTTCGGCGCCTAAATCTCGCTGCTGGTCGTCGCGAACGGGGTCGGGTGGAGAGACCTGATTTTACGCGCCTGACCCAGGTATATCTGCGGAAACGACAACTACTCGTCGCTGTTGTTATCGTAAAGCAGAGAAATCGGGGCCCTACATTCTCCCGGAGCCATGACGCGGCGGCAGGTTGGAAGACACGAACCATGGGAGATGAAGGGGTGATTTAATGGGCGCCAATATCAGCCCTAACACTCGGGGTATGCGCTATTCTGTTCTACGTCTTCTTCTACAACGGGTTAACATGGCGCAATGCACCAGTGCCGGCTTCTTCCTTCTCGTCGCATTTAGCGCTCAACATTTGCTTGGTATTTTTTACAGCGCGCTCTTCACGAGACGCACGCTCACGTGCACTCAGCATTTTCTTTGTATTTTTCTGCGTATGGACGGCGCAACCAAGAGCCTAAACAGCACGGCTATTAAAAAAGAGGCTTCTGGCTGTTTTTTATGTTTGTATGCACAGGAACTCGCTGGTAGAAAAAACTAAAAACAACAGAAAAAAGAAGGTGAGGCAACGCAACCGTTACTCGCGCAAATTTTAAAGTTTCGCTGTGCAAAGCATCTGAAGACCGTAAAGTGGCCGCTACTCCTCCGACGGCACGGAAGCGCCAGACCATAAATATTTGGAGATGACAACTTCGCCACAAAAACGTCATGCACAGTGTGCGTCGCTAGGCACGCGACACCGCATTCTCTTTGAGTGCCGGGGCAGCTGCTTGATACTGTCCTCGTAAGCACTCTGCTAGGGGCTAACGTTTCCGCCGGAAAAACTGCCGGAGGATACCGCCTTCTACATAGAGCTGCATCTCAACGAGAGGCCATTTTAGATTATTCTCCGTGCTCCCTCTACTCCAGCAAACGTCAACTCCGTCCCCTGTTTTATTCGCGGCTTTTTCTCTCAGCCTCAGCCATTTAACAGAAACGCCTTAGCGCCGTCAAACCTCCCCCACCTGACTTATCCCTTAGGCCTCTCTTTAACGGTGTCAACCTTTTATCCCATCATTCCACGTATACGCCGACACTCAAGGCCAGAAGCCTGCCTCCTTCCTTTTTAAACGTTTCGCTTTACGCCGCTGGCTATTCAGCGCTCTTTACAATGGGCTGTTCATACCTAGCCAGTCATGTGCGCAAACTCATGCCACTTTCTCCCAGTTTGTGACGTATATTCACGGCCTGTGTGCTCATTTCGGTGGTGTCGCCACTCGCAAGTACAAAAACGCGGCTCCAGAGGAGCGAACGCGTTTAGGCGCGAGCGTAGGCGCAAACAGCCTCGGGGCCCGGAATGACCCCTTTATGCGTGCAGGAGTGCACAAATAGCTAACGAGTGAAGTCTAATCCTTGACGAGCGTTGTTGCTGACATTCTGTCTCGTTCAACTGTCAGAGACAGCACACCGTTCGGAAGAGTCGAACGAATGTTTGCAAGCTTACGAAACAACCAGAGGTCTTCGTGCGCCCATTGCTTCCTCTGTAAGCGTGCGGTGCTAAATAAACTTGGAACTTGAAATGCAGATCGGCCGCGACTTTACGTTCAGAGACGGCAGCAAAAGGGATTACCGTATATTCTAAAAAAAGGTACGCTTGCGAATCTTCGCGTGAAGTTTTTAATAGAAAGCAAGGCTGTTCCGCTTGCGATGCCATGAAGCTTACCTATGCGGATTTCGTGGAGGAACTTCGAAAACATGGCAGCGGTAAAAGGCCAGGACTTTAAAGGAGACACGACAACGCAGTGTGCTAACTTTCAGCTGTTTACTCATCCAGAGAAAAGGGGAAAAGAATGCCCCCACGCGCTCCATATTGGGTTAAGCAGAGCTGTAACATGCGGCTGCTGTTCATCCGGGTGTTTCGCACGCTCCCTCCGATGCGTCGTTTTACCAGTGTCGGAAGGTGCGAAAGTGTAGCTGCATTGTCTACAAGCCCAGCCAATCTCTCTCTCTCCCCTTACTTCCAACTCCCCTACAACCTGGTTTTTTCGCGCATGCGCTGGGGTTGCTCCGGAGGAGTTTTCTGCGCAGACGGTACTGCTTGATTTTTCTTTCGCCTAGCCGTAGAATGCTTCGCTTTAATATACAGGGTGATCAAAGTTAAGTCGACAGGTTTTTTTTAAAAATAGGCGCTTAGATTTACGCGAAGGCCACCTCTTCAGTGAGGTTATGCGCCCGGGGGGGCACATAATTAGGGGGTAATTATTGATGTAGGTGGCTTAATTAACTAAAATTGCTTAATTAACTTTTTAGTGCCTACAGTAACCAGGCATGTTTATATTGGAAAGTTAGACGCAATCGTGTTTCTACGCAGTTTTATTGGGCAGAATTCTTCTAGCGCACCCGTACTCCGAGATATCGAACTGCGAAGTTTAATTGCCGCTCGCATGATTACGCATGCTAGAAGTCAACACCGGCGCATAGCTCCTCCCTTTTGTTCTGTGTTTCGATAGCGGTTCCGAGTACTGCAGATTGCGATAACGCCAGCCACGAATGAATGGGTACCAGTTATCACTTTTGCCTATGCCTCCTCCCCTTTGTGGAACTAAACACCGTACACAGCAGGCACGTCACAAAAGGGAGGAGCTTTGCGGCGGTGCAGACTGTCTTGCATGCGTAATCATGCGAACGGCAATTAAACTTCGCCGTTTGATATCTCGGACTACGGATGCGCTAGAAGAATTCTGCCATTTGAAACTGCGTAGAAACATGATTGCGTCTAACTTTCCAATACAAACATTCCTGGTTACTGTAGCCACTAAAAAGTTGATTAATTAATTTTAGTTAATTAAGCCTCCGAAATCAACAACTATACCTTCTATTTAAGTGTCCCCCTGGGCGGATAATCTCACTGTAGAGGTGGTCTTCGCGTAAATCTAAGCGCCTATTTAAAAAAAAAAAAACACCGTTTACTTAACTTTGATCACCCTGTATACAAGGCGCATTCGTCATATTTTAAGCCAGTACGCGGGCTTACTGTTGCTTAAAAAAAAAAAAGCATTCTGTTTTACTGACAGGTCGACTCGTGGAAACTGATGATACGCAAGGCGCTTGTTATTCTACTTACATAGGCTTTGGTTTTCTTTCTCGGTTTCATTTTTGTGGTAGGCTAAAATAAAACGTAAAGATAGTGGCACGCCGCTACAGCCCTCACACTGGATAAGTGGATGGCCATAAAAGCAGCTGTTTACATTTTGTTTGCGTTCAAGTAGCTCTTCTGTCAAAGAGTTACTCATTTAGCCATGCACGTTTTGCTGGCGACATGACAAGGGGAATTTGGTACATCACCACTTCTTTACAACTAACAAAAAGGCTCCGGTGATTTTTTTTTTTAAGTACCAAATACTGGTTTGCAAAAAATGGCTGTTCGAAGAGCCACTACGGTGAGTTTAATTAGGCACTAGTTCCTTCACATTCAAAATTTATAAGAAATGCACACGTGTAGTGGAAGTCTCACTCGGTGATTTCCCAGGTTTCGGCCGTCCAGCCTTCACTGCTTAGCGTTTTATGGTACCGTTTCGATGCCCTCGCAACCCCTGCCGCCTTAGCCGCCGGCTAATATCACACGATCAAGAGTAGTTTTAGGACGACTAGTAATCCTTATTTACATCGGTTCAGTTGTGGATCTCTTTCATTGGGATAAAAAAAATTACAAGTCGCGACTAATTCCGACGAAAATATCCCTTTTGTTACGGTTTTCGTTTTATTTTCAGCTCCGCGAAGACATCTAGTGGCGTCTGTATAGCACAGTTCAAATTAACGCCCGAAAAAACGAAGCAAACATGAACTGGCGTGTTCTTTCTTCCAAGGTCAGTCGATAAACCGCAAAGCACTTGATGTTTTGTCGTTGACTTGAGGTGGGGAGCTGTTTTTATGAGATATATGAATGCGAAAGATGGGCGCTCCGAGGGGATCGTACCATTTCTTTACATATGCAAATACGCGAATCACATTACTCCTTTTACTTTCCCCTTTACAGAAGCGCCACCCCCTCCCCCAAATTATCGTACAAGTTAGAGTGTTAGTAATCCATATTCTGCCCAGCGCATGCCTAACCGCATCAGAATCAGGCTGAGACAATGCGGCCAGTGCGTATAGAGGGTTGGGTAAAACCATTCCAATTGGTTCAGCGGCGCAACTTTTCTCATTTGACGGAGCCGCTTAAAAAAGGCTGTATACAAAATATGCATTGTTGCACGTTTAAGCAGAAAGGCTTTGCTGGCATTAGAGTTTTAGAAGACGTCAGCTATTTTATGCCCCTTTTCCCCCACATTAGATCGTAGTTCGGAGTACTTTATTTTTCTTGCCTCTGCGATCCACCCACGCGAATTTTAAATCCGCGATGAAAATATTTATAGATCAAGACACATTTAAACGTGAAGACACATTACTGCTTGCGTTGCAGGAAAAATTGCGCTCCTCTCAGCTGAAGGTACCAAAACGAACGTGAAATTGTGCGAGCGTTAGCGCCGTCTACAATTCCCTCTCGCTGCTTTTTATCCACAAAATTACGTTTTTTTTTTTTCAAGATTCCTATCGAATAAGAACGTAGTTTTCCTTTGCTCAGATAAAATTTCTGTTTCCCTCCTCGAAAAGTCTTTTGTTTTACCTGCACCATTACTGTCGAAAAAAAAAATGTTCTTGTTTAGGACTTTTCAGCATATTTCCCCCTCTTCTACTAAGGGATGCTTGGTTTATTTCCTGACTGCTCACAATAGGCTGTGTTGCCTGCCGTCAAAGCTTTGATGTTACCGGCAGAAATGTTTCGAGTCATTTTGCGTACATTTATCCTGCAAATTTCTCGTGCACGGTTCGTTAGGATTGGACGAGTGCGCATCGCAATTCGGTTCTCTTTCTCTCGCAGTGCAACCGGTATAGCCGATGCTGAGGCAAAAACAGCCCCTCAGCACGCGCACAGGGAGGTTGGGAAACGATGTGGATGAGGAAGGTAATATAAGCAATATTTTGCACTCGTCAAAGACGGCGCGTCCCTGCTTTGATTTGTATCCTCCCCGCCTTCCGTTCTCCCGTTCCTCTTTTTTGACATCATACTTTTTTTTAAATTTTCTTTGTTTATACCTTTCCGATTTACGCTATTTTTATATGTTGCCTTTGCTTTCGAACAGTGTTCATACTCTGCCGCCCTGTTTGCTTCGTGCGACCCTCCCTTGTGCCTCTTTTTTTATGTCGGCATTCGATATCTCACCTGTTCGAATGCGATGACATTTCGGAGGCAAGTTGTCTCTTTTTTTCATGTCTTTTGAGGCCTCGTACCGTAATCGAATCGAAGATAAGGAGGATGAGTGATGCCTCTTCTCTTCTCAATCTCTCGGCTAAGCTTGATCACTTTCCCGCATCACCTCCCCAAACCCGATTGTCTGAAATCTGGTTGAAGGCAATGATCGTGGGAGGTACTAAATGACATATTTTCACTTCTCCTGCAACTCCGTTTTGCAGAATTCTTTATATTCAGTGGCCATCATCTCATCTTCCGCGGGTACTGAGCCTTGTACGCGGACGCTGTTAACAATTACCAAGTCTTTGCGAAATTTTCTGGACCACGGCGTCCGTGGCCGGAACAGGTGCGCGGCCAAGCAGGGGCGCTGCGCCTAGCGCTGTCGGCTGATTGCGCGGATAAACAAAGCGAGGGGAACTTTCGCTCTTGCTTTCGTAGGGTGGCTGGCGCGATAAGCGCAGAGCGCTCACGGTTTCTCAGAGAAGGCGCACTTCGCTTCAGCGCAGGCACTTTGCGCAGCACTTGTCTCGCCAGCCGCACTACGAAAGCAAGAGCAAAAGTTCCCCTCGCTCTCTCTAGCCACGCAACCAGCCGACAGCGGCAAGCGCAGCGCCCCTGATAGAAGGAAGGAAGGAAGGAATACGTTTTTTTCGTCCTTCGGGATCAGGTGTTGGGGGTGGAGGAGGCTCACAGGGCCGCCGCGACCGCCAGGGCCCGGGAGGTGGTCAGGACTTGACCTGACTCCCCCGGGTCACGCAACATCTGCTCCCAGCGGTGAGGGGAGGGAACGAGGGGGTACGGGTATGCGGGGCATTCGCAGAGGGAGTGGTAGTGAGTGTCGAGTGCACCGCAAGATGGACAGGTAGGGTCAGTAAAGAGGTGTGGATGACTCGCGCCTGCTCCGGCCACGGTCGCCATGGCCTAGGAAATTTTTACAAAGACTGTACATTCGAATGGCCCAGACTGGGCACGGCAGATATTGTTTTCATTCACTTGTTGGTGAGCGTTTTCTGCGTCGTATGTTTCTTGTCTCTCTTTTCATTGTTATTAGCGGCGAAGCCCCGTAGGGGCTCGGGCTGTCGGCGTCTCATGTCGTCGTCGTAAACGTCGTCTCATGTAGGCACGGTACTAAAACGCCGGGGCACTCGTTCACGCCTCGCGCCAGTACGACTAGTGCGTCAAAGACACGAGACTTTTACAGCCAAGCTGTAACAGCCAAGCCCCCCCCCCCCCCCCCCCCCAAAAAAAAAAAAGTTTCATCTCCGTTAGCAAAAACGCCAAAGCGCCAAGAATACACTTATATACTGCATGCTTCGCCCCTCCCCAGGTTTCACGTTAGTGAAGATGGCCCGGGACTTTTTTTATGCGTGAATACACATTTTGTGTGTTCTATTTGTGCTTTTTTTGCTTACTTTCCTCCTCAATTGATTTTTGTTCTTGTAATCATCATCATTATCAGCACTACAACCGCCATATTTAAGTCTCCTGCAGGGCAGAACGAAGGCCCCTCCAACAATTCCAATCTTTCGTTTTCCGGGTGCATTCCTTGTCTCTGAATTACCTTATTTCCTCCCTTTATCGATTTTTGAATTCTTCGTTCTTGTTATGTCTATTTTTTTTCAGTTACATATATATTTTTCGTTTTGCTTCCTTTTGTTTCCTGTTCCTCATCCCGTACGTCGTTATTCTGTTCTCTAACCATCCAACACTGGCCCGATCCCAGAAATTCCTCACTCGTTGTTTTGCCATTCCCACCTTTGATCCTAAATGTAGATTCTTATCATTGCACGCATATGCGAGAACTTCTGCGCGCTGTACGTAATTTAGCTTACCCATTTTTCCCCGTTTCGTTGTCGGGTTAAGGGGGCCCCCCAAGGATTTTTTTTTTCTTTTTCGCTTTTCTGCAATCCTTCACACACACGACTCTCCGCGTTTTTTTTTTTTTTTTTTTTACAGAACGAGACAAAAAATACAGGTATTGTTTATATCTGATGACTGTATTGATATTCGGAACCTTTCTTGGCTTGACAAGAATTTATCATTATTATCTCAAACATCCATAGATAAGGTTTCCTAAATCCTTGATGAAGAGCCACGCTGCAGTTCGAGTGCCTGAAATTCGAGTAGTGCAAATGAGAGTAGTGCGAGCAGTGCAAATTCACGTAATACGAGTGCAAGTAGTGCGCGTGCGAGCAGTGCCAGAGCGAGTAGTGCGAGTTGTGCAAATAGTGCGAGCATTATTCGCAATTATTTTCAAGTCTGCTTCACCGCTACAAGATTCTTCGTGCAGTGGTGCATCCTTTACAGGCGAGCTGGTAGCGTTACAAGGCTTCCTGGCTCATTTTAAAAGAACGAAATACAAAACAATACTGCAGAAGGGGAACTAGGAATAGTAGTTGTGTAAGTAAGGGTAGTGCTAGAGAAAAAAGTGGGTGCGAGTAGTGAGTGTAGTGCGAGTATTGTAAGAGCCACGCCAGCAAAAAGAAACATCCCCCTCGCGAGGGGCACGATCAAATGCAGAGCATTTCCGCGGGGGGCCCGCCTGCAAGTCGTATGGATTACGTATTGGTTGTTGTTGTTGTAATTGTTGTCTTCCAGCGTAGACATTGTCGATAAAGTCGATGGTGAAACGTGAAACGTGCCGTGAACCCCCTGCCGCGGCTATGACGCAACGTGGCGCGGCTATGACGCAACACAATCCAACACAATCCACTTTAATCCAATCCAATCCAAATCCAAATCAATCCAAACCAAGCCAAGCCAAGCCAAGCCAAGCCAATCGAATCCAATCCAATGCCCCTCGCGAGAGAGTGTTATAGCGCCGAAATCGCGCCACCACACGAACGCGTGATGTTGACGTCACGATCACGCCACAGATGTTAGCGACCGGAGCGCGCGCGAACGACATATGTGGTTTAAGCGCGAACCGACCGCGGCGAGAGAGCGCGATGCGAGCGCCCCCACCTGTTCTTGCGCGCGAACCATCTGTTGCTCAGCGCGAACCCAACGCGGCGAGAGAGGGTGTTGCGCACGTCCCCACCTGTTGTGCGCCCGAACCTAACGCGGCGAGAGAGGGCGTTGCGAGCGGAGAGAAGGCGAGGAGGACGCGGGGAGAGGGCGCACCTGTGGCCGACGGTTGAATGAGTCAAGGAACCTTCCGTTATGTGTCGGCTTTGTGGCGCAATGGGTAGAGCACCATGTACCTTGCGTTCCGCCCGCAGAGTCGTGGGATCGAAACCTGGCGCCGGTAAGTATTATTTTTTTTATATAGTGTAGGGGGAGCGATGCGGACTACGACTACGGACGTCAACGCGGGTGACATCGTGAGTTACTGAAATGCTCAGCATTTAAAAATTCCAATTTTGGGGTTTCAAACGCTGGAGCTATAACCGGGGTATAAAGCGCTCTGTAGAGGAGGGCTTCGGTATAATTAGGACCATTTGGGGACCTTCAATGTCCGCCAAGATTTCGCCACACGAGTGTTTTATTGCGAAGCAGCATAGCTGTATCCACCCAAGGAAATTTTTGAGTCCGCGTCAGCAGAAAACTCCCAGGCTACTACTGGCGACACAAAGAAACATCCCAGGCTACTACTAGTTACTGGCTACACCCAGGCTAGACAAAAAAACTACTGGCGCCGCCAGGTATTCAATACCTGGGCTCGCATTAAGAAGCGGAGCGAGAGCCCGTCGTCTTGACGACTAAGCTACGTCCACTTTTTATATATTTAACTAAGCTAATGTCCGCACGTGGAGACGGGGAGACTGACGCTGGTTCGGTTTCAGCGTCTGGGGAGGGGGGAGGCCGCTTTTGGAGGCGACACATGAAACAAGAGTGAGTGGGAGGCAGTGAGAGAGATGGAGCCACAGCAACGTTGGCCATTGCCGCGCCGTGCCGCCCTCCTCTCACCCTTCGAAAGACGCTCCTCTTCTAACGCTGACGCGTTCGGGACACCTCCCCCGCGAATACCAGGTAACGGCTGGCAGAGTATCTGTTTGCACTCATTGTAGAGCTACGTGGGTGAATTCCAGTGACGCCGTATAGGTAATCGTTGTGGGTGTCGCTTACAGCTTCACAGTCCAATCACCCACCTTCACAACGAGGATTGGAACCAATTCTTTTCGTTTCTCGCCTCTTTAAAAAAATATGGTCGCTGAGGCAGAGATCGAAGCCGCGTTTGAGCTCAGCAGCGCAAGGCCTTACACCCTGAACCACCACGGCGGGTGTCACGCGAGAATGGTTCTCATTAATCTTAAAGTAGTCTTACTGCCGTCCAGCCAGGTACCGCCTAGTGGGTAAATCATCTAAAGAATCATTCGCGCTAAAAAAAGGACTGTTCGATCAAGGCAAGAATCATAATTCTTCTGGAGCTTTCCGAAACCATCCCTGATCGAATGCTTCGCTAATGCAAACGCCCGCATACAAACACGCGTCCACCTCGCGCGCGCATTCAATCGAGAGTTGAACGCAGCGAAATTCAAAATAGGAACAAACTGCATGGTCCGAGCAACTGCGCAATGAACAATCAAGCGAAAAATTTATGCGCATCTTGCATGAATCTGCTGACAACAAGAGCGCCCATAAATGCCGAACCTAGCATTTCCCACCGTGAGCATAAATCAAAGCGAGACTGCGCCGCCGGTATAAAAAAATAATAACCCTTGTGCTGGTTCAATTCTTTTCGTTGAGGCTTTACTCAAGGAATGACGGATAACTATGTCATTTTATCCGACTAAATGATCAAAAGAGAGTGATGGTAGAATAACCGGTACATAGGATAACCAGGCGATTGCCTGTAGACCGCTCAGCGACCAATAACAAAACGAAACGGCAAAGGCCATAGCAACGCAGGCTGCAGTGAACTCTTTTGTCGCTCTGTTTGCATTTCTGTTGCATCCTTGCCTTCAGGTCTCCTTGTTTCCCGTGGCCTGTACGGGCAGTCCATTAGTTCATGATAGTTCACGCTCATGATAGGAAAGTCGAAAGGAGACACGTGCCGTACGACAGATAAATATAAAGAAAGGCGAGTACAGTGAGATCGATTAGAACTATTCCATAATCGGAATCCTATATCTTTCAATAAACAAGACAAATGGAGAGGAAAGCGGGTTGTAAAGTCCAGGGCTAGCTGATGCACCGGGAAAATCAAAACTAAACCTAAACCGGAGCAGACGTTAACCAGAAGAAGCCGGCTGCTCAGCATTAAACGATCCTTTAAACAAGGATGAATATATCTGCACCGTAGGCCTGCCCCAAAAGCTAGAAACCTGCCACACAGTGCCGCCACAACAAAATTCTGAAAACTAAGATGGCGGGCAGTAATAGGCGTAGCCGCGGCAAGCTTGAGATGGGGTGTATGTATTTTGTCTGGAATTTGCAGTGAAGGCGTATCCTAAAGGCTTTTATCATTATCATTAGGATAGTTAATTTAACGCAGCATACATAAGTGTAGGAACTACATACAGCGAAACCAAGAACGAAGCACGAGGCGCTTAAGTAGCGCCGTCTTTTTAGCGCGGTGTTGTTCGATCGTTCAGTTCATTCTGTGTTCTCGGAGGTTTCGATTACGTTATTTTTCGTGGCGAGTTTTGTAGGTGAACTGTGAGCTTATCAAGCTCGTCAGCCGTGCCGGTGGAGCACGCCAGGATGGGAGGGGGGGAGCGGGGTACTTGATACTTGACGCGCACCTAAACGGAAACCTTTTGTAAGTATCTCGCTAATACGTAAACCATTAAAACCATTTATTTCCCTGGGGAGGCTTGATTGATTATGAGGTTTAGCGCGCCGATGCTTCACAAGTGATGAGGCGCGCCGTAGTGGACGGCTGTGGATTAATTTTGACCACCTCGGGATGTGTAAGGTGCGCCGAAATCTCCAACACGCGGGCGTTTTCGCTTTTCGCCTCTATCATAAAAGTGGACGCCGCGGCCGGGAATCGAACCCGCGTCCTTGGGCTCAGCAGCACAACGCCTTAGCCACTAATCCACCGCGGCGGGTTTCCCTGAGGAGGCACCGTTTATGTAGTAAAAAGTGTTCAAAAATGGCTCTGAGGTACGAAGCAGTCCCCAATGGCATTTCGTCCTTTGGTATTGGATAGTGATAGATCTTGCCAAGATACCGGCCGAACTAAGCACTACTTCCGAATAACCACTGTAAGCAGAAAATGTCGGTAACTTTAACAAGCCTTAGGTAACAGTGAAGTAGGCTGTTCAAATGCGGAAGAGAAACTGAGTGAGTGAGTGAATTAAATTTGTTTAGACCAACTTCAGGTGCTGATGGCTCTGGACGCCCCGCCGGTGGGGAGCCTCCTCTAGTCCGGGAAGCCCTGGTCAATGCTGGCTGCCCTGGCCCTGTCCCCCAGGCTACACAGGACTGAGAGGTCGGAGCTGGCCAGCTGGGCCGCCCACTGCTCGTACGTTGGGTGAGGATTGGGGGTAAGGGATGGGGTTTTCGGACACTCCCATACCATGTGGTACAGGGTGCCAGGTAGGGGACCGAAATTACAGGTTGCGCGGTAGAGGGTAGTGTACATGACGTGAAGGAGAGTTGGGTGAAGGTAAGAATTTGTTTGAAGCCTGCGAAAGGTAGTCCCTTCGGCTCTGGATAAATGGGGATGTGGTGGCGGGAACTGTCGTCGATCGTTCGTGGCGGTAATGGGCCAGGATGTCTGTGCATGAACTAAGAGTAGCGGGCTTGGGATAGCGAAGGGGCGACTGACGATAAATTAGACGTCTTTCGTACAGCTAAAACAGAAAAGTGCGCCTTGGGTTGCCAACAAACCGGATCGTCATCGGGTCATCGTAACCTTTGCTTTTTTTCCGTTGGCGTTATAGAGCATGTGACCGCTTGATGGTCTCATCACAAACTTACGCCGCGACTCATAACTTTGCATCAGCGGCACAACCCATATTATAAAAAAAATTACCATTGCACTTTGCAAGACAGTTGCGGAAAATGATAGAAAAGGCGACACGAGCAAGATGTTGAATGCGCACTTTCAGAGTAGTCGTCAGCGTGGGATTGTACAATGGGATCCTCTAGAAACGGTACTTTGATATGACCTCATAATATGCAATGCCGGAAGTAACAGTCGTGCGATACGGAGTCGATGTGGTCTCCTTAAAGCGCACCTGTCTGTTTTATTTTTTGTTGTCGTTCTTGACAGGGGGGAGTTTGGGTTTTAATGATAAAAGTTTAGCCTCGCCAATGAGAAGGCCGTCATCGCCTCCGCTAAGCAGAACGCTGATGCGAGCCAAGGATCATCTATTGTTAGCGAAATGGTGCAGGGGAAGTAAAGTAAGCAATTGTCTTTATTAAATTTCTAACTCAGCCGTAAAGTAACGAAGCTGCCGGGCTGGTGGAGCATATGAGCATCCGCCATGAAAAACACTCAATGTTGCCAGAGGTTTCATTCGGGTTTAAATTTCGCGGGCTATTGTATTTTTTAGCCGCCCATAGGGTGCAGAAGGAAAAAAACGCTATCGGTCTTTATGAACCTGACTCCTCTACGACCCCCGTTCTCCGGTGAATTTAAGAAGAGCTCCTGCCCCGGGGTCCAGTAGACCTTAAATGAATTTTTCTTCCGTTTTCAGCGTCACTATAGGCCTAGACGCTGCCACGCGCTGGAGGAAATTTTTCAGGGCGGCCAAAAGACGCATAATACACCGATACATCACGGGGAAATAAAAGCTCGTATGAACGCGCTGTCATCTGCCGCATTCATTTTGAGGCCCGAATGATTACATTTCCGCATGCAAGATTCACGGCTTCGGGGCAAGAAAAATATTAGGTTACTTTAGTCGCTTGCTGCCAAGTCTCTTTCCAACTTTTCTATTTACTGTTGGCTTTGCTACTCTTTTTCTTCCCTATTTTTTTCTTTTGCTAGCCTTCGCTTTGCTCTTCAAAAGGCCAACATACGCTGCGTGTGGCGTGAGGAGAAATCGAAATTTCACGTCGAGAAAGCGAAATGACGAAAGAAACGAGATTGGGTGGAGGCGCGAAATTTACACAGCGAAATTAATATTGATGCCTACTGAATCGAGGAGCTTCGTTTCCCGTTTCGTTCAAAAAGCAGTGTTTCCAACGCCAAATCGAAAAAAAAAAAGTAGAATAGAAAATGGAAATCGGGGACAACTCAAAGAGGCGATATCGCTCGCGACAGCGAATGCAGCAGCAGGCACGGATTTTAATATTCATTTTGTCCATCAACTGCAACGACAACACCCGTTGTTTGCATTGTTTATAAACATGAATAAGTGAGCGCCGCTCACTGTCCCCAAAGCGCGCGCGCTCGATGTTGTAGTTGGTTGAGGGACAAAAGCGCTGGCAAGGTGAACACAGCGTCTTACAGATGAGAAACGTCGCGAAGCGCGGCGACATTATTTCTTTCTTCACTTGTTACACTTATCCATTCGCGCCGAGCATGTTATCCGCTGTCGGCTTTCAATATATCGACGACGTCTACAAAGCGCGTCCAGCGTTTTTTGCGAGCGCACCAAGACGCGCGCACTTACTGCTTATGCCCGTCCGCTCCCGCCGCGACGCCAGTAAGTGCTTCTTGTCACGGTAACTGAAGTCGGCAGCGAAATTCGACGACAAGCGCACATACCCGTGGAAGCCGAAAAAGGAAGCGGACGAAACACTAGAAAAGAAAAAAAAAACATACTTCAGAAAGCAGGCGATTCGCGTGGGTCTTCTCTAGTTCCACGGCGGCCCTTTTAGTGGACTGGAAACAAGTGTAGTGTATCCTTCCGCCGCAAAATCGTCTGCTACCAATTTTGGAAAAGAGCGGAGAGTTTTGTTCGGTGGCGGCAACAACAGCACACATTTTTGCCCTTTTAGGCATGACTTGCGTGTCATCCGGTTGCTTCCGACGCATCTCCTTTATTGCTTACGTACACATATCGCCCAAGTTTTTGTTTCCCTGTATTTAAATTAACAGCGGGTTAGGGGGAGGAGTTTATATAATATATGTTACGGAGGCAGAAAGCGAAGGCGTGGTATGTGGCTGGGGCGTTTTACTCGCGCACATAAGCAGACGACACTTTGCTCGCCTTCGCAGAAAATGAATACGTCGACTGACGGCATGCGGCGCGAGATATCAGGTCGTCTGCGTGACGGGCAAGATGCGCAGCCTCGAACGCAACGACGAAGAGGCTGCCTGCTGGGAAAAAAGAGGAGAACATCTTTCTTTGCCGTTATACAATTTTTCTTCGCAAACAGGGGTGATTCGTCGTTTGTTGTTGCATCGTCAACTAGAATCGAATTTCGCGCGTCGACTCGTTCAGTTCTTCGCAGCGCCGCCTACGAACGGAGATGGAAAGTAAAAAATAAGAAGACAAAACGAACGAAAATGCGAGCATGCGTTTGAATTAGAGAAGGAATTTCAAGCAGAGGGAAGGGGTAGGGAAGACTTTGCTAAGAGGAGGGCAGACGGAAAACTGGAAAGACTCTTCAAAGGCTATGAAGGCTGCGGAACGGAAGCCTGGCTCAGCTCAGCAGTTCGCAGCTGTCGGGAAACTGGGGTGAGGAGAAAGCGAAGCGAAACAATAACTTGTCGACTCCCATTTTTGTTCCCAGACCCGTCGCCTTCCGCTGTTTTGCGCAAAATCTCGCTACGCCGAATGGGCTTGTCAACATGCCGTGTAATTTCAATCAGCGCTGTTTCCTCCTCCTTAAACGGCTTTCAACTTTGCGGGCGACGAGAGCAAGTAGAAAATCTTAGATAAGAGAAAAAAAAAAAGAAGTACTTAGTAACGAATTTCTATCCTGCGTGGGTGAAGAGCTCGCTTTCTCTCTCTCTCTCTCTGTCGCTCTTGGTTTTTAACGATTCAACATCCCTATAAAGAATGTATGAGGTGCAAATCGAAGGTGGAAAGACTTGGGAGACGTGAAGCAAAGAAAGTACGAAGACGTCAACTCTTCTTTGAGTTTTCTCTCCCCTAAGTGGGACCGAAACCACGAAGAACATAAAGACCAAGTTTAGCGCATTTTATAACGTGTTTGTTATTCGCGCTACCTCTACCTTTTGTAGGCTACATTTTTTTCATATGCGTTCTGCGGCTGTCATAGCCCTCCACCTTCAATCTTCCTGCCTTCTCGATCAAGAAAAAACCTCACGGAAATTAAAACTACCCTTTTTTTAATAGCCACGATATGAGCCTGTCAGAACTTCGAAAGTTGAAAGAAAGAGTGAATAAAAGGAAAATTGCCCGTCCGCACGGTGACAATATATTAATGTTCACGACGCCCCAAGGTAAGGAGCGCGGTTTGCAAAACACACAACGAAGTTGAAAAAACGCGCTAGAAGTGAAATCTGTCATGTTGAGTGAAAAAAAAAAAAAGTCAACTTAAAAAAAGGATCAAGTAAAAAAGGGGCAAATAAGAAAATACGAAGACGCGAAAAGTGACGAGTCATTTTTGACTTTTGACAATCCTTTTTAATAACGACCCACTTAACACGACAGGTGCCGTGGCTCTTATAGGAGGAGAAATGGCGCTCCGCCGCCCTTAATACCCTTCACGGAATATTCCCGGAGACGTCACTCGCTCCTGCCTGCCTTCCGCAGCGCGCACCTCTTCTGCAACAGCCGCGCCGCCACAGTCGACGTGGCCGGAAAAATTTCGCCCGCCTAATACGTTGCCTCCTTTTCCTCACTGGCGACAGACTCTCCGACGACGTAACGCCAGCTTTCCGTACTTTTTCCCGTCTTCTTTTTGTCCGTGCTTTCGCTCGAACTGAAAATGACGCGAAGAAAAAGAAAGTACGCGCCTAATTCTTGAGCCCTGGCCGCGTAGTTATTTTTACTTCTCGTTTCTATAAATCTGGCGGATGCGGAATTTCCCACCTCCGCGAGTACTGCCCTAACGTCGCCGTTCTGCGTACATAGGCACGCACATATTGGTCCTCCGATGATTTATATCTCGACATTCCTTCGAAAAGTTGCTGGTACGAGTCATGACCCTTAATGGTTCATGCGTTCCCCACCATTGCAAGGCGGGAAAAATGACAAACCGGAGGTAGCGAGTTTGCCACAATGTTATGTTTCGTTGGGGTAAGAAGGAGTTGCAGTTTAAGTTGCAGCCTAAGTCCTGAATTAGTTTTCCTTTATCCATAGCCCTAGTGGTAGAGTAAGTTCGGGAACATTATAGCGATATAACAATGTCTTTAGCTGAGAAGAACGTTCCTTCAAGCTGCGGATAAAAACAAAATTGTCGGAGTACATTGGTAAAATTGGTGAAAGCGCCGACGACAGCAAAAACGGTCGTGTGCAATCTTGATGTTCGCGCGAAGAAACGGTGCATTTTTTTTCACCGCCTATTCTCGGCACAGAACCTAAGAGCATTCATACAAACGTAAAAACGAAAGGTGGTACGGGCGTCTCTAATGTACAACACAAATTGAAAAAGGACACATATGTACGAATATACGTTGGTTTGCATCGGTTGACTGACTGGCCAACAAGCACAACATGCCAGCAGCGGTAGCACAAGGTGTTTAACAACGGAGAAAGTGTAAAAACACGATGATAGATATCGTTATCTTCTGCATTCATTTGTCTGCATTGCAATATGTGACCTGAAAAATCACCGGCGGCAAACAAGGACTCCTATCATAGCGAGAGAGAGAGAGAGAGAGAGAGAGAGAGAGAGAGAGAGAGGAGAGAGAGAGAGAGAGAGAGAGAGAGAGAAGAGAGAGAGAGAGAGAGAGAGAGAAGAGAGAGAGAGAGAGAGAGAGCGTTATTACAGGAGAAAGTCGAGAGGTGTGCCGGAATCTCGATATCGACATGCTACTCTGAGAAAGAAAGGGAAGAGGAAAAAAGAAAATGCCTAATAGATGACTGGGAGGAAGAAGAAAGGCGTGGAAAGAAGAGAAATTAAATAAGAGCTTTAAATAAGAGCATGAAATCCAAGCGTTCATTTTGTGTAGCCAGTTTAGTGAAGATCTCTCAAGATCACGGTAATATTGTAACTCACTTCAGCGGCGCCGACCTCTTGTAGATCATCAAATGACGCCGCAAATGTTTTTGCGATGAGCTGAAAAAGTAAAAAAAAAATGAGGACAAAGGTGAGCACAAAAACTTAAATAATTCCTATCAACATGAACGAACTAATGCAAGAACACTAAAAAATGGATGATTAATGAAGTGCCACGTGTGCTTACACCACGCTGCGCGACAAAGAGAACGAAATTTATCAGAGCTGGTAAGATTGCTAGACTCCTTATTGCAGCTGTGGCTTATGCAGCCTGTCCACGAGTTGAGGTTAGGAAGTACTTAACGCAAATTTGAACGCGCGATGTTTATTTTAATGGAGATGGGAATGTAAATCCGCCTCCCCCGTTACCCCTCCCGACGCAATTTCGGCGCCCAACCTTCGTATCCTCCCTCTCCCGTCAAACATGTCCCCTGTCCTTCATGCAGGTCGTCGTCATGCGGCCGCGCAGCATCATTCTCCTCTTCTCGCGACCCAGGGAATTACCTATACAATGCCTTCTTTGTGGCTCCTCGAGGCTCATGCGGTTTCGCTCTGTACCACCCTCACCTTGCTGAAGGCGAAGCCCACACTCGCGGCCCGTACCTTCACCCTCCGGAAGCAAAGTCTCTTGAGGTTCTCGCCATTGCCCATGCCCTTCAGTCCTTTGCTTCGCTTCCCCCCGTCCCGGAATATACAGTCTTTTCTGACTCTCACGCCGCCATTATACACATACACAATCGCTCACTACCTTCTTTCCTTCAACGAGCGGTCGAACGAGCGGTCTCCGCTCTACAGCCATCCTTCGTTTTCCTCCCTGGACATTCCGGGATTGACGGCAATGAGTTGGCGCATCAACTCGCCCGCGAAACTCTTTACCGGGCACCGTTGATCCCCTGGCCCGGTCCCTCGGAGGTCGGTGGGAGGCTCTCCTTGCGCCGTACAATCAAGGAGGTCTACCTTCAGCTTCTTCTAGACAAACGCCTCTACCCGCCTCCTCACTCATCACTCACCGTAACGGAGGCTCGACTCCTCCGGCACATCCAAATAAATACCCTGATCACTCCCTTGCGCCTATTCCTCTACCGCTATAGATATGACCCCACTTGTCCCAACTGCCCCACTGCCTACGCTGATTTACCTCATTGCTTATTCTACTGCCCGGTGGCTCAGCTATCCGACTCGTATCCCTCCCCATCCCTTTCCATCACCACCTGGACCGACCGGCTTGGCTCTGAAGGAGAAGAAGAACAGCACAGACTGGTCGCCCAGGCGGTCGACATGCTCGGCCTGTAGCTTCGGCCGAATAAAGGTCACTTCTACGCTACTCTAGGAAGCAATAAATGTCGTGACAGAAAAAGTAATACAGAACTTTCCCTACACAAGAAAAAATAGTCCAATGCACGTCACTGCTCTCGCTGCACTTTCCACAGAAATGCAAGCCGGAAGCAAAAGTTTAAAAAACAACGTGTACCGGGACTTGAGCTAACATTTACATCGTAAAGCCAGACGAGTAACATAACAAAGACATCCGTCGCAGGTCCACACTATCTGAGGTGTTGTGATGTTGAATCCAAGAACGTGGGACCGATGCCCGTCCCGGCCGCCGTATTTCTGATGGACGCGGAAAACAAAACTTCGCTGTGTAAAGATCTCGGCGCGTGTTAAAAAGCCCCAGTTCGCGAAGACAATCCGGAGACCACAAACGTAGCGTGCGTGGTAGTCCACGTGTAGCTTTGGCGGCTAAAACCTCATAATTTCAACTATTTACATAATAGAGACGGACAGTGGACTCATTCGAGCCAAAGCCCTCTGTATAGCGCGGTCGGTATAGCGCTGCCTGCCGCGTCATTCAGCACTGCCAGAAGAAAAACCTTCCTGTTACCTTCTCTGCCTTTCCTTGCCCGACTGTATATACCTATGGTCTGGTATTGGACGGGTTAAAACCCCTACATACTGCTTCTACCCTGCCAGGTTAGTACCGCCAATATATCCCTCCCTCGCTTAAACAGAGCTTCCGGTATTCAGCTCCATATTGGTCATTTCCACGGGACGCTACGGCCGCAGCGTACGTTCCACTCATCGCTGGCGTACATGCACAAAGTGCGACGAAGGATGAAAATTAATTCACGGCCCCCACAACCCACGGAGAAGGGGTCCCGACGCAGGAAATGTCGGAACCGGAAGTTTTGGAGCCAGCACGAGGTATGGGCGACGAACCAGAGAAGGAAGCAGAAAATAAATAGAAAAAAATTCACTTCCCCTCGCGGGAACCCTGGTGTGATGCGACGCTGAGGGGGGTTCAAGCGCAAGCGGAGAGCAACCGTCGACCCGAAAGGCCGCCGGAGAGCGGCACACCGGTATATGCGCAGCGCGCCCGAAGGAGAGGAGACCGCGGAAGAGAGAAGTACTGCACATACGCAGGCGCCAGTGTGTCTGTCGCGGCTATGACGCAACACAATCCAACACAATCCACTTTCATCCAACCCAATCCAAATCCAATTCAATCCAATCCAAGCCAAGCCAATCCATTCGAATCCAATCCAATGCCCCTCGCGAGAGAGGGGCATCGGAAAGGAGAGGGGGTGAGTGGCGGAGAGCACAGCTCGCGCGGCGAGGAGAATGGGGGAGGGGCGGACGACAACAACGCCGACGACACTGCATGGACAAGGCGAGTGAATGAGGTGCAGCCGCATCTAATAAAGGCGCTACTTGGCAAAGCGGCAGGAGCACGTCGATAGAAGGGCTTTAAGGCTGGTCACCCTGTCGTCAGGATGGACAGCACTGGATTTCGCACGAAGCAGGATTTTTGTTCCTCAGCCTTCGTAAGACAGTGATGTGAAGCGAAAGTTCTACCGAAGAGCGGGACACCCCCAAAAGGCCGAACCGAACTAAGCGTCCCAACGTCTTTCATTAGGAAGCAGGTGACCTGACAGTCAATGATGTAGAGGCGGCGTTGTTTTAGCAAAGCATTACGAGATGTTTTCGCCGTTAGGACGCAACAGCCTCCGACTGGCTGCATCCCCACTACGGTCACCATGAGTAACATTCGTTGTATTTACATGCCACATTCAACGAAGCGAATGTGCTTATAACGCCACTCATGCACATACGCTGTGCGGTATTATGTCGGCTACGCCTTTGCCACAACGAGGGACCTATAGTTCTAAATACAAAAAAAAATGTCACTGCATCTTTCTAATCCCTCATTAGTATGCAGCTAAACAGATGCCATAATCATGAGTAACGCGTAAAACACGAAAGAACTGTCAGCTACGCTGGTATTCTTAGAATATGCTGCCGAATACATTCGTTACGCATATCCGACCTACTCGCTCCTTTTTCATTTGTTCTCACATATGCCACAATGCCTATGTTCTGCACAGAGTAAAAGATGAGGGGAGAGTCCGTCATGGGATTTTTCAAAGAATGTTATGTATTATACCTCTTACCCTCTTCCCCAGTGTCTAGTAGCAATCCGGGCTCTAAGCCTGGATAACCTCTCGGCCTCTCCGTTTGCTTTTCTCTCTCTCTCTCTCTCTCTCTCTCTCTCTCTCTCTCTATATATATATATATATATATATATATATATATATATATATATATATATAGATATATAATATATATGATATATATATATATTAGATATATATATATATATATATATATATATAAATAGCATGGTGAAATGCCTCCATGGTCGAAGTTGGCAATGTATTGTGCCCTCTTCTATTTCAAATTCTCGTACTGTTTATTAATCTGGGGCACTACAACTGGTTCACACTACCATAAGCTGTTACTCCTTCAAAAAAAGGTTTGCGTGCAATAGAATGCTGTCATGGCAATACGATTGATTTGCCCACACACCCTCTATTTAAAAAAATATAGAATCCTAAAATCCAAACAATACTGTATACTATTTTCGTCTGCTCCAGTACACACACCGTAACCGTTAAAGGGACCATGCAACACTTGCCATCGACTACAAGTAATGTATTTTGGGATAAAGTCTATTGTGCCAGAAATCTCCTCCCGCAAGAATTATGAAAATCCGTTCACAATTAACGAAACTACGCGCGATGAGAAATCGCGCATAATCGTTCCCTCTCAACTCGACCGCGCACAACGCGACGAAAGCTGCGCTCTCTTACCCGGAAAGGCGGGCGGCTCGCGGCGTTCTCTTCGGCGGCCTTCGATATATCACATGCCGGGTAGTTTTCTCCTTTTCTCCGCAACGTGGAGGGGCCTATTTCCGGTCTGGTGCCACAAAAAAGCAGGCATGGGTGCCTGCTCGCAAGTGCGCGCTCGGGCTGGTAGGGCGTTTTTGAAGCAATAAACGTTTGTAGTCGAGTGGTCCCGTTGAAAGGGAAGTATTGAGCTCATCCCTCAAGCTCCGCGCGCTCTCAAAACACAAAAGAAACGGCAAAACTGTGCCTACAGGTTCAGGCATAGAAGAGGTTCGTACACAGCGATGACGACGACGGAAATGGGAGAATCTAGCCGCGAAGTTGACCAGTGACAGCCGATCGGGCAGCCATGGCCTATGTGACGTCCCTTAGGCCATGCCAGGGGTTGCATAATGAGGACAACTGAAGAGAGAGTGGTTGGTTTTTCCACATCTTTCACATCGATTCGTTAAAAATAACAAAGTTGGTTTCAACCCTTTCCGTATACTGTGAAAAAACAAAGAAAAATGTACCAAATTTACCAAAAAAAATGTTTTCTCTCATTTTTTAGACCTCTTTGTTCTGAATAAAATTGCACCACTGTTACTATGAAATAACGTTTCTTTATTTCTATAACTGTGTAAAAACATTTTCCCTCAGATGGATTCACACGACACCAATATTTCGATGAAATAACGTTCCTTTATTTCTTTAATGGTGTAAAACACATTTCTGGAAGATGGCTTCACCGCATGACTTTATTGTCCTGCAAAAAAGCGCCGTCAGGGCTCCAAAATGACCGATGACGACCATAATTGTCATCGGTCATTTCGGTACAAAATATCATGACGACTATACTCGTAAACGGGAGCGAAAGGGCTAATGCGCCGACCAAATATGCGCCCTATGAGGCATGCTGTAATAGAAGACAAAAATTGTAAATATTTGTTGCGCGTTCTTTAACACAGAAAATTGCCACCGGATGGGCATTTTGTAGTTTCCTTTCTTCAGAACAGGCCGAACTCAGTGGCAGCCGTAACGTGGGAGAAACCCAAAATTAAAAAAAAAATGTGTGAAGCTACATTTTTTTTTCTAATAACAAAACATATCTGTGAATGTACTTTCTATATTGTCCGAGGCAAGTTTGTTGTCGGCTTACAATAAATTATATGACAAATACATGCTATGGAAACCGCAGCGCCCTACAGTTTTATGCCATCCTTTACAGTGCGCAACAAGGCACGTTTCCGAGCGCGCGCAGCTTCGTCCAGCTTAACACCGGCGGATTCGGTCCCCACTGATGCCTGCGAGCGGCAATGCAACCAGCGCCCCTCTGAACTTGAACCTTGATGAGCTATGTATCAGGCGTTCCAGGCGTGACCTGATTTTTCTTTTCAAGTGCATTCATTCTAAGTTTGACTGCCCTTGCCTTGTGAGCTCTGTTCTCCTGCGAGTGCCAAGCAGGCCACTGCGGCCGCATGGCTGCTTTCATGTTGACAAAAGTCTGAGCTTGGTACCAGCTAACCGATGCCAACATGCCTTTAACTGTCTTTTTTTATCTGCCATTGACATTTTTTGCAACGACATGGTTCTTTTTAAACGCTCTTTGAAAAATGTTCCATCTGGAATGCACATGTTCTATAGCGTGGTCGCACATGCACTTCTCCCTCTGTTCTTGTGTGTCGGAGCGAAGAGAATCATCACGATTGTGCTTGTATTTGTCGTTTAGTGTACACACAATCTCCGTGCTCTTGTTGCTCAGAAAATGTCTCTGTCTCTTTGATAACTCTCCTTCGTTGTGTATATATACCCATATAATTGTACTGTTACTTCCCTTTTCATATTCTGTCTTTTGTATGCCTTATATGTCCGTATTCTATGCATCACCCGAGAAGGCCATTGCGCTGTTGGTGAGCATTTCAAATAAATAAATAAATAGCACAGCGCTGCTTTTCGAAAACCGTCACGCCCAATATTACACGCCAGCACAGCGGCGATTAAGCATATCAGATAGGGCTGCGGCCAGTGCGAACACACTCTTAGACCGGCGCTCCTTGGTTCCCGTCGGCGCCCATACGTGGCGCAGCGATGCAGCTCGGGCACTGCTCCCGTGCTCCGTTTACTTCTGCGCGGCCTATACCTTCTGAAAATCACCCTCGACAATCACCCTGAAAATCACCCTGAAAATCACCCTCGTGAAATCTTGGGCTGCACATTTTGTTGCGCAAGTCTTGCTACTGTTGAAGCGGCTTAGCCGTTAGATTTTCAGGATAGATCGACGAAGCGCTACAACTGAACGGCTGCCGCGGAAGGGAAGTTTGCCACACCATTATGCATGGTTATCGCAGTTATAATCTATCATGTCAAGAACAAATGAAATTCATTTCAAAAAATCTTACAAGGGCACTACACGAAGAGATAAGTAAATGAAAAGTAAGGACGACAAAAATTATCATGTCACATTCGCTGCCGAACCAGTTCTGTAATGCATTTAATACAAAAATGAAAACAAAAGTATGCTTGCGTCAACAGCCTCATGTGCCAGCTCAGAAAAAAAAAATTCCCGCGCCTTCCCGCGAGGGGAACACGAGTAATGCAGAGCATTGGGGCCTCAGTACTGGTTGAAGGCAGTGTTGCTTCCATCGCTTCTTCCGTGATGCTGGAGTAGCAGACACGAGTAAACGTGGGGGCGAGCGTCAACCAAGGAAGGAAGGAGCAACGCAGTGACTGAAGCCCGAGCGACCGCTAGACGCTTTTATTTGCAGCGCGCGCAGTAGAGGGAGAGCAGTACGGGGGGGGGGGGGGGGAGGGGGGGGGAGCGCGCATGCGCAGGCAGCGCGCGCCCTTCCACGCCCCACCGCGATGCTATCACGCACCTGTTATGACGAGACCGCGACGGAGCGAACGGGCTGACTACGACGCATGCGCGCGCCAGCTGCTGTGGAGAGAGAGGAGGGAAGGAGGAGAGGCGCACCTGCTGCGACCGCGGAGCTGTTGACAGTTGACACCGTCCGACGCAGGAAGAGGCGAGCCTAAGAAATGCTCTGCATTTAAAAGGTTCTATGTGCTAGCAACGCTACATCAATCGATTGGGGCGTTTACACACTTAGCTGAACCGGCAAGTATTATTTCGCATTTTGTGCATGAGCGCGCTCCACTTCAAGGGTACTCTGCAACACTTCCCATAAACGCTCTCGCGCTTTCTTTTGCGCCTGGAGGCATATGGTTTCTTAGTAAGTATACTAGAGAGGAAACTGCGCCTCGTAAGCCATGTCGTCGCGGGGGGTTCATGGGAAGGCCCCCCTGTTTGGCTTGGGCTTGGCATGACAATTTGATTATTAAACGGTTTTTGGGATTTGCTTTCTTCACTATGAATTAACCACGTTACGAGCTACAAGGAAGCCGAAATCCTCCCGTTTCTGTGGTAGCCGTGTTCAGTGAAACAGCAGGCAATGCGTGATCGCACCTGACGTTGCTCATGCCGCAGTCGAAGGACGTATGACTGAGTGGGTAATATGCCGCCGCGAAATTTGTAGCCGGCGAAAAGGAGAAACAAAACGTACTTCGACGAAGAAAGATACGACAGATACGGGCGCCTGAATCCGTCCTATCTTGTCATCGTCCACGACTGTTTAACGCCACTCTTTCTTTTTAAATTGCAGAGCATTTCTTTAAACTCACGATGTCACCCGGCGTTGTCGGCGTTGGCGTGCCTCGGCGTCCCGCAACAGCCGTTCCAGGTGCGCCCTCTCCCCCACTCCTCCTCTCCCGCATCACGCTACCCTCCTCGCTCTCAACAACAGGTCCGCACCCCTCCCCCTACACTATATAAAAAATAATACTTACCGGCACCTGGTTTCGATCCCACGACCCTGCGGGCGGAACGCAAGGTACATGGTGCTCTATCCACTGCGCCACAAAGCCGACACAGAATGGAAGGCTACGAACGCGCCTTATATCCTTGACTCATTCAAACTACGTCAAGAAGCTCCTGATACAACGCATTCACTACCTGTGGGCGGAAAGAGCGCGGGTACATGGTGCTCTTCCCACTGCGCCACAAGCCGGACACAGAATGGAAGGCTACGAACGCGCCTTATATCATTGACTCATTCAAACTACGTCAAGAAGCTGCTGATACAACGCATTCACTACCACAACTCCCCAAACACTAAACGTTAACACAATACACCCACCCCATATGCGACGCATTTACTCGAGTCCCCCTCTCGGGGAGATGGGCCCTTTTTCTTGTTAAGCTGCAGCTGACGGTCGGTGCAGTGGTCCACCACGAAGGTGTCGTTTTCATAGGCACGCTGCAAAAACTTTCCATACTCTTCAAACGACTTATTATTTGAAATAATGGTAAAGTTAATAAAATAAGAGCCTATAATAAGTTTCCTCCCGTAATATTAACATTGTTCGTAACTACCACCTTGACCTGCAAAATCAGCAGGAACAAGCTTTCCGGCAAAAATACGCTTTACCTCCTTTTTTCTTAGTTTTAGAAGAGCCTGTTTTATTTTCCACTTTCCTAATTGTACAATATTTGATTAAATTTGCGGTCACCAACACGTTTCAATCCAAGCCAATGATGAAATTTAGGCAAGCGCATGACCTAATGGCGGCCCATGACGACACAGACGGCCTTGATGTGAACCGCATAGACGCTAGCGCCAATATTGTAAGAAACTCTATGCAACTGAAGGAAATCCGGCCAATAACACTTACACCCCTGTACTGGCGTCATTCCAGCGGTCGAAGAACACCAAGACCGAAAAATAGGAAAAATCTTTTGAGCCTGTTTCAAAGTTATCTTATGGGCATAGAGCAGTAATTTTTGGCTGAGGTACTCGCGACCCCTTAGTCTAAGTAGTGGATGCGTTGGCTGACTGCGTTTTGCGAGAATTTAGGATATCCAAAAAAGTTGAAAAAATGGTGTAGGGTCCCTTTAATTGCCACGCATAAGCGATTTTACATCCACTGCATGTGCGATATGGCAATGTTATTCATGTGTACTACCCGCCGCGGTGGCTCAGTGGCTAAGGCGTTGCGCTGCTGAGCACGAGGTCGCGGGTTCGATTCCCGGCAGCGGCGGCCGCTTTTCTGATGGAGGCGAAAAGCAAAAACGCCCGTGTGTTCGTGATTTCGGCGCACGTTAAAGATCCCCAGGTGGTCAAAATTAATCCGGAGCCCTCCACTACGGCGCGCCTCATCGCCTGCGTTGCGTCGGCGCGTTAAACCCTACAATCAATCAGTACTGAGCACACACCGAGCAGGCAACAGAAAACAACGTGGAACCGGTATGGCGGCCCGCGTCAGCTGTAAGGCAGCTGACAATTAAAAGGGGCGCGCACTGCAGCTTCTTCAACACACGTCGAAACATAAATAAGCAGTCAAGCGAATAACGCAACTTGCATGCCCACGCAGGATTACTACATCCCTTCATATTCATAAAATTGCGCGCCTACAACCAATCATTTTAGCGTATGCTTGAAAAGAAAGCTTTCGAAAAAAGCTCTAGAAACATAATAATAAATACACAATAGTGTCATATTCAATGGTGCTATCGCCGTTAGGCATTGCTTCTGTAACAGAGTACGTACAAATGGAAAAATAATACTGAAGCCGTCAGACAGTTTCATATTGGACGAAAAGCGTGAACAAGAAACTAGGTGACGGACGTCAATCAAAGCAGCGCTCAAGCAACCTTTATATGTGATTTTCCGCGAATAAATGTCTAAACGTTGGCACACACTACGTAGTTCGACAACAAGCCCAAATTCACAGCAACACTCGAAAAAAAAAAGTTTAATTCGCCATCAAGCTGCGCCGGCGCTCGCCGATGTGCACGGGCAACGGCGAGAAACACGTTCCTATAGAACTAGTCGAGCTATGACGAATGACGTCACGTCTTCCAACATGGCCGCCCAGGGCGCCGTGCTGTAAACAATCTATAAGCACTCCTTACAAGGTGTGCATACAAATGCATTAATATCCAGTTGGATGCCGCAGGGCGTAACTGGTGACTGGTACGCTGCTGGGTAAGAGATGCTGAGGCGGCCGCAGTGCGAAGGTCGGCGCGCCGACCGCCCGAAATCAAAAAGGTTCACAACGTTTAACTCTAAGCGTGAAGTTAAGCCTACCGTCCCGTGTTTAGGCTTAGCGCTAGGTAACCTTCAGGTCGAGCCTTACGACATAGCAAGCAACGTCCTACTCATCGTAGTTCGAGTTGTATATAGCAACGTGGATGGCGGCATTGACCTTAGTCTACCGTTAGGCCTAATGACGAGCCGTCGGATGACCACGTCTCCCCCTCCCTCTGCTGCGAATGAACCTTACCGCAAGCGGGTAATAAAATATAAAATAGGGGCGCTTCACAAAATCCGTTCCGCAATACAAGCTTCATGATACAGGCTTCAAGAATGAAGCTTTATGCAAAAGGCTTCACTAATTTCCCGTCCGCTAAAATTGCAGAGGCAGGGAGGCAGTGCTTTCGCAATAAGAATTGACGCAAGAAACACGCGGGGTTTGCAGAGATTCGCTTCACGTATGAAAAGGGATGAGAAAAAGGTAGAGAAACAGATTGCTCCTAGTGTTGCTGAACGGTGTCACGGTGTAAGTTGGCGGCTCGTGAGTGGTAGACACTTTTTCTGGCTTCACAAAACATATGTCCGCAGGGATTGTGAATAACAACAGTCCGTCCAAGCAGTACAGTAATATTACAGCCATTAGGCTGTAATATTACGTTGACTTTCAACCACTCCTCTCCTGCTTCCTTTGGGTCCATTCATCTATTGCCCTCGATTACACTCACCTGATCTTTCCACTGTACACACATATACTGTTCTGTATTTCATGTGCTCGCCTGCTTTCAACCGTCCACCTTAGATAGCCGCGTACTGTACTGGGGACAATACCTGCTCTAAGCTATATAATCACATTTTAAATTATTTTAGGGTCGCGGGTTAAGGCAGCAACTCTGCCAGCGTATTTATGTGCTGTCCAGTCTGTCTCAATCTTCAGAGCTACGTCAAAACTTCACCCGTTTATTCCACTAATCCACTTTCCCACTGTCTCAAGCTATCCCAGGCACGAAGAAGCGTTCCCCGCGTATGTTTCCTTTGCAACGCCAAATTGTTTAGCCCAACAAACATCAAGCTTGAGTGCTTCGCTCCTTTCACCATTCACCCTACGACGAAACCTTGTCGATGCTGCAGCCCTAAAAGCTGAAATGCAGACGTCAACAGGCGTCCGCAAACTCCCCGAGTATATATACCCTGCACTCAATAGCGCTGGCGCTCTCTCCTTGACCAAAACTTTCTGTTCGCCGTAACTCCACTGCCGTTAGCGGGCCTTCCGCCCCATTCCGTACAAATATCGCACAATCTAATAAGCCAATCAAAAGCGTGGCCAGCTTACCGAGAATCCGGTGACCTTCGCGGAATTTCTTCGAGCGGGGTTTTTCTTTTCCTCTACTTCATCTTGACCAGAGCGCAATCGTCTCTAGAATAAGGGGAAGAAGGAACACGAAGGACCTCCAAACTAAACAAACAAGAGCAAACCGACTTCGACAAGCCCAAGTCCGTCCAGGTTCGCGAGCCAAGTCGGCAGCCGGTCGGCGTGTTATTTCAAGCGCTGATTACCCGCAAACTTGGAATGCAGCGTAAACATTAGTGTCCCGCTTTCGCGCGCCCGATGCGAGCCCTGATAATGTCATTGAACCGCAGGTTCGCGTTGGAATGTTTATAGAAGTCTTGCCCCTCGCCCCCTCCTTGGCTGCCCACCTACGTGGTCTACCTCTTTTGCAAGCGCCTTTGCTTTAGTTGGTTTGTTATTCTGACCACCCGGTCAGGTGGCTAGAAAACGCCAAGATTTGCTTTCAAAGCGCGGGGATTCCTTCACGAGTACCCCCAAAAATCTGTCCGTAAAAAAAAAATTATCTGCTCAATAATGAGGAATTGGCAAAGTTAAGACATTTTTTCATTCTAATGGGGTAAACCTACATTATTCGAAGCTTTGCGAGGGTAAAAAAAAACTAATGAAGCGAACGACAACGAGAAAATGATCGTACAGAGCCGCACTCGTAACGCTATAGAAGCCTAATTTCCCGCACTACGGTAATGTGTGCAAAATAGCCTCCTGTAAGGTTAATGAGTATTAACAAAACTAAATAATCGGCCTCTGTAGTAGTAAAATAATAATATTTAATAATAATAGCAAGGATATAGGACTGGCAGCGGTGAGAAATATGATGTCGCTATAGCATTGGCATGGTCGTAACAAAACAAGAAAGAAAATGAAATGAGAAAGGTGGCAGCTGGTTTTTCTTCGCTCGCAACGAGCACTAGTGCTCAATAAAGGAACATATGTGTTAAGATCACACTTTCATCATTAAATTTTTCCAAAGCATGTAGTAGCTGCACGGATACATAAAAAGTCCTAGCAGTGCATGAAATTCTATCATTTTCTTCAGTCACGTCGTTGGACATGTGAGCTCATTTTGTACATCAGCTGAGGGCGTTGGTCAGAAAGCGCACGCAAAATCAACTTCGCTAGTGCCGTTCTTTTTTTTCATTTCGGCTACGCGAATGGCTTGGCAATATCCTCCTCCAGAGTCCGTGAGCAAATACTAAAACGACGGCAAATGACCATAAAAAAAAAAAAAACTCTAACGCGACTCCATGAGAAAAACAGATGCCCGTTGGTTAAAAGACGTCGTAAAAACAAGTCTATAGAGAAACAGTTCGTGGATCCTGGACGACGCCAGCACAGTTGGCTTCCAAGGCAGGTCGAACGAAAGGCAACTACATCGAGAGCGCAGCGGCGCAGCCCACCGAGTTCCTCTATCTGCGCACTCTCTCTAAGTGGCTGCGGGGCAAACGTCGGCCGCTCGTTCCCCTGATCGACGGCGACAGGGAACGAACAAGACGCCGGCCGACACCTTTTTCCTGTCATCGGCCGAAAGTGGCTGCTACTTTCCGCTGTCTCTGTACGCTTGAAAAGCCCAGGAGCATGGCCAGTGAGGAAAGGAGTCGTCGAACCACTCCTCTTTCTTCTGCGCCGCACTCTGCATCTTCCCGTTCCTCCCGCCCCAATCAACCTCTCCCGCTTCCTCATCCCGCGATTCCAGCTTCTTCTCGAAATACACCCTTTCCCTCGATCTACAAAATCCCCGTACCAGAGCCACCTAGCCTTGAATCTTCTTAACGCCCACTGGACAACACCTCGTATGGTAGAAGGAAAGCCTCCGAACTGCCCACACCACCATTGTCCTTAACCTCAAGTCGTTTGCCACTAAGCACTTATACAACTGACGGGGTTTTACTCTTTTTCTCTAAAACTAGAAGGGGAGAAGGCTTTGTGGGCAGTACAGATGGGGTCATTTGATACAACCGTGACGACAATATCCGGCAGCGATGTCTTCTAGTGAGTGACGCGGCACTGCAACGGCCCCGGAGACATCTGGACACAGCCCCAGAGGTATGCCCAAGTGGTCGCGGAGCCAGTGAGTGGGAGTTTCTTCATTGATCCACTGTTTTCCTCGCGGATGCTGGCGCCACTTCCCCAATGGGAAAGACTTTGGGCGACCGAAACGGGGAACCGTATGACCATACGGTGGGGCGGCCAATTTTTGTCCCCTACCTCGGTCGGTTGACTTTCTCGTTCGATCTTTCGCCTCTTTCTTTCCGTCCTGCCTTTTTTAGTGAGGCCGTACTGCGTTAGCCTTTTACTTCCATCAGAAAATCTTCATAATTGACTTTTTCTATTCGGGATAGCTCGAAACTCCCTTTGCAGGGCGCCAAGTAAGCGGGGTTGCATATAAATAACAAAAAACAGAAACAAAAATATCAAGAACAAGGAAAAAAAGAGGACAAATTAGCGCTAATCAAGTTTACCTTTAAATATTCCGAAAAAGTAGGCGATAACCAAATTATACAACAATAAAATAACAGAAACGTGATAGGAAAGACAAAATCGAACGTTCACTGGTTTGCAAAATCTGCCAGAAAACAGAACAAAACTTCTAAAAAATACCAAAGGGTAAACATGAGTCTTCTGGGAATTCCCGTAATCTGTCACAATTTGCCATGAGAACAACGAAAAAGCGAGTTATACAGGCGTACACAAATGTTTTGTCAAATTGTTGCGAAATGTTCCGTGATCAAATATGCAAGCGATATCGCCGGGAAGATGCAGTTAGCGCAATTACAGACAAGTGAAAGCTTGCCTGTTTTCGAAGGTGCACTTACGGGTAAATGCATTATGCAAACGCCTACATGTTGGTGAGAGGACTTCAAGCTGCGGCCTGTTTCGGCTGGTATCGCAGGGGAACGACGCGTGTCTAATGCAGGAAATGAAGGTTGCGTTTAATTTGCCTTATGCTTTACAGAAGCATTTCAACGAAGGAAACGCCGATTACGTTTAGTCGTAGCAGAGCTTCTTTTTTTTTTTCTTCAAATATGTAGCCACATGGTTCTCCTGCTACGAGTCTATTGCCCGGCCGATCTCCGCGCCATGTTGCGAATTTGTCTTGGACCCCTGTTATGGCAACGGCAACCGGCGAGACGGCAAGCCACAATTTTATGTTCACTGAGTTGACGGACCTTCCACTCTGCCTTTTGAGACGACACTGGGTGCTAATACGTCCTCCTACCTCTAACTGCGCCGATTATATTGCTGCTAGCCTCTACAAAAATTTTGCGAAATCCCAAGTGGGAGGTGTCTAATGACAGATTAATTAAGCCGCTCTTCTATTGCCTGGGCCCTTTCCCAGTTAAACTCTCTGCTACACATCCGTGCTTTGCTAGGAAGACGTTTTTCGTGCGCCATGCAAGCACTGTTATCCGAAAATAGAAGGACTTTAGGGCTTTCGTTAAACGTCTGAATAGCACCCCGTGTATCTTGATGAAACGAACGCTACGAAACGAGGGAAGCCCTCTAAACGTCAGCTTCAATACTTACTTGAAGCAAATGCTTTGCTGAGATCGCTCTTTCAGGGGCGATATAAGACGTCTTATACACTAATATACCAAAGCCCAGGGCCTACAATTATATACCTCCAAAAGCCCCCTGATATACACTAAACTTTTTAGCTTCAGTACTACACACAAGTGCATTGGTAAGAAAACATTTAAGGTGGAGTATATTGAGCCTGCTGTCGAAGTGTAATGGGGCAAGGGAATTTTATAAAAAAAATTCTCCATAAGAGCCTAAGCACTTCCAATAATTTGCTATACACTAAGCCTCTTAAGTGCAGGCTTCACAATTATGCGCCAATGCATAGCATAGAATACCGTATTCAGGGCAATATAAGTAGTCTGTACTTTGCTGTTCGAGTATCTGGACGAGATTGGTGTCATTGCGGTGATTTAAAAAAAAAAACAGACTTCTTCATCACACTACTGACACAAGCAGAACGTCAATATTTTTGTTATTTTTCTCTCTTATTTTATTTCGTCTATTTCTTCCTTTTCGCTTTGCTCTATTGTTTAACTCCTCGTTTTTTTTTTCTTTCACCTATACGTTGTATATATATGATACATGTAAACCCTCTACCCGATATCCACCTCTTCCTATGTATTCTTTCCTCCCTATCCCACCTCCCCTACACCAGCAGGCGTTCCAGTGTCCGTCCCTAGGCGAGACAATTGACGCCTGCTGGTGTACCTTCCTTTCTTTCTATAGTACAAGAAATACATACATACATCCTCTTCGTTCTGCCCTGTAATCTATCGCGCATTTTCGTTCTCCCTTTCCCTCCCCCCCCCCCCCCGGGTAGCATGTTGGTGTCTTAATTCCGGCAGACATCTCGGCTTTCTCTTCTAATAAAGAGCATTCTCCTCTCTCTCTCTCTCTCTCTCTCTCTCCTCTCTCTCTCTCTCTCTCTCTCTCTCTCTCTCTCTCTCTAAGTAGTTTGATATGAAAGTACGAATGCCCTAGCGCCTTTTGGTAGTAGCTCCATCGTGTGCGACGAAAGTGTGGCACGCGAAGAGAGACAGCAGGACAGACGTATTTCTGTTTGAGGGCATGCAGAAATGATTCACCTTATAAAGAAACGGCTGCGCGACAACGTATCGAATGCATCTCAGCGTGTTAGCAACACGGTGTCTTAGCGACTGAGACACTCCAGCTCAGACCGGAACATTCGACGATCTTGTATGCGCATAAATACATACACACAGAGACATACATAGCAGAATAGAAATGCGTGGGTCGGTGATTACGCAAGAACGCATATAAACGAAGTTGCGGTCCCCATTACCATTGCAATCCGCCTGCTTCACAGAGCCTCCTTGCACTGCCGAATAAAGTAAGATTGCCTTTTCGGGATACAGGGGTACAAAAATGAAAGTCGTCAAAACAAGAGCCTTGTTTCACAGGCGAGGATCGAACACGCAACCCCCGCATAACGCGTGCTGTTCGACTCCTGCCTACGGAGAAGGGCTGTTTTCTCGACTTTCATTTCTCTTTCCTTTTATCACGAAAACGCAATCTTCTTTGATTCGGCCATATAAAGCCTTTTGAAGCAGCCGAATTGCAATGATAATGAGAGCTGCACTTTCTTGACATGCGCTCATGCACACACACACGCGCGCACACACACACGCACAAACACAAACACATACGCACGCAGACACACACGCACGAACGCACGCGCGCACGCATACATACATACATACATACATACATACATACATACATACATACATACATACATACATACATACATACATACATACATACATACATACATACATACATACATACATACATACATACAACATACATACATACAAGCTGTACAGGAGCCGAAAAATACGGAATGAGGGAAACTAAGGGACTAAGTTTTACATGATCCCGGTTCCCGAAATTCTTACCAAACTCAACAGATAATTCCGCGCCCGTCCAAACGCACACGGGTCTCTGGGATGGCGTCAAGCAAAACCCTGGTTGTTCCCGATTTCATCGAAAGCAACACATTCATGGTAACACCGTAAACACACCCACCGCGAAGCCAACACACGCGCAATCAGTCTTCGCCGCTAGCCGAGAGAAATGGGCGGAAGCGACGCGAGAACCGAACAACAAAAAAGAGAGACCAAAGCTCCCGAGATTGGCGACGGGGGAAGATGGCGGAGAAACGGCGCGCCCCATTCAATCAAACAGATTGCGGCCACAAGCGACGCGCTTTTTCTTTTCTACGCACTCTTCGTCGTCGCCAGTGTACAAGACCCGGAGATTTGCAGCGCTTCAGCCGGTGTCAGTATAGTGGAGAGACGGCGCCAGGTCTTGTCTGACGGCGGAATCTCCAAACGACGAAACGCGCGTATATAGGCCAGCCAGCCAGCATCTGGGAAGATGGGGAGGGACGGTGTCGGGGCAACAAAGGGGGTGGGAGAGGAGATGGCGGAACGGGGAACGGCGTTTTTTCGACATAAATCACAACCGTCTCAGCCCCCTCCGAATCCGCGGCGTTCGCATCCCTCAACCATTCGTTGTGCGGCGAGCGTCTCTCCTCTGTTGTGGGCTCAAGCGCGTACTATTTTCCACTCCGCCGTCCATCCTTACGTCTGTCTGTCCGACCGTTTGGCTGGCGGCGTTCTTTTCGTAGCTACGCCGCTCGGAATTGCGTTGGTATAAAAGCCGACGTTGGCTCTAGTATATATATCCCATCGATGGGTTCTCACTCATTTCATATTGTTTCGCGCAGTGTGGTTGACACCCAGCATGTAATATTGTCCGCCTGTTCCTCAGTGACACAAAGAAGTCTCGCTGTGAAACTCTCTTACAACTGCGACACTAGTGAAGAAAACTCTATAAGGTGGCAGGTGGAGGCTAATATCGCCAGCAAAAATATTTGCGCAAGGCTGTTGCGAAACGGGAGGAGGAAAGCTTGTGGAGCAGCGATGCGTTGCCTTAATGCTACGCTTTTGGCGTTGTACAGGCTGAGGCTGAAATTTTCGTTCCAGGCCTGCCGCTCGGGAGACGCTGTGCCCTCCCTCCTTCTTCTGCTTTTTCCCCAACCCATTTTCCTTGCTCAATCCGCTCAATCCTCTTTCTTACGGCCGCCTTCCCTCGGCCGGACCTGTATCTTGAGCAACCACGAACGCGGCTGTATCGGGACTGGGAACGGAACAATCGCGTATCTCTGAACCACACATGGCGCTAACGAAGTGACAAATTGGATGGCGTTGCTGTCCGCTTCCCTTGAGCAATAGTAATAAAGCTAAGGAACGTGAGGAAATGAAGAACAATCTTTCTGCCCGCAGCTTTATCCGACATCAGGCTGTCGGATGGGGGACTAAAAAGATTGGACTTTCCGTCTTTAATTTATGGAGCTCCCTAAAGTCACTTTACCTGTTGCGTGTGCTTTTTTTTTTTTTCGTTCCCAAGGTAACTTCTCGTCCAGGGTGTCCAATTCTGCAATAAGATGAAAACCGGAGAAACATAAGAAGGAAGCATGTAGAAGAAAGGCAGGAACGTTAACCTGGCTATAGAGCCTAGTTTGGTATCCCGTACATGGGAAAGAGAAAATAGGCAAAAAAGAGAAGGCAAAGAATGGATAAAAGTTGGAGCAGATAGGTATGCCTAGCGCTGAAGCACCAAGCGTTCAAGTTCAGTGATTGCCACTGGAGGCGTTCACTCTAAAGTACGGTGTTTAAGTTCGTCGCCCGTAGAAAGCGTAAGAGTTCCATAATCGACTTCTGAGCTGATGACAGAGAAGGCCAGTGACACAGAATCTTCTCCTCCGAAAATAGCCGCCGAGAGTCCAGGTTCCTTAGTGCTGACGATAACTTCTTTCTTTCAGGCGAGTAGCGTGGACACTCGCAAAAAACGTGCCGTATCGTCTTTAGCGTTTCACACTCTTCACTTGCTGTCATTTTTATCAATTATGTGTAAGTATTATGCTGCAAAATAAAGGCGATAGTTAACGCTGAGAAGCCTGTAATAATACAAAAATGTGGAGTCATCATATTACCATGATAATTAATAAGTTGCCTCGAAATTTTTACATCAACATAAAACCAGAAAAATTCCAGACAGAAACATAAGCCGATGACACTTGATGGATACATGTCTTACTAGCGGTAGTATAGAGTTTCATACAATAATAACTAGAGGGAAAACTGGCGCTAGTGTCAACACTCGGCGGCGGTGATTACGCTTCGATGGGAATGATGGGTAGTTCTGGAACCGGATTGCGTAGGCTCGAAACGGGCCTATGGCTGCGCAAATTGTGTTTCTTGACAAAAACCTCTTATTGCCCGGTTCTCCGTTTACAAATTACATGGCGAACAAGAAAGTTAGTGGCAAAAAACTGGTTTTGTTCGAAATGAAACGACGCGTTTAAATAAAAAGCAGACGCGGAGTCGAGGAGGTATGTGGAGCACGTTTGCCATTAGCCGCCAACTACAGCAGGACGCGACTTCTTTAAAAATTATTTGTAAAAGTTTCGGCGCTTGTAGTTTGTAATAATAAGAAAAGTTTTAGTGCTCATAAAAAAAAAAAGAAACCGATTACCTTCGGAGAAGTTATTCTTGCCTGAATTAGTGACATTCATCAAGCTGCGTTCCTATCTGCCGCCGGTACTGCTGGTCTACGCTGTATAGGAGCCGGCGTTCGCACGAAAGGTGTGGCTGTTCCAAGCGATTCGCAACCGTCGTCAGCTTCGACAATACATTGCTCTGCCGAATGAGCAGCGCCGCAACTCCTAATTCGCAGACAACTTCGCCGCACAGAGCGCCGTCACTTGTGGTTTCGAGCTCGCTGTGCGGCAATGAATTGATAACCCATCCGTTTTCGCAACTCTGGGTTATAAAACATTTCTACTCAGGGCGGCGTCAGTCCGCGTGCGGCATTCAGTTCAAGGAGAAACGTATTTTTGAACGCTTCTTTCAACACACCGCGTAGGCAGATGCGTTAATGAAAGGCCAAAACGGAAACGAAACTGTCTGCACAATCGAATCCATATAACTTCCGCAAGCCATCGAGCGCCAATCCGAATCCGGAACTACACTCGGTGACAACTTAAGAACGGCACCGGAAGTTTCCGCTGTGCCTTATCACCGCAGCCGGATGTTTCTACGCGCGGCGCAAGTAGGCGTTACTGGAATATTTTGAACATGCGGAGCCGTTGCCGTGATTTTTTGGACTGAATGTGCTTATAAACGACTCCAGTGACGACAAACAAAACTGCGTGAGACAAGGCAGACGATATCACGCATTCATAGCAAACCCCTTTCAAAACGCGCGCGCACTGACGTCACGGGTTCGGCGCTTTGGCGGAGTGATACACTACATGAGGTGGTGCCGTTCTTGAGTTGTAACCGAGTATACCCATCACGCCCATTGCGGCGGACGATCGCAGCGCCAGATTCCTCTCTAGTGGTTATAGTATGAAACTCTATGAGCGGTAGTACCCGAAAATGCACGGTTGGGCCACTAGGCTAATGACACTAATGGGAATAACACCTGTCTAGTTATTTCTTGTCATAATTAGGTAGTTCACTGTGAAGTCGTACACAGTTAGGAACTCCCGCGTGCTGTCAATACACGGGCTCCTACCGGAGGCGTGTGGTAAAGGGAAAAGGCTGGAGCTGGTGTTTTATTGGAACTCTCCCGAAACAATTTCTACCGAGATGGTGCGCTCAAACAACTATTTACACATGGGAAGTGTTATCTCAGTAGGTATGAAGAGTGCTCAACAGTCCCAGTTTTTTTTTTTATAAATAACATGGGTTCGTACGGGAAGCGCGTGGTTGCAGAATCTCCCAAGAGATGGAGAGAGCTATGCGAACGCGGGAAAATTGAAGAGAATTCCAGGACCAGAGAGGAGTAAGTAAAAAATCCCGCTCGCGTCTTTAGGCGCTCGTTAGGACAAAATTCCTGCAATTGGTTTTTGGACAACTGTATGGGCAGCATTTGCAAGCAAAAACTGAATTGGTTATACCAACGGGCTGTTTAGTTATTGGGTAATTTGTTAAAACACGTAATTTTCTCAAAATTATGATCGTCACCATAAGGTGGGTGTTATGACCAAATCTTCTAAAATAATGTTTGGATACCTGTGTAAGTTACGTATATGAACAAAAACCAGTTCAATATCTCAACTGAACTACGATAAAAAAAATTAATATATGAAAAACTATTTCAGCGCTCTTCACTCTCTCCGGGAGTAATTTTTAAAAATTTCAGCGATATTCAGTTCCTACACTTTAATGAGAATTTGCTTATGAAATTTGAAACCGTTTGAATGAGCAGTTTGGCTAGACGTTGATATCGCCTGTTAGGCCTTTTCGTCTCGCCAAGCGTGTCATTTAAAAAAAAAAATCTTTTCGCCCATTTATCGGTGTCGCAGGGGAAAAGCCTTAAAATTAGTTTTGTGTATTTGTATTAGTAACATTTATTAGCAAAAACTAAGTGGATAAATGAATGGGGAAACATTTATTGAGAATCTGTCAGAACACCCAATTTTTTCCGAAATGCAGAACTGGGCTAAGAGTGTTGGTTTCGGGAAAACGGCGAAGCTGCTTTTTAGATATTCGTAAGGGCTGCACATCTCAGAAAAAGCACTTGAATATGTGAACGGGTAAGCGAGATAATGACGAATTTACGAAAACACCATTTTCCCTTTTTCCTTGCTTAGAAGCACAATTTCAGAAAATCTCGCCTTGTCCCTACCTCATGACACGAATGTACTCACGAAATTTCAAGTCTCTAGGTGTAGCAGGTTTGGATGGGCGTTGATGAATCAGTCAGTCAGTCGTTCGGGCGCTTATCTTTACAGGTATAGATTTACATTTAAAAAATCACTGTCTCGCCTTTCCCGGTCAACGGAAACGTTTTTCGAATAAGCATTGGGGAGGTATATTCTCCGCGTTGTATGTGCGTAAGTAATGAACTCACTTATGATCTAGCGTGATCGGAAGCAGCAGTGAATTTACCCAACAAAGAAAATCAGGCCGGAATGATTTGGTTCCACTCGAGCCCTCGCTCAAGTTTGCTGGATTTGAGGTTCGCCAGACCCATATCCTCCAATCAGCTAGCGCTTTCTCATATACGCTGTTATTGTTATCAGACGGAAGATGGGAAGATTGTAAGAGCACGATTACTACTGCAAATGAGGGTGTTACCCCAGCTACACATCAAATTTAATGTCATCCGCATCGAATTTCATTCGTTCGACTTTTAATGCCATTTTCTTGACGCGCTGCTACACGGCCAAAATTAATGTCATGTGGAAATGATGGCAGTTGGGATGGGTAAAAACTTGCATAGAGAAAATATTTCACTAAGCGCTTCAATATTTGCGAAAATTGAGCGAAAAGAGCTTAAACACCTTTCGAATGCATTATAAGTACAGTTACAGCAACTAATTGAACACGATTAAACATCATATGAACACACATGGCCGCTGGCGCCCACCACGCCGGCTGAGGCTGGCCTGGTAGCGAGACTAGCAGTTTTCTTTTTTTACAACTCTTTTCGGCTTGTTTCATATGAATAAATAAATGACTAGAAATTATACGCATGCAAAAATAATATAACGCTACTCACGCTTTAGTAATCTCTTTTGGGTGGGCATTCCCACCGAGTCTCTGGTGTCGAGATAATATATTTGCTTGCAGAACGCAGTCGAATGGCTTCGGCAAACTCATTCGTTCCTTAATGTCATTTGTATCGAATTTCATTACGTTTTCTCGTGTGGCAGCAAACAAATGTCATTTGAACGAATGACATTCGATGGGAATGACATTAAATTTGCCGTGTGGCAGGGGTATTATAGATTTTTCCAGCCGTGTTAGTACGCCCACGTTATTGCACTCGCGTATCTACGACTGCGGTCTGAAATTAATAGTTACGGTAGTGCTGCATGCGCAGGACAAAACTCCGCGATATCTCAGTGGAAATTCTTAATCACTACACAACATCACCTTATGTTCAACATATGAAAAGCACGTGTTTAACGCGTCCTAAAAAGATACAGAAGAAAGCGCGGTGGATGGTATTTGTGCAGAAAAAACTGCAGCACGGACTGAAATCACAACTATTCCCATGATGCACCCTCGAGGGGTGCTTATGGATGGTCGTAAATGTGGGGTGTAGCATTTAAATCTTGCAGGTTGCCTGATAATGCGAAATCGTTCTGGCGGACCTGTTGAACAACTACGAACTTCATCTTTCTCGTAAGAAACTCATTGCTACGTTTTTACACGCGGATTTCCGTGGCAAGCATAACCCAGCCTCTGTGCGACGGACACAGTTCTGACGGAAGCTGACAGTGAAAATCTAAGAACACATTGAATTTTCAACGAAGCTATAAACTGTATAATTTCTCTATACTATTACTGAACATTTCCTGAATATTACCTTTAGCCCCGTATGCATCGCCCGCATGCGTTATTAAGGGTGGAGGGGGGGGGGGATGGATTAGGTGGAGAGGGGAGGTAAGCGTATCTAAGATGGCTTTTCTGGGAGCCACCATTCATTCATTCATTCATTCATTCATTCATTCATTTTGCCTCGTTCGTTCGTTCGTTCGTTCATTCACTGATTCATTCATTCATTTATTGATTCATTGATTGACTGACTCACTGATTAATTAATTCAATTGATTGATTGATTGATTGATTGATTGATTGATTGATTGATTGATTGATTGATTGATTGATTGATTGATTGATTGATTGATTGATTGATTGATTGATTGATTGATTGATTGCATCCGTATCGGTAACATTCCGTGTGGGCAAGAATGACTTCGGGTAGGTGGGGGGGGAAGGGAAAAAGAGTGTGGTGCTGTCGCTGGGTAGACAGCCTGCGTTTATGTTGTTTAGGTGTCAGCGCGGTGTCAGCGCGGCTGCAGCAGTGATTGTGACAGATGCATGGGGGAGTGCGATAACCGCGGGGGCACTTGACTCGCATCGTGTAATGGCGTTGCTCTAGTCCGTGATGAGCGCGTTTGAGCACACCGATAAACAGGAGATCGCGACACGTATGAGATGCGGGCTAAGCAATAAAGCATTGCATACACCCATAAGCAGGTGTAGTGGCTATGCAAGAGCTGCCTGAACGCCCACTTTCGCGGCTAGGCAAAATTTTTATAGGTGCGGAGTACCTTAGGACCGCACAATGTCCGTCCGCGTCCGTGCGCATGGCATTTACAATCGCAAAAAAATCACACAGGCAACGAGAGGATTCGACCCTGTGTTTGGTAGACTAGATAGAGTTAGTGTCAGTCGTCTTACCCACTGCGCCACGACCGTGAATTAGTACCCGAGAGTCAAACGGCTTGCTCCCTCGACTGTAACGGTGCGGAGTACCTTAGGACCTCTCAATGTCCGTCCGCGTCCATCCGTGCGCACACCACCATCAAGGGAAAATCAAGCGAAATTCGATTTGAGCCGTGAGTTGCAGTTTCATTTAGGGAATAATCAAGGTGCAACTCACGGCTCAAATCTAATGACGGTCTGGGCGCAAATCGGATGTCACTCGGGGCGCAACTTGGATATCATTTCGAGTCCCCGTACTCCGCACCCTCGCCATCATCCACGGAGTGTAGATGCTGCCATTTTATCATTTTGTTAGCCTCATTGTTTGTCGAATTATTTTTTATATCTTTATTCCACTTCAATACACCACAATAACGCACATTATTCCGCCGTGACTACTGCGCCGCTGACCTCGTTTTGGCGCTGAGTCGACTTTAGTCGCCGAGCTTCAGATACCAGCGACAGGAATCGTCAAAGCTACGACATATATGCCCACGCGTAAAAATAAAATTAAAAATAAAGTACGCAACTCAATTGTCAATCCCTCTAACAAAATGCGACTGCGTGCTGGTATTGAAGGCGCAAGTAGTTTACCACGTAGTGCATCACAAGCGCCACCGAAATGTGAATGCGTTGCAAGCTCAACTACACTCCCTATGGTACCAAACGCCACTTGCAGCAAATTTAACCATGGTCTCAATGAACCTAAGTTCATTTGCAACTAGCGCTCCGAGAAACTCGTACTCCTTGTCAGAAAAGACGCTCTGCCTAGCAATTCCGGGATTTCGACGCCCACAAAATCAGCATCGGTACGCGAGAATGATTACGAAATTCCGCAGATTATCGGCATTTTTCAAACAACGTCATATGTTACCACGAGCAAATCCTGAGCCCAAATTAATGCTCCACCATGCCCTACCTCTTTTATAGGAGTTATTTACTTCCTAATACTGAATAGAAGACAGAACAGGAGCAATCAGCAATGAAGAGAAAACAATTTCGTTTGAAAAGGGCCTTCCACTTCGCACACCTCGTAATCCATGCGAGGGTCAATTATCCATTTTCCCCCTTCCTCCTGCCACGAGAGGAAGGTGAAGGCGGCGGAAAAGCCGGATTCCGAATTCGCCGAGCGCAGACCGGATGGGTCGAGGCGATGGGAGCAAATTATACACATAAGGGAGAATAAATGGGAGTTGACACGGCGCAGAAAAAGGGCGCCTATCAACACCCACCAGGCAAGAAGGCCTGCGTGCTAGCGCCATCTTAAGACTCCTCGCGCCGTCTATTGCCCCTTATCGGCTTCTGAAACTTTTATCGAATGCGTTTCTTGATCGTAACCGCAATAACCATCCACTTTGGTCTATTTTAAGTCGGCTGCTCTGCGGCGAGACGGGCCCTGTCACGCTAGTTGTTTACAACGCGGGAAAACTTGAGGGCAGCATAGCGAGGGAAAAACTGGGACGGGAGGAAACAAAGGGAGCTTGTTAGTTCGAGGGATGAGTCGGAGGGAGGGGAGATTCCGCAGCGATCGAAAAATGGAGCAGGCGAATGCGCGCGGGTGGGGAGAAACCCGAGATGGCCCGGCGGCTTCTTCCGGCTTTGTTCCCCAATTGCGCTGCCGCCGCATTCGCTTCCGTGAGATGGAGATCTGGAACGGCCCGCTGGGGAGTTCACCTAGGAGAAAGTGCAAGGGAGAGGGGGGATGTTCCTTTTCTTGGGCCTCCTCTGCGTTCCTCGGGCGTTGCGGCTAACATGACCTCCTTTTTTATACGTTTTCCCGGCATCCTTAGCTTACTGGTTTGTCTGTATGTTGTTCTCGGGAAGGCTTCGAATGGGTCTAAATCACTACGACGAATGCGAATGCGTGCTCCAAATTTCCCGCCATTTATTTATTCCTGACCAGTGTAACGGTCGTGTCGGTGTTATTACATCGTTTGCTTGTTTGTTCTTGTTTTGTTGTTTTTCTCTCGGGCGCTTTTGCAGGATTTATTTTCAAGCTCAGTATCGGCATAACTTCGGTTTTGTGCAGAGGATTGATGGTGTTACGACAGCTGCCATAATATTGGTGCCTTATATATCCGTACGGACCCTGCTTTCGCGGAAGCCATGCGCTACCGATAACACTGTGATGCGGAACCAAGCACAAGTCAGGTACGCCAAAGCGATAAGCAATTTTTAAGACGATAACCTTTCTTGAGCTACTTGAACGGAAAATTTTGGTTTTGTCTGTCTGTATGTATGTATGTCTGTCTGTCACTCAACTTAGCCAGTCGGCCAAAGTGAAACAGATGCTGCGCAAGTCTTATATACTCACAGCCAAACCGAAACGTCTAAGTCCGGTGTTATAATGTTCATACTTGTCAACATTGACGAACAAGAACAAGACATTACGCAAATATGAGGCAGAAAATCAATGCATGAGTGATATTTGCAGTTTTCCTTTATTAAAAAATTACAGATGCTTGCTTTTTGCGATAGCAAATAAAATACTACATCAACTGCAGAAAGCTTCACCTGCTGTTTCCCGCGCTACCTGGCGGAATTCGAAAAAATCAAACGGAAACAACAACGAAAGGTTCCACTAGATAGGTTTCGCGTTCCGCTCGGAACGCTCGTGGAGTAGGGCATCGTGGTTCTATAAACATTGTAGTCGGGTGCCTCGACGGCAGCGCTGGCACTGAGGCACCCGACTTGGAGCACTGCAACGCGGTAAATTTAAATTGACTTGAGCAAACCAGTAGCGTGTTATCTTGGAAGGAACGTGACGGGAGAGGAACAGCATGAGAGGTGAGCGCGAAAGAGAAGGGATGCATTTACTTGCCAGGGGCGCCAGTCGACTATCGTCTTGCGTCGCCATTTACAACGAAAGGAGCAGACACGCGGCCATTTTTTGTCTTTTTTAGATGCAAAGCATCTCATGGTCGGGGCTATGTCCCTCTCTTGTTGTTGTTGCGCCGTCCACACCCCCACTGCGCATGCTCGGCTTGCTGAACGCCCGGTGGTGTCTTACCCTTTAATGGCTCCTGGAGCGACGGTGTTGCCGGTGTCTTCCTGGGCCGCCACGAGACGAGCACGCTTCCCTCTCCTCCTCACAGCCGTATAAACCAGGTGTGCACACGCGCTGCGCGCTACTCCACTGCGCATGCGCGTCTCTCCTCCATTCTCCTGGTGGCGCACGCGCTGCGCGCTACTCCACTGCGCATGCGCGTCTCTACTCCATTCTCCTCCTCACAGCCGTATAAACCAGGTGTGCACACGCGCACCTTTCATTCATACCACCCTACATTCATTCATTCATACCACCCTACCCACGCGTCTCCTTACTCTAACACCACACACCAACTCTACTCACACTACTTACTTCAACTCTACTTACACACCAACTAACCCCCACTGCTGCTTCGCATCTTCCTCAGGGTTCCTTCCACGGGAGCATGGCGTAATTTTTTTGCTTTTGCTTCCTGTGTTCTGTTAAAGCGTTTTCGCACGTATACAACGATTATTACGCAGCTGCCGGAGGCGTTGGTACTATTCACAAGTACTGATAACTCCCTACTTTTGTTGTTAATACCTTCGCGTTAAAAACATCTACGCATACACTTACGAACAAAGATATCAGAGTATAGACTAATTTGCCCAAATCGCACTCGGATGCCTAATTGCAATGACATGCTGCCTTCCCGAGGCCTGGAATTTTGGGTGCACTGTAATATTTCACGGTTATTCAACGACGAATGATATCACACACAAACATGCTTAGAACACCTAATTTGTTGTGGCAACCAGCCAAGTCTATAGGGCAAAAAAGTATTTTCTCTCCAATTGTTTGCTGCAGCAAGAGAATAAGAGAGGAAGGAAGGAATAAAGGTAACGGAAAGGCAGGAATGCCAACCAGGCTGTGGCTTAGTTTGCTATCCTACACGTGGGGAAGGGGAACAATGGGAAAAAAAGATGAAAAGCAGTAAAAGAAGAGCAAGGTAAAGAGACAGCGTAAAGAGGTGGGGCCAGCGCCACCACGCCATAGGCGATAGAGCTCATTGACTTCACAGAGAGTAATCCCTTGCGCCACAGTCTGCTGTGCAAGTTTGTTGTTTTTAGGAAGCACAGGAGCGCTTTTGTCGCCTTGTGCGTAGATGACGGCGAAGGCCAGTGGCCCAGGATAAGGTGGCTCAGAAAAGAGCGACTCCATTTGACTCATTGTTCATTGAAAGGGTCAACATATTATTCGAAAGAAAATCGGAGGAGTAGTGGAAATGTAGTGATAACACGGTCACCAAAGTGTGCCACCCCACCTTCAGTTCATAGAGCCTGCTATTCCATTGGAAAAGCTATAGAAGCTATGGTTATTTTTCCTAGGCCTTTACACACTCCGCCGCCGAAACACCTGGAAATTAAAACGAATTCAACAGAAGGAAGCGCTGCACACAGCTTCATCCCCGCATATGACTTCTCCTGTTTCGTTCCAATCATACTTTCTGGAAAACAACGACATCTGGGAAAGGCTAATCTGCCACCTAACTCGAATGTTTTACGCAAACTGAATCGAACTTTCTTTTTTTACATCCTCTAAATATACGTCCTAAGCTAAGCAATCGCGTAATTTACGCTGCCAAAGTTAACGCTGATCATCATCACTCTTTACCATATCTGAATGCTTCGTTTATCACGAGAACAAAAGGAGTGCTCGGTAAGCAAAATCACTAAACCTGATTCCTGACTAATACAAATTCCACAGCTGCCCGTTGTTGATGGCCCTCCGCGGTATAATAAAAGCGGGTTGATTTTGCCGGTGATGAATTTCCGCGCGGGACGTAAATGTACAGAAAGAGGTTCAGATTTCCCGCTACGACGCAGCGATAAAAAAGAAGAGAACACAGCCTAGCACAGCGCGTTTATACTGAATGACAACAACTGGTTTAGGATTTCCGCCACCGAGAAGCGATTGCTTCACCAGGGAGAAAAAAGGATGCCTGCGTGAGAACTCGAAATCAAAGCTGCTTTACTTACTCGTTCGCAATTTCCGGCCTTTAATGATAACGAAGAAAAATATGCGTCACTACGCGCACTTCGAACGTCAGATCTCATTAACCAGGCGCCCGCATACCACCACACGGTGATTGTTTCCGGCCGTATTTCCCGCTGCTGGCTTATAAACAACATGCCGGGCGCATTTAAAACATTCCGTGTCCAGCCGCCACGAACGAACAGAAGACAACGACAAAGTTTAATCATATCAAAGTCGGCAGTCCGCGGACGAAAACAAACTAGGCTCAGGTTACGCTCCGGCAACCCGAAGACAACTAGACAGTGAAAAAGTTTCGAACCTCTGATTGACTGCGCGCGGTTGAAAGCATAGCGAAGGGAAGGAAGCAACGGGAAAATGCGGAATTTCTTTTTCAAAATACAAATGCGCGGCAATTTCAAAGCACAGAAAACACTGTCATTATCACAGCTAGCAGGAAGCCCCTTACAGCGTCAGTATACTCGATGCGGAAAAGTGAGGAAGGAATGTCAATTATCCCTGCAGACAGCGTCGCAAGTTTTTCTCTTCTTTCGAAACCTGTTTCATTTCGGTCTTATTTATGCGTTTAAAGCGGGGCGAGAGCGTTTCTCGAGCCCCGCGTCGGTGCGATTTCAAACTTTAGATTTGACTCGGTGACTGCGTGCCTAGACACGCGGTGTAAATTTCCTTTTTTAACTCCGTATCGGTGCGTACGCAAGGCATCCTTATACCTTTTCTTAATTTGACTTTATAATAACTGCTAAACAGTACGCTCATCGCCTGGTATTGGATACGGAGAGAGTATTCAAGGAGAGAATGCCGACGCAGAAAACCCCGGTGAAAATGCAACCCTGAGCTCATGCGACAAGAACGCGGTTGGCGCTGAAAGAGAAGCCGCGATACGGAAATTCCGAGAATTCTTTTTGAAACTCGAAAGCTTTCGCTTTCGACTCGTCGCCTTCTCTGCGGACCGTCTTCTTCGTGGTTTAGAGCTTTACTTTATGCTTTGCGATGGAAGTTGCGCATGCGCGAGAACCTGCGAGCTCCGTGCGCCTTTTGGACTTCGAAGTCGGAAGACGCTGGCAAGGCAGGGCCTGTCTATAGTACATAAGATGCACAAGAGAAAGAAAACTCCTTCACTTTGCGCCTATTTTAAAGTGCAGTCGAAAGCTTTATGAAAGTAAACACGGGAGCGCGTGGCGCTCAATAGATGCGAAGCGCTCTGGTGAGAGGCTGGCGTGCTCTCGCAGCTTGTGCTGTTGGCGGGCGCACTCTCTGAAAGCGCCTTATCGCGCTTTATGCTGTATTAATTACGTAACGGAGGATCGCGCATTTTTTATCAACCCATTAGGGCAGCGAAAAGCAAACGTTTTAATGCACTCGCTCCGTTTCGCGCATGATAAAAAGCCCCTCATCGGCACATGTGTTCTCTGAAATCGTTTCCAGATATCTAACGTAGCTACCGCAGCAAACTACAGCGCAGTCAACCTAGATCGCTCTGCGTGTACTGAGCGACACGCGCTGCCGTGTTTATTGTCATAAACATGGGACGGTACACTAGACGGTACACTTTTGACGGTACACTAGAGCGATCGGCGCTGTTTGATTGAAATTTGCTTTTGTTGAAGCGACAGCTGTGGACGGTTTATCGTAGGGGGTACATTAATGTGGAGTACTTTGTCACGGCGCGTGTCACTCACCGTAAGCGCATCAACGTGTGTCCGTCGCCGTCGGTCTGTTTCCAGATCACGGCGCATTCCCTGCCGGGATCAAGTCTGAAAAGCGAAATGATTTTGCCCCTTTGGAATTCACAAACATCGAGCGATGATCCCATTATTTCTGAAAAAAAAAAAAAAATCCTTAGCTACTCTGCCGAAACTCTTTGCTGATGGAAGGTTGTCAAAGAACGTGATAGGTAGCGCAAATGAACGATACACGAGAAAGAAGGCATGGACAGGCGCTATACCTGCAACTGTTTATTGGCAAAGACTTGCGTGGTGCATTTATACCTGCTTCCAGACATGCGCAATAAAAACAACAACATGCACGGGCCAGCATGCGTCAACGAAAGAATTCATCTAAAAAAAACACACCTAAGCGTCGAACGGTAGCACAAAAAGTTTGCCTTCGCAATCACTCCCCTTCAAATCTGATGCGATGTGCTCCCAACAGCTCTTTGGCATTATCACGAACTCTCAGACAAATGACTATATCGCCTGATTGTGTGTGTGCTTTTTGTGTGCGTCTGTGTGTTTGAGTATTCATGTGTAAGTGAGAGTTTTCATATATTTTCATCACACCTTCACCCCCATTTGGTGTAGCAAGTCGGGCGCCCAGCCTGGCTGACCTCACTTGCCCATTAAATATCTTCTCCTCTCTCTCTCTCTCTCTCTCTCTCTCTCTCTCTCTCTCTCTCTCTCCTCTCTCTCTCTCTCTCTCTCTCTCTCTCTCTCTCTCTCTCTCTCTCTCTCTCTCTCTTTCTCTCTCATGTAATCTTTTGCCCAGTATCTCGGTTTCGGAAAATTGTGCCTTACATTTGCAGGATGTGCACTGCATGTGCATATGTTTTCCATCATTAGTCCTTAAGCTTTGCAAATGCTCCCTGGGGCGGTTGTTCAAACATATTACAGTTTGACCGGTATGGGCCTCGTGCGCTTGTATGGTGGCGCCACTGATGTGCTGTGTTCAGCGCCATCTTGCGGGCAACGGAGGCATAATTTCTGAAGTCCGTGAGCAAACGACGTCCGGAGGATAGTATTCCCCGCAGTACGATTATTAGAAGAGAAAGAAGAAATGACCGCTATTCTGTTGTCATGCAATACGAACAGCCAAACGGTACTTTATTAAATAGAATATGGTTCGCAAAGGCGACAGGAAAGCGATGCATCACACAAAAAACAGTTTTAAACAGGCGCGGTTATGTCTATCCGCACAGCGCGCGGTCACGCTGTCATTTCGCAACGGCTTCCACTTAACACCAGCAGCGCCGCCCAAATAAAATATAAAAATAAAAAGACGGGAAGCCCGCGATGTTACCAAGAGAATGAGAGGAGTGCAGGAGTGTGCGTGTGTGTGTGCATCGCCTCCCGGAAGAGATAATGTATGTGGGAGGGAGGGTGTGATCGCTGGCTCCACCAGTGGAAAATTTTTTGTGGGGCCGCCGGCCCCCGAAGAGCATGAAATAACGGCATAACGGCCAACGACGCCAGCAACGCCTTCGTAGATGCGGTCGCTTTGGTGGATTTGATTTATTGAGCCTTAGATCAGAACGGCTGGGTTAGAACTGCTGGCATAACCAAGAAGTTGGCGGACAGCTTATTGTGAGAAGACCGACTACGCGACTTCATGGTGCTTGCAGAAGCGAATTTCTCCCGAGTATACACTCCACTGTGCCTTGTACAGAGGGCAACACCCTTGTCTATAACACAGGTTTTGTACTTAAAGCCTTATCTTGCCTGGGCCGAAAAAGTTTTTAAGAAAACTATTGCGTCGTTCTGAAGTCTGGACCAAATATTTTGACTTCAACGTTTTTTGTTACAAGTTTGAGTCCGCAGTTTTGAGATGTAACCAATTGAAGTTGTACTCAGTGTTATAGACAAAGGGTGTTGCGCACCGTACATGTCAGAAAGTGATGTGATGTGTTGTGTGTGCGAAATCGCGGTGAAAGGTTTGTGTGTATATTGCGACACCAAGGATAAGCGGCTTCAAGCGCCCGAAGATTCAGGTTTGTAGAGGCAGGTATTTGAAAATGCCAACTGCTTGAGTAAACTCTACCTCAAACTGCTGAAACTACGATGAGTTCGTTGGATGGGCTCATAAAAATTTCGCAATGCTTTTTGAAGTGCTTTCATAGGTTTATAAATGCGTACTTAATATGCGAATAATTTTGGACGTAGATGCGCGAGACGAGGCTTTCATAAAAGCCTCTGAACGTTTATTTACCAATTGTTTATCGCTCGACATAGACACGGGCACAGATATGGTAGATCGCACAACAGGAGCTTTAATTGTGCACGAATGATTCCTCTCGCATTCGGAGTGCCCTTGATAAAATCAGACCATTTTGAATAATGGAGATTGTTTCAAAGCTGACAGAGTTGTACGTGATGTTTGTGTGACTACGCTGCAAGTTATGTTTGTCAGCAAAAATATTTTGCGTAACAAGCCCCACTTGAACTCGTTTTTCAAACGCAAACTACAAGTTGTACATGTTTGAGATATTTGAGAGTCCTTTCAATAAAGTGTAGATGCGAGTCTCCGAATTGTGGCTGGTGTATGTCCATCTGTTTGCGGTTGTGTCGCAGTGTAGCGTGAATATTTACGTTTCTGTTTTCATCTTAAAGCTTCATATTTTGCTGGTATGACTACGTACAATTCAAGCATGCATATTCGTGGGTTGTTCCATGTATTTTCTGATGCGTGCACACCAAAGGCTATTTGAGGCGCTACAAAAATATGCACTGGATACACGGCATTTTTTTGCAGCGGTCTCACGCCAAGTAGCGTGCACATACGCAAATGCATTTATGGAACTGTTCTTTTTATTTCTTTTCGGGTACTATGTGCTTCGTGAACAACGGCGTCGCAGGCAGCTGATCCGTGTACTGTCGTCTGCTTTTATTGGAGAAGGGGCGCTTTCTAAATTATTTCGGCTTGTATTCCGTCACAACTCGTCAGCGTAATATTTCTATTATTATAACAATTGTGAATTTAAAAAAAACGTGGTAATTGTTGTGTACTTATTTTACGGTTGTTGTTTAAATTAAGCCACGTAGCGACTGCTGTTATGTTTATTTTGTTCTTCAGAAAAATTCCGCCGCTGCTCCAGGTGGCACCACATGTTTATTTGAAACTGCAGTGCACGAGGCCCATAGGGCTTTCCACAGGTGCGGGGATTTCATAAGTCACCCCAACAGCGCGATCGACGAAGGGCTTGGCATGTCTTTTCCCGAGGCCCTATTTTAGATGCGACGCATCTCTTGCTCGGGGGTATGTCCCTCCGGCGTCGTTGTCGCGGCGTCCGCACACCACCCGCGCATGCGCAAACTCTCCACCGTTCTTCTCGCCAACAGCTGTGTGCAACGCGCTCTCTCTGTCTCATTATCATAACAGCTGCGCGCGCTTCGCTGATGCTTCTCTCTCGCATTTGCTCTCGCTGCGCATGCGCAACTCTCCTTCATTCTTCTCCTCTCCTTCAAGTGCTGAATATAAAGCGGTGAGCGCGCTGCGCCGGTTCAGTCAAGTGCGTTCGCTTGACTGCGCTTGACTTTGCTTGTGCTTCGCTTCTCATGTCGCGTATGCATGACCATGAAAAGCAAAATTACGCCCATCTTCCTGCGTATGAGAACACCCGCATGTGATGGAATGCATCATACGCGTTCAAACACGTTTCACGCGATTTAGAGAATCAACCCATGGAAACGCCAATTGAACACCCCCCCCCCCCCCCCCATGCGTCGCATCACATCAGGGTTCCCTCGCGGGAAGATGGGCGTAATTTTTTTGCTGTCAGTAGCACCACGAGGGCAGAGCTGACCTACCTTGCTCGGGGCTGTAAATACAAGGACACGACACCTCGTCGTAACCTACCTTTTTGAGGTTATGAGTAATCTTGTAAAGGTACGGAACCGCTTCAGGACAATGGACATCTTTTGGTTGCGTATTTGTCCTAGGCCTAATACCCTTCACTTTTTGAAGGAGGGTTTCCACAACCGCAGTAAAGCCAGCCGATAACAGTCGCTGCGCCTAAATCGTCAAAACTAAGCTGCATCATGTGTGCGCACCACTTCCGCAAGGCCGATTCCAGGCGGAGACTGGTCATTGCGCTCTTAAGTAATTCACAGCGTGCCGAGTCCAAAGGTAACTCCTTTAAGGGAACCAGGTGAATATGCCCTAACAGACATACCCAACACCTTTATAGTCAAGTGTAAAAACTGTACGACATCATGACGAGGCAACTCTTGAGGAAAAGTCCGGCCTTTTACTTGGCGCTTGAAGAAAATTGAACGGTCGTGACCCTGCAAGCATGACTTCGGTGGTGGTGTTTAACGCTGAGGTGCGTTTCTAGATTAATTCTTTCGTTGAGGCATGTTGGCATGTGTATCATGTTGTTTGCATTACGCGTGTGGGGGTGCAGATATAAATGTACGACGGTAGTCCTTGCTAATAAACAGTTGGAAGTGTAGCACCCGTCCGTGTCTACTTTCCCCTGTGTCGTTCATTGGTACTACCTATCATGTTCTTAGACCGTAACCAACACGCCCAGAAACACGTTCTTCTAACACGTTGTCAGTGCGGGTTTCGTGTTCGAGGTTTGGGGCCCGCTTTTCGCTCTAAAGGGAGGAGCATACTCATCATCGCCTGTATTGGCCGGCAGTCAGCATTGGTAGTTCGGCTCCTTTTTGTGTGGAAATATATGAAGTTCCGAATGGTAGGAAATGAAGGAAACGGGGAAAAAATTGCGCTCCGGATGATGGGATCCAAACCCACAACCTTCGGATAGCGTGTCCGATGCTGAAACCAGTCCCGCTTTCCTCACTGTGTTCATTCAACGACCTCCTCCTTTCCAGCTAAGAACTCGGCTGCGATGTAGGTTTACGCCAGCTTATAAAGGTGTGTTAGGCTATGTTCTGACTACCGACGCAAAAGCCATATCATGATCTATGGACATAAAAAAACGGCATGTCACGCACTTCGGTTGGCTGAGCCGGGAAATGACGTCATTCCTTAAAGTTTTTACGACAGTTGCGGCAACATTATCTGATATCTGATATGCTAGAATCGGTGCAAAATAAAGCAGCTCGGTTTATCCCCTCCTGTCATTCTCGCCGTAACATTTCTTAAGCATTCTCTGAAGCTTCCATTGCTTGCCATGCGCAGAAAGTTGTTCCGCCTTTGTTTTTACCTTAGTTTATATCATAATGATTCGTCATTTTCCCGATCATTCATTCACCCGGCTCCCTACGTTTCTGATCGCGTAGATCATGCACATAAGGACAATCCTATACACTCACGCACTAAGAAATATCAATTTTCACCTCTACTGTTATCCATAAACGAGTGGAACGCGCTGCCCTCAAACATCGTCGCTATTACTGAACCCTCCCTTTTCCAATCTTCAGTACTTACTTACTTAGAAGTTGAAAATACTTTGTAGCCACCATTGACATTTAATGTGTAACGCATGCGTAAAGAATGTTTATTGCTATTTCTTGAAATATGTTTCCTGTTATGGCGGACTTTTACTGTGTTTATTACTTACTGTGTTATTAGCAATGTTGCTTGTGCTATTCGTCAGTTAGATTACTAGTATTACTCCCTGACATGTTGTTTTACTGATGCTTTAGTAACCTCCTGTATGTATCCCCCCTTATGTAATGCCCTCTGGGCTCTTAAGGTATTTAAATAAATAAATGAATAAATAAATAAATAAACAGTTTGAACCCAGCCTTACCTTATTCTTCGTACAAACAACGGTAGCTATAAACGCGAACTAGCAAAAGGCTGCTTAAAAACCTGGTCACTAGACAAACCGAGCAGTACCTCAGGTCTCGACGACTTTTAAAACGACGGCGGCGAAAGCTGTGCGCACCGAGTCAGACACCTTGCATCCACACGGGCACCAAGATAAACACGGCTAACAAGTCTTCCTGCCACCAAGATTAAGCGCCGGCAACCCGTACATGCAGCGACTGGGTTTAAAACTCGTTAAGCCGGCTGCAGCAAATCCGCGTTTGCCGCTACAGCACTGCGTCGTACACTGCTTTTCCGCCCCTCCTCTTTCGCCCCACCCCCCGGTTTCCTCAGCCGCAGACACGCTCCGAGAATCAGCTCAAAAGATATAATTCTCGGGTCTACGCGGCGGCGCTGCATATGAGCGTGAAACCGTGCAATTTCTTGCCAACGCCTCCCTCTATCCTGCTCTCCCCTGAGGCTGCAGACGCGCCTGTGGCACCAGCGTGCGAAGCTGGAAGATTCTCGGTGAGACAAGATGAAGAAAGAGCAAAGTTTTCGTTGCCACGCAACCGAATAACGTCTCCGGCGCCTGCTTAATCAAGACGGATGTGCTGGAAAGCCTCAAGGAGACTTTTCCACCACTCGCTCTTCTTTTTTTCGTTATTTTTCACGGTGCCCTTTTTTTTCTTGGGCAGCGTTGCTGCCATGCGTTAGATTCGGTGCCAGACTTTACCAGATACTCGGCTGTCCGGAGAACGCAGTCTTAATTTTCTCGCTGAGGGAAATTCAGAGCGTGAAGGAATGAAAACAGACAGCAGGTCTGTCCCTTCTTGATTGGAGATAATGTAAGAGTGGATTTAGGGTCTCGTGGAACTGGCTGCCACGCGGCATGCCGCGATTGGTGTTCCTAAATTGTTTTCAGCCATCTAGGCCTTCCTTTATAGGTGAGTCAAGATCATTGTATGGGAGACCTCCTTAATCCTGCAGTCGCTGAGGTCTCTATAGGTAAGCACGTAGGTACCAAATTCGTTTTATCGTTTTAATAAAACAGATATGCGAAAGCGCCTGTCAACTAACGCGCTTTACCCTATGATTCTTAATTGTATTGGCCGCGAGGCCCACCACTGGAGAGGCCGGCTGCTGCGATCGTTTTGACGTCACTTGTAGGATCACCGTTCCTATCTTGCTGCGTAGTTGGCTTGCAGCGCGTGACACTTCGCTTAGGAAGCGCGTTCTAAAAGTATTTTCATGCTAATTTCCTTCGCTTGAAGTTAATTCTCATTGCGTCCAGTGCAGTTCGACCTCACGGGGACTTTATAACCGTATCAACTGTGGTAGATTATCCGCAAACACCATGAGCGTGGGGGTGTATTACGAATGCGACCGAAGCGTAAGCAGCGGCTTGTTTCCCCGATCAACAATGTGGACTACGACGATCGCCGAGTGAAGTTTCTAGATTTCCCTTGTTTGCAAGAAATGTGTAAAGCAGGAAATCGTGAAGCGTTTACTGCTCGCAGAAGCACACGCACCCGCCGTGCCTGCCCGCACTGCCGACGGTGCGCTCGAACCGACGCAGTTCGCGGCGGCAACAACTTGTCGCCGCTTTTTAAAATCACTCAAGTCGTGGAAAAGAAGTTCCAGATTTGTGAAAGTGGATGTTCGTGTGATTAAAAATTCTGATAGGTAGTGTCATCAGCTGTGGTTTTCAAAGCGATGCTCAAATATCTGCCGCGATTTACGCCGACCGGCCGCGGAGGTCGGTCCCGGCAGCGCCAGCCCGTTCACGCACGGGGCGCGAACGGCCGAAGGATGGCTATGCTTGCGCGCAAGAAGCGGCCGAGGCCGTGCAGGTATCTTGATCGTCGATCGCTTCAACGGAAATCACCGCGCTTACAGAGTTCCCAGCGCGGTGAAACGTTCTGTTAGAGACTGTCACTCGCAATTCTAACTGCGAGCTGTTGGAGAAGGCCCTCCCGTCGCGCACGCGCGTGTCGCGTTTGGGTTCCTCTAACGAGGCAGCCCAACGCTCGATTCTCCTATTCTAAATCTCCTCATTATCCCTAAATAATTAACGACGTGTTTCGGCGTCGTACGCAGCCTCGCCTTCTGTGAGCAGTCCGTGAGTTTCGAAATTGATGCTTGAAAAGGCCGCTCACTGTAACCATACAAAACAACGTTGCGCTTATAAATTACCACGCCGAGCACCTAAGTGAAAACTAAATATGGCCTTGTCCAAACCCGCTCGAAGCCATTCAAAACCCGCGTTCATACCGTTCATACATTGGACAAGTTGTCGCGAAAGTAAACATCAGCCGTGCAGAGTACAGGCTACGGCAGGTGATCGTTAATCAAATCCGGGAATGACTATAAAACATCGTAAGTGAAATAGGCACTGATTAAGCCAAACTGCAGACCATAACATACTTTAAGCATGTGCGGCGAAGCAATCTGATCACCGTTTCTCGCGTAGTCATTCATTTACCAGGCAATACGAAGCAGTTCGCGCGGTGAGATCATAAGTGAAGCAACACGTTTCCGTCGCTGTTTACAAGGTGTTCCGTGCACACACAATGTCCCGTCACACGTATTTCATAATGAATTACAGCGTACTTATTATCGGCATCAGTTGCATCGTCCTTGGGCGTTAGCAGGCTGCGTATGTAAGAGCTGTGGGTCGCGATGGTAGTAACTACCTAAACGCGGCAGTGTCGCCAGGAATAAGCGAGTCTCTGATTGCTTGCCCGAATTATTTGGTTTACAGACAACTTTTTCGGTAATCTGCATCAAATCTACAAGGAGGGGGCGGACGGTGGCCACAAAAAAAAAAAAAAAAAAACACGCTACCGCATAAGCACGGGAAATGTGTTGTAGCAGACGACAACACAATTTGGCGTCCTACAAGTGACGTCACTCGTAGGTGGCGCCAAGGTATGTCCTCGAGGGCAATACCGAAATGCCGGTTGTCCAGGGTTCTTGTTAATCAATAATAGATTTTGATTTTGAGAACGATTCCACCCCCCCCCCCCCGAAGATGAGCTAACCTAATAAAAAAAGGGGTGAGATTTTAAATTGTATGATTGATGCAATTTTTGGGCAGAATGTGCACGACAACACAGTCCGTTCCCGGTACGTAACCGAAATTGCGCATTTGAGTGTATACGCAAAGCACCCTCATTAGATAAGTTTCCGGTATCATATATCAAAGCCGGCACCGACATTGTTTAGATGTAGCTCCACAAATATTTTAGCTTGTAAACAATGTTATGTACCCTGAGAATTAAAAACAGTCAAACTAGTTCCTGTCTTCAAAGAAGACGAACGATCAGACCCGTCCGGACACTGGCAAACACCAGGGTTTAAAAACGCGATGTATACAAAATACAAGTTTTTTTTTTTTTTTGAAATAGTTGGTGTTTTATAGTGCCCCCAGCGCTTTTCCCGCCGCAAGTGATACTTTATTCAATGAGGAATCAATCAAGTTAGGTTAAAATTTTGATTCTTCCGCCAAATCGTATGTTTCGTGACGTCTGCTATGACGTCACATGTACGGGCCTTCAAGCGTACTTCAAGTGCACTGTTCAGTCTGCGGCGGACTGCGGAGCCGGTCTACCATCGGTCCTCCTAGATGGCGCCACCATACTGTTCCGCCAGGGTTGCCAGGTCCTCAAGACAAAAAGTAGCCGGAAAATTGTCAAAAGTAGCTGCAGGAAAGTCGCCCCCTTGGGGCCCTATTCTCGACTGCACAAATTGGCGGCAATTCTGGCAATATGACAGAAGACTTTTCTGATTGGCTTTTAATTTTGGTTACGTGCTTCCGGTTGACAAAGCGGTTGTGTGTGCTGTCGTCATTTTGACGTTTCATGTCGTTTACGGACACCAGTTCTAAAGATTGCCTTATTTCTCGCTACTAAAGGCGCATAATTCTTGGCCGGCAATGAAAAACCAGACTAAATGCAGCGGACATGACAACGTAAGCCTGTCTTTGCTATTGAACAACAATACTGCTTGTAATACACACCCCTTCTGTGATTGGCTGAGAAGGCGTGACGTAATTTAAAGAGTTGGGGGGAACGATTACGTCATGGATTGGCAACTTCAGCCTGCGTAAAAGTGACGTAATGCTACGTAACAGCTTGAAAATGGCGGCTGTTTTTGTCGCAAAATACAAGCAAGATAGGGCAAAAAATTGCCCCGGCGTTCAGCGCCGCGAAATGTGCGGCAATTTGCAGCAGGCGCAGTTTCGCATGCGCGCTGTTTAAAGCATGTTTCCTACCGAAACAAATTATAGTTTCAACAGCTTCCAAGTCAGCGATCATGGAGCATGCAAATAACGTGCAGTATTTTGCTTTTATGTTTGGCAATAAAATAAAAATTATTTGTTTGACGTAACCGCAACATAAGAGGGCAGTACAAGCCTCTCCATGACAAAGAGAACCCAATGCATGGCATTTGTCCATACTCGCCCTAGTAAGTTGTTGGTTCACATGATCGAACTCAAGGTAAAAATAACAAAGAAAAGTGACTATTTGGTTTATTACAGCGCTGATTGAAGTCAAGCTTGACGAATGAGTGAATCGGCGACATCGGTGCGCTCCGCGGTTATCAGGCGTAGCGCTTCGCTGCTCTTATGTGTCATAGAAGCGATGGTCGCGGCCGTCTTTTTCTGTGATCACGCCATAAACTTGTAACATAGCAGCAGACGATGGCGTGGTGGCGGTGGCGGCAGGGAAGGTGATAACGCAACAAAGCTTGCATTGAAGCAGAGAGCCCAGCTATGTTACTAAAGGCGATTGAAAGAAATAAATAGATACGGTAAAAACATTGTGTGTTTTTTAGCTCGACATCCGCCTTTCGCTCGCTTTTGGATCAACGTTTCTTGATCGCCTTGAGGTGTTGACGGTAAATTTGACCTCTGTTTTTCTTGTCAGCCTCAGCTGCAGTCTTAATTTTTATAGTACATGCCAAGTGTTTTTAAATCTTTCTTGCACAATATTTAATACCTTGCTCTTTATGAGTGATTCGTCAAATTAGACTGCATCTCGTCATAGCTATAGGTGCAGCACGTCACTGATTGCTTACGTCGTGCTACGCAAAAAAACATGGGCGAATTGCCGGCAATTTGCGCAGTCGAGAATAGGGCCCTTGAACTCAACCGAGCAATTTAATTTCGATGTAGGGTTGCCAACTGCTCAGTTTTTTGACCGCCAAACCGGTTTCTCTCTACAGGGGGCCGGTTGCCAGTCCATACTTAAAACCGGCCGTCATTGGCCGTTTTTTTAGCCATATTGCCGATATTATTCTTTTGCGTTTTATAAACGCCACGTCAGCAACTACGACGATATATATGTTTCGTCAAGCTACACAAGGACACGCGATCAGAGAAAATACGCGGGCGAGCGCGCGAGCGGACTAAGGGAAGGACCAGCACAACAAAATGCCGCTGTCACTGCCAGGTGGCATAATATTGCTAGTATTGCATAATATTGCATTGAATTGCATACTTTATTAACGTTCGCTTGGTGGATTCAGATGCAAAGAAGAGCGTTTAATGAACGAAGTATGAGCAGCTACTTTAAAGTGCAGCATATTCAGAGCAATAATCAAAAGCTCAGTCACCTTCAGTATAAATGCGTTACGTTGACAGTTGTTCTCGAAGATTGATCATCAGGCGTAACTCGCCGACCCTACACATGCGATGAGGCGCGCCGTAGTGCAGGGCTCCGGATTAATTTCGACCGCCTGGGGATGTTTAACGTGCGCCGAAATTTATAACTGGCGGGATTTTTTGCTTTTCCCCTCTGTCAGAAAAGCGGCCGCTGCGGCCTGGAATAGAACCCGCGTCCTTGAGCTCAGTAGCACAGCGCCTTAGCCACTAAGCCACGGCGGGTGTTCTCCATTGTCTCCTAAGAAAGCTAAAATATGTTACTTCACTTAAAGTATTAAATTATCATTGAACTTGCATTCGCTGCACACTGTTTTTCATCCCTTTCACTGCTTCCTTACATTCCCATGGCTATTATAAATCGTCAAACACGTCTCCGCCCCCCTCCTTTCTCCCCACTTAGAATCTCAAGCGCCCGTCAACTGCCTAAACATGACACTTCAAACTGACTGCGTTGCTTGAAGCCTTCGACACGATATTATGGCAGGTGATGGCTATTGACGAAAAAAGTTAGCAGAGGCCTGAGCTCGGCTATGCCAGGATATACGTAGCGTGAGCAAATGTTCAGCTGATTATTCTTAGCTTTCCTGGTTGTCTAGGATTAGCTTGATTATCATGCTTACTGCTGCTTCAATGACACGCACACGGTATACGCATCAAGTGACAAATGCATATTTATCAAGCGGCTCCGGCGCAGCGTAACCAATCGCCCCAGAGCTAAGCAGGTTCTACAGGCGCACGCCGGTGTTGCTGCGACGCACGAGCCATCGGTTCAAAACCCGCCCCCCCCTAGCATGATCATCAAGTTGACCGGGCCGCCACGTGCGAAACGGAGGTCGGCGAAGACGCTGGGCGCGTGGGGTGTGTGAGAGACGCCGGGCAGCGAGCAACGTTCTGTGCGCCGTATCACGTCACTACTCCTCGGGCATGCGCAGCACTGCTCTCCAGGAGCCACGCGAAACTGCTCAACCTCGGCCAGTGTAGCTCACGCTACAAAACGCGACACGGCTTGTTTCGCATTGTGCCAGCAAGTAGAAGTGTTCGTGGTATGTCACGGGTGACCCTAATTCCTTGTGCCCTATTCTCCATTTTGCCATATCGTTCCCGTTTTCTTCTTATGACTGGCTTCTAGTTTCATCTTCATTACTGAAAAGCACTGAACGACCAAATAAGCCCATTTTTCTCGTATGTAAAGTGTCAGGAGAGCCCAGAAATATGTAATTATTCAACAGCGCTCCAAGGAGCCAAAATGTAGTCAAGTCGCCACACTAAAGTTTCCAGTGGCCACAATTAAGCCCCTGAAGGTCACCACTTTGGTGACACATGGCCAAACCTGGCAACCCTGTGCTCCGCCCCGCCATTCACCTTTGCTTTGTTTTTGACCGCATTTGCACCTGGCTTGTTTTTGTTACGGTAGTTAGTAATCGTTTCATAAAACATGGGGTATGCTCGAGCAATAGGGTCACGTTAGACAATGTCGCTTACTCCAGTTCGACGTCGTGTCAGACAACCACAAAGCGCTGTACTGCTGTGCAGTTATAACAAGCATAGTGCACACAGTACCAACAGCAGTGCGCACGGGTACTTTTATGATTACGTGTACTTTAGTAACTTCCATTGTTTCCCCACAGCACTTTCACTGCTATAAAACGAATACGCATTACATTAAAGCGAAAATAGCTCGTTCTGCAAGCTTATAAGCCCCGCCTAACTTGTGTTTGCTCTTGCCGGCCTCGACCAATCGTATGGCTGTGCATATGACGTCATATGTTCTAGTGCAAGGAATGAGCTATACTCGGTGACAACTTAAGAACGGTACCGAAAGTTGCCGCTGCGCCTTATCACCGTAGCCGGATGTTTCTCCGCGCGGCGCAAGTAGGGCGTTACTGGGAATATTTTGAACATGGCGTGAGCCGTTCCCTTGATTTTTTGGACTTAATATGCTTATAAACGACTCCAGTGACGACAAACAAACTGCGTGAGATAAGGCAGACGATATCACGCATTCATAGCAAACCCCTTTCAAAACGCGCGCGCACTGACGTCACGGGTCCGGCGCTTTGGCGGAGTGATACACTACATGAGGTGGTGCCGTTCTTGAGTTGTAACCGAGTATAGTGGGTCGCATGGGCATTCCCTTTCTTCTTAATTATGCAGCTTATTTGAGCGAAGTTTAAGTTAGAAGTGGTGTCGGTATGATGTTAACGAGGCAATCTTTCGAAAGAACCAAACTTGTGTTTTGTCTGCATTGGCCCCTGTGAGGCACTTAACGCAATATACAAAAAAGCAACAACACATTCTCTAGTAAGCATGGATGTATAGCGAACATATTATTGCCGAGAACTCAAATACTCCTCATTGTTCTAAATAACAATAAGGTATAACAATAAGGTAGCCTTTGTGGTATAAATCCAGACACTCAAGAAACGTTCCTCACAAGAACGTCGTCCGAGTAATGCGTTTGTGCAAGTAGCGAAATCGGCTTTGGAAGGTTCCGGGCGAAATTTTAGAAAAGCTTTATACAATGGGTGTTTCAGTGAAGGCTACTGGTGAAGAAAACTTGAGTTCTTGCATGTTTAGGATATCCTAGTCCCAGAAACAATAACGTCATCAGCTCAAAGCTCAATGACCATAAATTTAGTGACGCATTTCAGAGAGAAGTGGGTCCACTACAGTCAAGCACAAAAAATTGAGGTTCACGTGAATGGAAAGTGGGTCTCACGCACTCTCACATGATAAGGAAAAGCTTACGCGCCCGGTACTCTTGGTTTAGTTTAGCTTTGCCCTTTCTCATTGGTCCTTTCAAATAAATAAATAAATAAATAAATAAATAAATAAATAAATAAATAAATAAATAAATAAATAAATAAATTTCACCAATCATCCCGTGATGCCGAAAAGTTTGCAATATCAGTCGTATGATGTTGCAGAAGTTTTTAGTATCAGTCAATAAAATAGCAAAAATTATCATCCACGTTTCGATGTTCAATTCTGCGCATTAAGATATCAAACTATGATATTAGACATTGCACTAAATATTGCTTTTTGTACTGCCAAGATTTCTGTAGTTTTCTGTCATATCGGGATAAAACGAATGTGTAAAAAGACGAGTTTCATGCGGTTTTGTGATCGTACAGGGTGCATTCTGCTGCATGAAACGGACTACGACCATAAGCTGGACTTGAGATCAACCAAGCGGATTTTGTACATATTTCGCACTTTTTGAAGGTAAGCAAGTTCCTCTCTCCCCCTGCCCACCCCCCCCCCTTATAGAACATTTTGAAACGCTTTTTATTCTCTTATTTTAGCCAGCACCGTTGAAATATCTCACTGCACAAATAAAACAGTCTAGAAGATGACACCTGCCGTCTTTCGGCCGCTGAATTCTAGGGCCGACTTGGGCGAAACAATTTCCCCTTCCCCCGCTCAGTTATAGTGGAATTGCCACTAAATGTTGGAGGAACGTTTGGTCCGCACGTTAAGGTACGCGCGCGCGCGCACGCACACACACACACACACACACACACACACACACACCACACCACACGCACACGCCACACGCACACGCACACGCACACCCCGCACACGCACACGCACCACCGCACACGCACACGCGCACGCGCACGCGCACGCGCACGCGCACACGCGCACGCACACGCACACGCACACACACACACGCACAACGCACACGCACACGCACACGCACACGCACACCACACCGCACACGCACACGCACGCACACACACACACGGCACACGCACACACGCACACACACACGCACGCACACGCACACGCACACGCACACGCACACGCACGCGCACACGCACACCGCACACACACGCACACACACACGCACGCCACACACACACGCGCGCGCACGCCCACAACACACACACACACACGCACGCACGCGCGCACGCGCACGCGCACGCGCAACACACACAACACACGCACACGCACACACGCACACACACACACACGCACGCACACAGCACACGCACACACACACACCACACGCACACGCACACACACGCCACACACACACGCACCGCACACACGCACGCCCACAAACACACACGCGCGCGCGCACGCCCACAACACACACGCGCGCGCACACACACACACACACACACGAACACGCACATACACGCACACACACACGCACGCACACATGCACGCCCACAACACACACGCGCGCGCGCACGCCCACAACACACACGCGCACACACACACACACACACACACGCGCGCACACGCACACGCACACGCACACGCACGCGCACGCACGCACGCACGCACACGCACGCACACGCACACGCACACGCACACGCACGCGCACACGCACACTCCCACGCCACACGCACACACACGCACACACACACGCACGCACACACGCACGCCCACAACACCACGCGCACGCACGCGCACGCGCCACACGTACACGCACAGACACGCACGCACGCACACACATGCACACACACACGAACACGCACACGCGCACGCACACGCACACGATTTTTAGGGTGCGATGGTTAAATCTTCGTCGTTTTATTAAAGGAGTACTTACGCAAAATTTTGAAGGCGGGGTAACTTCGGAAATAGATTAGCATGAACACACATACATCATCTGCAAAATATCAGCGGCAAATACTGCCTAGAACATATTTAAAATCAATTTTAAAGTGTGCGAAATGCAGCCGAGCAGTCAGCGGGGAACCTCGCGCAATCGACATTCACTGGATGTGGCGTAAATAAACAACATCCAAACACGTCAGTGGTTTGTGCCGGCCGCTTCCGCATTGCCGGCGTTTCTTGCCGGCTCAGCGCTCCGATCGGAGCTCGCAACTCTGGCCAGAATTTCATTGGCTCATCGGGCAGCTAGCCGCGACCTAAGTGCTACATTCATTCCTGGCAATGTGTTTTTATTGCTTTTTAAAAAAATTACACCGGACGCGAAAACGCGCCCGAGACAGGAAACGCGCACTGAACGAGCCGCACGGTCGCTGCGCTGGCGGCTGCCACGGCCGCGAAGTAACGCAGGCCGGCGCAGGTAGCTCGAGCGATAGCTCGTTACCGTTGCACAAAATGCCACTCAACTCCCCAACAAGGCAGCACACACGAGAAAAGAGTTAATGATGCGATGGCGAATTGCATTAAAAATATCCATATGCACCGCTTACGAGAGCGGTAATCGAATATCCGCCGCGCTGTGAAGCCTAACACATCTGTAGGCAAAACTGTAGGCACACCGGCCGGCTGCTCCCAGCGCGCGCCTCCCCACCAAGTGTCTCGAGTGTCACGCGTTGTTCTCTAGCGGCAGCAGCAATTTCACACGCGGCGTCTGCGCCACGTCCACGGCCGCTTTTTAATTAGGCGGCTGAGGAGATCAGTACGTGGGGGCGTTAGCAGAAACTGCCCACGACGCGGAATCGACAATGCTACGGCAGCTCTGCTCTGTGATATCCGTCCGACAGTCACGTGTGCAGCTTTGTTTACACAAAATCCAGCCTTTCGCGGCACCCGGTGAAACTGAAACTGCGACTTTCGGCAATAAAAACGCCTTCAATTAAACAACTGTCGCACGTAAAGCAAATGAGGTTTCTACACATGATAAATAGTTCATTAGCTATTTATCGCAACGAAAAAAACAAAACGCAAAACTCCCACCTCCCCTCGCGGGAACCCCTGTGTAGATGCGACGCATAGGGGGTTCACGTTGCAGCGTTGGACAGCGGAGGAACGGCGCTGGAACGATGGAGCGGAGCGGCGGAGGCACCGCGTTTTATAGCGCGCATAACGGTGAGGGGACGCGCCGGCGCCAGTGCATCTGCCGCGGCTATGACGCAACACAATCCAACACAATCCACTTCAATCCAATCCAATCTAATCCAATCCAAATCCAATCCAATCCAATCCAATCCAATCCAATCCAAATCCAAGCCAAGCCATTCGAATCCAATCCAATGCCCCTCGCGAGAGAGGGTGCGTTCCAATTTACCGTTTAGACAGCTTCGTTGCCGTCTTCGCGGACAGTGCGCCATGTTAAGCCTCGTTCCAATTCGAACGAAGCAGTCAACGAAGACTGCTTCAAGGAGACAGCATCGAAGTCAGCAACGATGCAGGCTACCTTCCTGTCTAAACTGATAAGTGACGCCAGCGCCACCTTTTTGCGTATTAATGTTGAAACAAAAGCACTTGTTCCTTTATTTAAATATTTAGTATAAGTTACTAGTGATGAAGATGAATTTGTTTAATTTTTTTAATTACGTAACGTTTGTAATACCAACGGTAATAATAGTTACGAAACTTGCGGCTTCCGCAACTCAACATGTCTGCTATGACGCTGTCGTCTGCGCTGGTGTTGCGCTTGCGACCGCGGCGCCGTTACAATTTTATTCCTTTAGACGTCTAGTTAGACTGCTTCGTAGACTGTCTACGAAGCTGTCCGCGAATTGGAACGCAGCCAGAGTGTTCGCTATCGGAGAGGAGAGGGGGTGAGCGGCGGAGAGCGCAGCTCACGCGGCGAGGAGAATGGGGGAGGGGCGGACGCCGACAACAACGCCGACGACCCCGGATGCAGGGACCAGGCGAGTGAATGAGATGCAGTCGCATCTTAAGTTTTTGTGTCAGTGCCCCTTTAACGGATTCAACAAACTTCTCCGCGCCCTCCACGCTGCGGCAACTGCACATTTTGCTTTATCTCTGCCGCTCGTCTTATGCTGCAGTACGTGGAAGGACGTACTTATTCAGCCCTTTTGCTCACCCTTCGGCTGGGTATACACGCAGAGCGTGCGGAGCCGGCTCGTGTTTGCACAGCGCGGCCGCCAGCGGGGGGTAATGTGCACGAGACTGGTCAGGAAGACATCGGCAAAAGCGTCAGTCCGGGAACCCTTCAAGTAGGAGCTAGGCGCCACCCGGAGTTCAGTAAGCCAGGATCGGGGTGTGGGGCCCACCGCTCCATGGGGCAGGCTTCAGTTCACATTCACGTGCCCTGAATTAGCCTGCATCCGCACTCCCACCTGGCATTCTCCACAATTTCCCCTCTCCCACCCCTCATTTAAGAAAAAGTCAGAATTTGGGCAGTTAATATGCCCGTACATATACTATATAAGACGGAAATAAGGGTTGGCAGTCAAGAAAACCTCGGAAACAAAGGGGAGGATGTGGTAGGTAATTGAAACAGATAAAGAATATGGAAAGAAAGAAAGAAAGAAAGTGGAGAAAAAATGCCCGCCGGGTGGGACACGAACCCACGATCCGAACCGAACCCTTCACCCCGAGAAGTCGGAATGGCGCTGGCTACCACCCCCAAGCACAGGAAAAAATTACATTGACATAAATACCCCAGAAAGTGGAGGGGAAAAATAGCCCCGCTGGTAGCGTAGTGGTTATCGCACCAGACCGGTATTCTAGAGGTCGTGGGTTCGGATTCCCACCCGGCGGGCATTTTTTCTCCACTTTCTTTGTTTTCTTTCCAAATTCTTTATCTGTTTCAATTACCTACACAATCCTCCCCTTTGTTTCCGAGGTTTTCTTGACTGCCAACCCTTATTTCTGTCTTATTTCAACGAGCCCCTCATTTCCTATTCTGATTCGCTTTATGCATAGCGAGGGCCTCTGTTCTGGCAGTCTTGGTGCCATAGGGAGCTTAAGAGGGTTTAACGCTGGTTGACCACTCTCGACAAGTCGTAGACACTCGAGTCACGGCCCGGGGGTTAAAAAGAAGGTCCCCTTCACCCCGAGAAGTCGGAGTGGCGCTGGCTACCACCCCCAAGCACAGGAAAAAATTACATTGACATAAATACCCCAGAAAGTGGAGGGGAAAAATAGCCCCGCTGGTAGCGTAGTGGTTATCGCACCAGACCGGTATTCTGGAGGTCGTGGGTTCGGATCCCACCCGGCGGGCATTTTTTCTCCACTTTCTTTCTTCCTTTCCAAATTCTTTATCTGTTTCAATTGCCCACCACATCCTCCCCTTTGTTTCCGAGGTTTTCTTGACTGCCAACCCTTATTTCTGTCTTATTTCAACGAGCCCCTCATTTCCTATTCTGATTCGCCTTATGCATAGCGAGGGCCTCTGTTCTGGCAGTCTTGGTGCCATAGGGAGCTTAAGAGGGTTTAACGCTGGTTGACCACTCTCGACAAGTCGTAGACACTCGAGTCACGGCCCGGGGGTTAAAAAGAAGGTCCCCTTCACCCCGAGAAGTCGGAGTGGCGCTGGCTACCACCCCCAAGCACAGGAAAAAATTACATTGACATAAATACCCCAGAAAGTGGAGGGGAAAAATAGCCCCGCTGGTAGCGTAGTGGTTATCGCACCAGACCGGTATTCTGGAGGTCGTGGGTTCGGATCCCACCCGGCGGGCATTTTTTCTCCACTTTCTTTCTTCCTTTCCAAATTCTTTATCTGTTTCAATTGCCCACCACATCCTCCCCTTTGTTTCCGAGGTTTGCTTGACTGTCAACCCTTATTTCTGTCTTATTTCAACGAGCCCCTCATTTCCTATTCTGATTCGCTATATATATATATATATAAACAGAGAGAGCGAGAGAGAGAGAGCTCTTTATTAGATTAAAGCAGATAGGTTGCCGTCATGTTCCCGCCTACATGCTACTCTGCGGGGATCGGGAAAAGGGAGTAAAGGCCGTAAAAGAAGTAAGGCAGAAGAAAGGGGAAAAAAGAAGAGGTTAAAAGAAAAATTGGCCGCGTATCTGCTCCTTTCGTTGCAAATGTCGTCAAAAGACGATAGTCTTTGTACACATTTGCCAAGGAAATGACCCTCTTTGCTTTCTCGCTCACCTCTCATGCTGTTTCTGTTCCGTCGCGCTCATCCCAAGGTAAACACACTAAAGGTTTTTTCAAGGCGATTTGAATTTACTGCGTTCCACTGCTACAGGCGGGGTTTCTCGATGCCAGCGCTGCAGTACGGCGGAGACGCGCGTGAATAGAGGCGGCCGACTTCAAGGTTTATAAAACCACGTTGCCGTGCTCCACGTGCGTTCCAAGCAGAACGAGAAACCTATCTAGTGGAACTGAATTCTTTGCTGTTGCCGCGTGATTTCTCGTATGCCGCCAGGAGGTGGCGCGGCCAACAGAACAACAGACGGCGGTTTCTGCAGTAGATGTAGAATATCATTTGCGATCTTAAAACAAACAAGCATCCAGGAATTTTTTAATAAAGGAACACTGCAAATATCCCTTGTGTACTAATTTTCTGTCTTATACTTGCGTAATGTCTTGTTCTTGTTCAACAAAGTTGACAAGTATGAACATATAAACCGGGCTTAGACGTTTACATTTGGCTGTGAGTATATATGACTATTGCGCAGTAAGCATTTTACTTTGGCCGGGTGGCTGAATCGAGATACAGACAGACAGACGGACAGACAGACAGACAGACATACAGACAGACCAAAATTTCTGGATTTAAGTAGCCCAAGAAAGACTACCGTCTTTAAAAGTTACCACGCAGCTTTGCGTGGTGAGGTAAAAGTCCACACGATCTCACAGGTAAAGTTCTAAATTGTCTCTGCGACGCCGATTCCACGTAAATAGTCAAATAAGGCAACCAACACTTTTCTCTGGGACGATGGAGGGGGCCAGGGTACAAGGAGACCTTTCAAGGATATAGATGCGTTGTTGAGGCACTCAACCTTTCCTGCGAGGGGATTTCTTTCTTGGGTGTATTCCGGATATTCTAGAACGATGTGCTCTACTGTTTCGGGCAATCCACAATTATCGCAATAGGGATTAGCAGTTAGACCGAGGCGATGGCGGTAAGAGTTCGTTAGGGCTGCGTTGATACGCAACCGGTGGTAAAGAGTTTCAAGCTTACGTGGAATCCGCTCTGGAAGCCTCATTCTGAGTGCAGGGTCTATATGGTGCAGGAAAGGGTGCCGAGTTTCAGGACAAGACCAGAGGCGGTTTCGCTCCTCTAAGGCAAGCTCCTTCGCTAGCGCTGCGGCCTCGTGTTTTTTTTTTTTTTTAAACATCTTTCTTACATTTCGCAGCTGTAGGCCTCTGCGAGCTGCCTCATCCGCTTTCTCGTTGCCGCGAATGCCGCAATGTGCAGGCATCCATTGTAGGGTCACTCGGTGACCGGCGACATAGGCGAGATGGTGCAGGTACGTGACGTCACGGGATACATGCTCGTGAAGGCAGAAGCAGCTGGCACGCCGTAAGGTTTACAACGCCGCCTTCGAGTTCGTGAATATAGCCTATTCTGGTGGTGGCTGACGAAGAATGTAGCGCAGGGCTTGTTTAAGTGTATGGAGCTCGGCAGACGTGGATGAGGTTGTTCGTTCCAGGCGGTAGGACAAGACTTTGCCGGTCGATGAAATGAAGACGCCGGAAGAACCACCGTGAGTCGTAGTTGGGCCGCCAGTAAAAATGTGGGCCATATGGGAATATCGGACATTGATGCGTGCAAGCGCGATTTGTAGGAGGCAAAATTGTGGCAGAGTTTTCTTGGAGTTGAGACCAGGTATGCTAATGTTTATGCACAGTGGTGAGAGAGTCCAGGGAGGGAAATCAGACGGCATGGTTTGTCGTGCTTGATGGGGTACAGAATTGTTAATAGAGTTTATCGTTTCTGCGACGCTGGAATTTTCGTTGCGCTGTACATTACGGCCAACAAATTGGTTTGTGAGTACAACCGATGCCTCAGGTATATTCGAACTGTTTCCTGCAGCCGGAGAACATCCAAGGGCAAGCAACCAGCCTCCGCAACTGTACCTGTTCAAGAAGTGCCCTTAGGCAGACCAAGACAGGCGCGCAAACAATTATTTCTTGCTCCGTCAAGCTGCTTTTTGCTTGAAGTCGACAGCCGTTGTAAAACATGTACGCTGTAACGTAGCAAGCCATTGATATAAGCCTTGCAGAGCAGCCCCATCGATCGACAGTCACTGTCCCATCGACTGCCGGAAAGGTACCCAATAACTTACGACACTGCAGAAACTCGAGTACGTAGTTTGTGGTCCTCAGGGGCCCACGAGAGGTTCCTGTCCAGAGTTATCCCGAGGTATATTTGGGTGCGCACATAATGCAGTCGATGACCACCAAAGATTAACGGGAATTGAGTCATCCGCTTGCGGGTGAATGCCATGGCTACGCTTTTTTCAGGCGAGAGACGGAGACCCTTGGGTGCAAGGTAGTCCGATATATTTTTTAGAGCTTTCTGGAGCCTCTTTTGTGTATGGCTGCGAGACCTTGCTGCACTCCAAATGAAAATGTCATGGGCGTAAATTGTTACTTTCACGCCAGGAGGCAGGGTAAGCTTTAAATTGATTAGCGCAATGTTGAACAGCACAGGGCCCAAAACTGCTCCTTGAGGTACTCCTTTCTCGATAATGAGACACGAATTAGGGTCTTCCAGTGTACTCATAAAAAGTTGTCGTCGTTTCAGGCATTGTCAAAAGAAATACAGTTCTGTGAGCGCTGCGTTAAGACGTAGTCGGTGGCGCGAATTTCGCACTCGCATTCTCATCTGGAACTATGGCTGTTTTTGCGGCAAAAAGCAGGTCGCACTTTCCTATACATTTACATGTACACACACCTTTACACGTATACACACAAGCATACGAACACTAATACACTTATGTACTTTCCTACACAAACACGCAACCCGTATTTTAAGTGCAATGCACTTCTTAAGCGACCCTGAACCTGCGTCCACCGGCGATGTCCGCCTCACATACCCACGTGGGGGATTGGCCAGGAATCTCCTCGTCTTCCTTGGCAACGGGGGGAGATGGGCGCGCGCTGCCTGGCCGCTGACATGGCACATACCCACGTGGGGGATTGGCCAGGAATCTGGCGTGAGAAGGGCTAATGCACCCGCTTAAAGGAGTACTGACACGAAATTTCAAAGCTGAGATCCGCTCTAGCAATCAAGTACAACGACAACACAAATAGGTGTCTGTGAATAAATGCATCTTTCTTTCTTTGTAGTTGGTGTGTGTGTGTGAGCTCTCTTTCGCGAACATTACCAAACCGCGCAAATTCAACTCGTGCATTCGCACTTTCACATTCTTCCCCTCGGGGAAATGCGGGGAATTTTACATGTGTGTTTATGTGTATGTGTATGTTTGTGTGTTCGTATGGTTGTATGTTTGTATGTTGGCATGTGTGCGTGTGAATGCGCGTATGTCAGCACCAAGTAAGATTTGAAAAGGGGTTAGTACAGGGCTTGCCGCACTGCGGCAAACAAATAAGTGGCAGGCAGTTTTACTCTAGTCAGATAACGGAGTTCCCCTCAACAAATCCCTTCTCTCCACGCCCCCCCCCCCCCCCCCCCGCCCCCCTGTCACCTGCGGTTTTGTCCGTGGCAGAAATTTCTGCTAACGCTGAGACATTCATATGCTAGCTATAAAAAATACCAGATTCTACCGCCTCATATGGATATGTCGATATGGGGCGGTATAAAGAAACAAAACGAAAAAAAGAAAATGAAGGAAGCTCACACTAACGCGTAATATTTTAAGATAGCGAAGCTGCACGCAACCCTCACGACCATCCTGACAGTTTAAGTCTATGATTGCAGCCGATTTGCTTCTTCTCAGCTGCTACAACGACCTTTACTCCATCTTCGTTGCTATAACGGATAAGGAGAAGCAATTCGAAGAAACAGAACAAACAAACGGAACGCGCAGACTTAAACTACGCGCCTGCAGGTGCAACGTGCACCTTATCGCGGGTTGTGTCGAGCAGGTGGCGTGATTCCTCTCCCCACAGTCACAACCGAGTGAGTAAGCCGCTTGACTATCGGCCACTAATTGACAGTCGTAGCCGAGTGGGTAAGACGACTGACTCCAACTCCGTTAATCAACCAGACACAGTTTCTAATCCTGCCTGTACTGAGTTATGCTGAGTTTTGTTATACCGAGTTTTGTGAAACGCCGGAATCAATGAATTGCTAAAGAGCTTCGCTGTTAAAATGCATTCGGAACCAAGCTTCACTGGAACAGACCAGAAGCATATGCTTACCGTCACATATATGACGTTTATGGAACACGCACTTTGGGAAAATTAACTCAGCGTTCATTTTCTATTTTTCTTGTCGGCCTACTGCACTGCGTAAGGTTCACACGCAGGCCTAACATTGCACATTTTAAAACGATGCCCTGCAGGTTGTGCTCCTCGCAATCAGTGACAAGTTTCCCGTTTTCTGCGTGCAAATATGAGACCGATAAATACAACGGCTTAAGGGCACATAAAATGTAGCCAGAGAGTGGGGACAGCCGGAAACTAAGAGCTAGTGCCGACTACCAGAATTACCTTAGAAAACAGGAGACTCTCCGTGTGCACCTGAGGCATCGGCTTCACTCAAGCAATCACTTTTTAAGTCGCGTATCCTCAAGCTGCTCGAGCTCTGGATTCGCCCAAGCAATTGGCAGAATACCCCTGTTAATTCCAAACCAGCCGAAACAAATAATGCCTCGAAATTTCCCTCCTTGGAACGTTACTCCTTTACAGATTCAATGTCGCATCCCTGGAATTGGCCCCAAGAAGACAATGTCCCATACTGAAATACTACATATTGTGCTAGAATACATGTATAAAATGCATTCGGCTAGAACACACATATTTACGGATGGATCGTCATCCCCGCAAAGCTCTTCATCTGGAATGTACGTGCCACTTACGGGTGAAATGTTTTCATTTCGTCTGGAGCGACCAACATCATCTACAGCGGCTGAGCTATATGCCCTTAAAGAAGCGATTGTTTACGTCTTACGCCACCAGCCGCGTCAGTGGAGTATCTTTACAGACTCCAAGGCAGCTCTGCAAATTCTGTCAAGGAGGAGCAGGTCTTCCCCTCACCATACCGCAGCCGCCGATATCTCCTACCTTCACCACCTCGCTTGCATTGCTGGACACACTATAAAATGGCAATGGATACCTGGCCACAGTGGTATTATTGGAAACCAAAAAGCCGATGAAGCGGCCCGTATGGGCCTTAACCAACGCAAATACCGCAAAGTGTACTTTACAAAAACAGACGCTTCCACCATGGCCCATCGCTTTGCAGTAAGTGAAAGAAACCGGCTATGGCGCCGCAACGAACCCAAAAATGAAGTATTTTTGCACGCGATTGACCCTGATTTGACATCAAAACTTCCTAGAGAGCTCCCTCGTAGGCTGGAGACATTATATCATCGCCTACGACTGAACTCGGCCTACACCAACAGTTACCTCTTTCGCCTCGGACTGACGACCAACCCTTACTGTGATAACTGTTCTTCCATAGAAACCGTCGAACATATCTTATTAGAATGTGTGGCCTACTTGGCACCAAGATCCCGTTTTTTTTTGAAGATATTGAACGCCTAGATCAAGGGCCGGTAACTTTGAAGACCATCTTAGGACCATGGACTAGCCCATCGAAGCAGCGTCAGGCCCTAAAAAGTTTGTTTTCATATTTGGAGGACATTGGCCACATTTCAAAATTGTAAATTCTGTAACACAATCTAAAAAATAGTCCGCCAAGCCCGCCAAACCACGCCAGTGTTTTTTTTTTTTTGCTTCTTCGTTTTTTTTCTCTCTTTTTTTTTATTACTCTTTTCTGCCCACCTCTCTCTAGGGCCTGTTCTCCCTACATCCCCGACCCCTAGCAGAGAAGCATGTAGGTGATCACAAACGCCGGCAAAACTCTCTGCTTTTTCAATAAAGAGCCTTCTCTCTCTCTCTACCAGAATTACCTGGAACGAGTAAATAATCAGGATTTTCGATCTTTCTGAGTTACATCATTGCAGGCAGCCATAGGTTGAAACGCCGTTCTTTGGTGCGAGCGGCTGTGCCGTCATGTCCTATTGTTCAATAGCGTGAGGAGTGGCGTGAGAAACGGGATTAAACTAACGCAAGGCCTTTTTCACAAATTTCCTCGTTACGATTAACAGGAGGGAGGAATTCACGTCATGCTGCCAGTGATGTAAAGAGAGAGACGCATGCGCTGGCAATTGCGCAGACTTACACGCGAGGTAGCGAGAGACTTGTTACGAAAAAGGACGTTGTACACGCGCACTTTCAGACTCGTAACAAATGTTTCATAAGGAAGCCAGTAACGCTCGAGCTATTAACATAAGGTTGATAAAGCTTGGTTGGACATCTCCTTTTTAAAGCCTGTATTAAGGATCAGACCCGTGTAATGGAACGCTCCTTCGTGCTCGCGGAAATCAGTCGGCTGCCACGTTAGTGGGACGACGACGACGACGACGACTAATGGCGGTGCTTGCATCACAAGAGATAGTACTCATGGGATTCTCCGTGTCTAGACACGTGTTGCAACTTTTCAGGCATCGGCGAGTCGAGAAATGAGCCCCGACAGATGCCGGAAAGGGGCCCAGAAAAATTTCAAGTGCTTGCGCGTGCACAGAAACTATAAACAAACTCAAGTTAAAGCCTCCGAGATGAGATGTTCTTTTTCATCGTAGTTTTCAGCCAAACTCCGCGTTGGTTCATCTGCATCTCCCCCAGCTATGTGCACTGAGGAGCTTGCATTAATCAGCGTCAAGACCTATTTACGCAGCCTTCCCTGCCCGTGCGCACGGACGCATCGTAAGAAAACTCGTGGCACGCTTGTCTTCACGCCGTCTTGTAGATGCGTAAAGGCACCTGGTAAAGGCGTAAAGGCACCATTTATTTGCATTGATTTTTTGTGTGGTGGCGATGTTGACATTTTCGCATTCTTGTTCACCCTCACTTACAGAGCTGGGACACCGACAAAGACAGATATGCCAACATTTTCAGGGACCTAGTCTGTGTACGAAAGAAAGGTGGCACTCGGTATAACATCATGAAATATCAACGCATTACAGATGCCGTTCATGGCGCAGGTGATCTAAAAAGGAACGCACCAACGAGAAACCGAAAAGTAAGGACAATCATGGCACCTCCGCTCACTTCTTATCGACAGACGTGCCATGATGGGCGGAATCTTTGTGGGGGAAAATTTTACTCCACAGAACCATAGCAGTAAGAGGTATTTCATCCGTCTCCGCCTTACAAAGATCGGGCCAAAGTTATAAACTGCTCTCGGTGGAATACGTTGTGGCACGGTACAGCCTTGTTACAGGAAGATGGATGGATTAGACGAAGCCATTGAAATCTTGTACTTTAACCTGTTCCTGCTCCGCAGGAATAAAAAACACGAGACTCACGTAGACGGGTGATCCAGAGAGCCATCCGAAGAAAAAAAAGCCGAGTAAAAAATTGGCGCACCTTGCACAGTGGCGCAAGGGTGGATAAACGGCAGAACTGGGGGTCGACGCAGCTTCTACTCACACTGGCCCCGGATCTCAGGAGAGAGGGAGCAGCCAGATCCCAGAAGTGCGAAGCCGTTTTGAACGGCACTGTAAACCAAAGACCATTCAAGTATGTACAGTCTTTTATTCAGTAGCAATCGTCGTTATTCCTTTTGTCGTCGTCTTCCAACGGCACAGCCGCGTAGGGCAAATGTAGCGCGTCCCCGCCTGCGTTTGTATGCCTTGCAGTTCTTGAATATTTGCGTGGCACGTACCAGGAAGTACAGACTGGCTGTGCCGTAGGGAGCACAAGAATAGTGCGTTGTATAACTGCAACGTTGATTTCATGAGAGTTCCTCACGTCTTTCCGCCAATGAACTGGAGAATATGGGCCACTACGGGCAGCCTCTTCTTCAAGCAAAGTATACGTGGGGGCTTCAAGAAAGGTATTCGACAACCACGCTGAGAAACTTGTGACAATTCACATAAAAGACCTTTTCGCCATTAATTCACAAAGAGTATGCACGCAGGCTTCGGTGAGAGCGCAAGCACTCCGCATTTGCTGGTAGACAGTTCCATCCTTTTTGTTTTTTTTTTTTGAAGATAGGAATTGGTCGAGTCTTGAGCCTTTTGCAGGTGCTCGCGCACGTGCATTAGAGTCACTCCATCTGCCCAAATGCAAATAACATCTGCGTAAATCGATCGATGAACAAGGAAAGTTGCCAGGACGATGAGTGTTAGGTTAAACAACGCGGGGCTCAAGACGCCTCCTCGAGGGACACCGCGGTGGGTATGGTGTATAGACGTAAGGCCATCTTGAGTCATTACAAAGAATGATCGCCCCGAGAGGTAACTCTTCACTCATTGGTAGACACGGCCGCCAAGCCCTACCACCTGTAGTGCTTTAAGAATGGCATCGTGCTCCACGTTGTCATATGCTCCTTTAACGCCCAGGAACAGCGCAGCGCGTATGCGCTTGACGCGTCTCTGCTGCTGCATAGAAGTTATCAGGTCGAGGTCGATGAACGAACCGCCACGACGGAAACCAGACATGACGGCAGGATAGACGTTGTAGTGCTCCAGGAACCACTCCAGACGTGCAAGATTCACTCGTTCCATTAGCTTTCCAACGCAACTGGCAAGTGCTACGGGTCGGTATGCCGCCGGGTCCACCCGATATTTTCCAGGTTTCAGGAGCGCAACAAAGCGGCTAGACCTCCATTTTTCAGGGACTATGCCATCACGCCATAGTTCGTTGAAATTCGAAAGAGTGTATTCGTTCGAATTGAGAGAGGTGTCCAGCGTTGGGCACTATTGGCGGTGAGCGCGAACACAGGCGGCGCTGCGAAGCGCGCCTCCGTGACGTCAGCTTAGGGATTCTCGCATTTGTCGTCTGCTTCACTCAGGATCGCTCTCCCTGCTGTTTCTTTGCGCTCGGTCAACGTCTGATGCTTGTCCGCACCAGAATTGGCGTGTGGGTAACTTTTTATCATAATAAGAGGCTTAAAATCGCATACACTAGCTCATGGTGTCAATTAAAGTATAGTTTTGGATACCGCTACGGGAGAAACATTGCCGGCGCCACCCCATTCCTTGCGAAGCCGGTCCTGTGCGGAGCGCGAAGAGTCGGAGCTAGGCGTCAGCTTCTCATGTAAGCATTCGAACAAAAGGAGCAGTCAGCTGCTACTAACCGACAACAGCGAAAATGGAAGACCAAAACAAATTCTAGGCGTTCAGGGCTGTCGGCTTTGGCAGAAGGCATCACGATTCCCGGTAATCATATGTAAGGTAAAACAGTTTTTGCAACCTTGCCGAACTCTCGAACGCGTTTTGTCACATCGCTTTACGTTGTCAAAACATGAAAGTTTGCCGACATGCACTGTAGACTGCAAAAACTGTAGGTTGAGTTCCAAATAACCCAGTGTGTATATACGCGCGTGCCGATTCTATACCAGGCATCTAACCAGTATGGAGGTTTATTGAGCAAAACGAGTCACGTCTTCATTAAATTTATAGTAACACATATATGTTTGTTAACACCTGGAGGGATATTTCTGAACATTTTGCACAGCCATATCTTCTCAATATTCGGATATGCGTTATAGGAAAACTGCACTCAAGACGAGGAGGAAAGGGGAGGAGGGGAAAACTTTGTTTAACAATTAAATCGATCTGGTTAGTGGGCCGGGTCCTCAGTCCAGGACAAGAGAGTAAAAGTAATTTTCTTCAAATCATTGAACTCCATCCCGAGTAGAATAGGATTTGTTCTTCGCGCCTGGAAGGGTTGAAAAGCAATAAAGAGCTACTTGGAATTCTTCTTCTGTTTCGAGTCTTGAATATACGCAGGTATACTATTTATTATTTATTACGTTAGTTAGCGAGTATATCATGCCTTCAACACCGTAATCATGTCATCATTGTTCGAGTTGAGAGTCAATTCGTTATGATAACGATATAATTACGATAGAAATTCGGAGCACAAAAGCCGCCTTCGAGTACTCTGGACCATGTTGTTTAGGGCGTGATTGCGGGGGCGTAGCACAAACCTTCTCATTGTATTTGCATGTGAATAAACAAAGCACGCTGCGGATATGCACCTTCTTTCACGCAGCCGTAATGAAAGCCAATTTGTGAAGAAGGGAATGTATGCCATACAAAATGAAGGAAATATCCACACGACCTTTGTGAGGCTCCCAAACATCCCGAAACCTCCTAATAAGAAGTTGGTGACGGCGCAGAAAAATTAATGCGTTGGGCAGAAAAAAAAAGCAAGAAACATTAACCCGATACAAGACAACAACGAAAGAAACAGAAGAAAGCTGCTTTTTTTCCTTCTGTGCGATGAGCGTGTAGAGGCCGCTGCTTGGTACGCAGTATTAGAATGTTGAGCCTTCATAGGAGCATCTCAAAAGTAATGCAGGGAAGCCTACGCATTTTGAATACTTATCGGCTCTGATCGCTGACCCTCGCGAATAAGCAAGAAAGGACGAGTTACACACGATCTTCTGACCGATACTCTGAAGAAAGTTGTTCTCTATCTCTTCGTGTGTTGCAAACTTGTGGGGATACAGCTTCAAATTATTCAGATGCGTCAGAAGCTGGCAAATAACTGAGTCGCTAGAAATACGCTTTTTAACGCACTACAACAACGAAGCGGGCGATTTCTAGCCCAGGCACTGTTGCCCCTTACAAGAGGAGTGTAGCAGACGACAGCGGCGCGAATCCCTAAGCCGACGTCAGAGCCAGGGGGCGCCACTCAAAGATCTCACCGCCAATAGGCGTTCGAGCTTGCTAATTGCCACTCGACATTTTCGTACTGTAGTATCTTTTTTCAGGAAAAGCTGCTCTTCACAGGCCGATGGAAAGCCCTGTTTTCTGTGCGTGCGCGGGTGAGTGCGTGCGTGCGTGCGGGCAGGCGGACGTATAAGCAGGCGGGTGTGCGTGTGCGCGAGTACGTGCTTGCATGGAAATTTTCTTGTGGATTGATTTGTTATAGTGACGCAGGCAGCATCCCCTCTTGGTCGACGTGATAGCAATCCATATACCGAAGGTGCTGCAGCCTATGGTCGGTAATATTTCTCTGCTGCGTCTCCTTATGCCATGTTCAAACTACTAACGCAAAAGCCGTATCGTAAGCTATGGACGTAAAAATGGCGTGTAACGCACTTTAGTCGGCTGAGACGTGAACTGACGTCATTACTTAAAGATGTTGCCCCGAAGCCACAGATGACGCAGTTGTCTTGAAGGAAAAACAAGTTTATGGGAGCGAACCTGTGCTCCTCTAACAACTCAAAGAATACAGAAGCGGTGAAGCAGCAGTCAACAAAGTGACGTGCGCAGGCGAGTGTCGGGGGATCGAATGCCGCGGTGTCTGCTCTCTGAGTATTTATCTTTCGGCGCGGGTGTTTCTCGAACCGTCGAATTACATCGAGAACACTGCAGATCAAACAAGATTTTTCTAGATTGATGGCGTTAATTCGACACGCTCTTCCTATCAAACGCGGCATACAAAACAATCAATGAACACGCGCTTCGCATGGCACACAGATAACACAACCCTGCGCAGCTAGGCGATAAAAGCAAAAACATAAATAAACAAATAGACTGCGTGGACCACGGCATTATTACCACAGATGCGGCAACAGTCTGAACCCGGCCTTACATGCTTTCTTAGGAGCGCTAAACGGACCACGAAAACAAAGCTCAACCATGCCTTATTTGAACATAACTTTGATAACTTGCTACACTACGTTATGGCCTCAAGGATGCTGTTTTCCCCAGAAAAAAAAAGAAACAAAAAAAACATTAAAATTTTCTGCTACTCAACAGAAACAGTGACGTAATACGACAATAATTAAAACAGACAGCAGTGGGTAAACTCCTGGGTAGCATTCAAGTCTTACAACAAAATAAAACAAGAGGCACCAATAAATCCACTCAATCATGTTCCTTCGCGGTGGTTTCATGTAGTCCCTCGGACGGCATCTGAGCGAAAAATTGGCTAGTACGTTTTTTTTTTTTTTTAATACCTCCCTAACAGTGTAAAGTTGACTTTAAATTGGCCACGAAGACAAAATGCAAGTTTCGCTCATTCGAAAGAATGTTTCCTTAGAACAACACTGACCCCACTTATGATGTAAACCCCGCAAATAAGCTGTATAATGAGGAAAACAGAGAACGCCCATGCGACACCCAAGCTACTTTTCCGCGCTTAACTTATGACGTATTATGGGCAGCTCGTTGGAATCGGCTTAGGCGGACAAAATCCTGTGCAAATTAAACGGTGATTTCAAGCTTGCAGAACAAGCTATTTGCGACAAAAATTTAGCGCAGATTCATTTTATAGCAGTCACAATGGATGTTATCACCACACACGTAAACATAGAAGCACCGGTGCGTACTGTGCACACTATGCTTGTTATAGCTGCACAGCAGTCCGGTGCATTGGGCTTGCGTGACATGACACGGGCCAGTTGGCATAAGCGACACTGTCTTACGTGACCCTGTTGTCGAACATACCATATGTTCCACGAAACGATTACTTTCAACCGTAACAAAAATGAGCCAAGTACAAATTTAGTCAAAAACAAATCGAATGCGGACAGCGGCCCGAGCAGTATCGCGGCGCCATCTGAGAGGACGTACGGTAAACGAGGCAAAAAAAAAAAAAAAAAGAACACGCTTGGCCGTTTTGCAGACCTAGTTACCATACATACTAATAATCTTTTCAAGTACCTGCCCTGAATACGTCATCGCTGAAGTCACAACACACACGATTAAGCGGGAGCATTAAAATTTTGTCATAAATTGGATAATTTTTCAGTGAATAAAGCATCGTTTGCAGACGTACAAGCACTGGAGGCACTATAAAACATCAAATCTTTCGAATAAAACAAACTTGTATTTTGTCTTAACAGTACCTTTAATATTGCACCCTGTTAATTGGAAAAACAGCAGGATTTTAAACAGACTAAAACTGTATCTGCTTCTTATGTTGGCTTTCAAACATAATCTTTCTCTAGCCCTTACATAATAATTAAGATCTAAACCAGTTCGCGAACCGGTTCGGTGCAAGATTTAGTCCCGGAACGAAATGAATTTACCCGAGCCCAAAGATGCAGTCAAGGATGCAGCCCTTATTGCCAGTGCTATTCGGCTACTTGAAGGTGATTTATAGAGCCTAATGAAGTGATTGTCATTTTTGTATGATACAGGAATAGAGAAATCAAAATCCAGAAAAAATCCGCCGTGATCGGAAGCGGGAATCGAACCCACACGACCTCCGCATAATGCGTGCGGTGCGCTACCAACTGGCGGCGGATTTCCTCTGGAATTCAGTGGTAGAAAAACACGCGCCCAGAGTGGGGTTCGGTCCCCACTCTGGGCGCGTGTTTTTCTTTCTTTCTTCTTCCGTATATTAAAAAAATGTTAACTTCATTCACCGTAGTAAAAAAAGAGCCTAACCACGCCCCTATGCCTCCTTTGGTGTTGTAGACTGCCGACCTATCTTTCTGTATATATATATATATATATATATATATATATATATATATATATATATATATATATATATATATATATATATATATATATATATATATATATATATATATATATATATACGGGCGTACTGTTCTGCCAAAATTCTGACTTTTTCTTAATCGAGGGGTGGGGGAGGGGGAATTGTGGAGAATGCCAGGTGGGAGTGCGGATGCAGGCGAATTCAGGGCACGTGAAGGTGAACTGAAGCCTGCCCCATGGAGCGGTGGGCCCCACACCCCGATCCTGGCTTACTGAACTCCGGGTAGCGCCTAGCTCCTACTTAAAGGGTTCCCGGACCGACGCTTTTGCCGATGTCTTCCTGACCAGTCTCGTGCACATTACCCCCCGCTGGCGGCCGCGCTGAGCAAGCACGAGCCGGCTTCGCACGCTCTGCGTGTATACCCAGCCGAAGGGTGAGCAAAAGGGCTGAATAAGTACGGCCTGCCACGTACTGCAGCATACGGTGTATTTACGGGAGCATATATTGGCTTTTAATGCTGCTTGTATTTTTAACCCATCAAGGCCATTAAAAATAGTGGTCGGATTGTATTGAGATTTTGCATATGTATAAATACACTAGACAAAAACGTATGCAAAGTTTAGTCGAGTTCAGTAAATTTCTTCTGAAGGTACGACACTACTAGGAAATACGCCGAGGTGTTGCCATAGCAATGGACAGGTTAGTTGGGTTGCAAAATAGAGATCACGCTGAACCAAAGCTATGTTTGCGCATGGAACTCGTTGGAGCATCCATGTTTTGTGAAAAGCGTAACGTTACGCTTTTCACAACACCATTTCGACCTTTTGTGGCAGGCATTGTGTCTCAGCTGTTTTTTTTAAGCTCCTTGTGAAAATGTCTGTACGAATCGAAGGCAATACATGGCACAGTGTACGCTAGAAATTTCTTAATGCTTCCGCTGGGTACACCAAAGAGCAGGTAGTGCCTTGCTATTACGCAGAGTGAATGACAGCAATTTCAGCCGCGAATCTCCAGTAAGTTGGTAGATCCTCCTTGCGTTGACTACGCTCGTGTTGATCATCACGTTAATAGGGGTCACCACCCCTTTTTTCCACGGATGCCGATTCTGTAGTTATTCACCGCTTGATCGTGAAAGTCAACGCCTCCTACGCCAGTCTTGTAGCCACTGAAGAGGTGTGGCTGTGGGATCTTTATTTATTTATTTTTTTGCGGAAGATGACCATTCCATTTTGCAAAAAAACCTCGTTTTCTGGATCAGAAGCAGAAATCCCCACGTTTCTTTCGCTCCATCGTCGTTTTCATCGGGAGAGGGCATCCACTCCGACTATATATATATATATATATATATATATATATATATATATATATATATATATATATATATATATATATATATATATATACTTGATATTTGCTGATCATTTTAATTAATAAGCTACGATTTACTGCGACTGAAGTGCCATTGTATTTTGTTTGTGGGCCCTAAACTATCCTTTGGCTATTGGGTCCAACACTGTTTTTGCGAATGTTCTGGAAAAATTAATAAAGCTTCAATCAATCAATCAATCAATCAATCAATCAATCAATCAATCAATCAATCAATCAATCAATCAATCAATCAATCAATAACACGAGAGGCAGACATAAAGCGAAATGTGCAGTGTCCGCCGCGTGCAGGGCACGGAGTTCAAGTTGGTTGCGTACGTTAATAAAAGGACGAAGGTTTTCCTGGGGCGAAAAACCACCGCACCCCATAAAGCGTAGACGAAAATTTGATCCGATCTCCCCATACCCTAGGTTACCAGCCGAAAAAAGCTACGCATGAGAAGGGTTTCACACATTACAAATGGAAAGGAGAAGCCATGGGAAAATCGGGGACGTTATAAACAAAGTGAGAGGAAGGCCTCCAAAGAGAGAGAGAGAGAGAGAGAGAGAGAGAGAGAGAGAGAGAGAGAGAGAGAGAGAGAGAGAGAGAGAGAGAGAGAAATTTTATTCTATCGAGCCCCTTGCGGGAGGCCCAGCAGCCAAGGCGTTGGAGTCTCGGCGGTGGGCCTCAGCCGGTGCCTACGTTTCCAAGCTACCTCACCTCAGAGACCCGCGTGAGAAGGTAAAGCCTTCAAAGAGACATGTCTCTCCCAACCCCGCTAACAAAAACACCAGGACTTCTTAAAAGCGGAGCTGTTTACAGCTGGAGTTTGTTCCGGTGGTGTTAGCAAAAAAAACAAAATCAAGAAAAAAACTTCTTCGGCGGCAGCCGCCCGGAAAAAACGTTGCGCCGAGCCTGCATAACTTCGCGCAGCTGCGTAGGTAGAGCCAAGCCTTGCCTAGCTATGACGTCAGTGCGGCGACTTTGTGTCGCCACGTCAGAGACACACAGCGCCTCGTGTCTCCGCGCCGAGCACATTGTTTAGACTCCACAAAACATAGGCCGCCGAAGAAGTATACAACTCCCGAAAAATAAGCGCAGCGCGAACGCCGTCGTGTCGCTGCTCAAAAACAACGGGACAGTACTATTCAGCACCGAGCACAACGCCGAAGCCACCGCGCCTAAACCGCAGCGAAGAGTGGAAGATTTCTAGTACCGCGCTCGTGATGTGGAGTAAAGCGAAATCACCGGCAAAACGACCCCGGACTTCGAGTAATGGAGAACTTCCAGCGTCAAGTGCGATAATCTATGTGCGGCAAATCCTTGGTTAGACACGTTTTGCAAAGTTTTGCTAGGCTTTGCTAAGTGTCGTTCGGTTTTGCGATGGTCTTGCTAGGCTAGGCTAAGTGTGGAGGGGTGAGGCCAAGTTTAGCCGGATTTTACAAGGCCGTTCAGGTCAGTGCCCTACACTGAGAGCGGATCCCAGGAGGAACGAAGCTAGGTCAACCACCAGCTCTGCTGCTTCTCCAGCGTTGCGCCACTAGTGCGAGGTGCGCCATTTCTTTCACTCGTATTTCGCTAACACTGGCCCACACCTGCATAAATTTATTAAGCTTCATGCCGCTTCATGCGGCTTTATTCTCCTCAGTTCCTCGATATAAACTCCCTTTGATTAACAATAAGCCATCTGAACTAATAACCATCGTGTCTCACTTTTTTTTTTATAATAGCTCACCTTCTGGCTTGCCTTTTAAAGCCCAGAAAAAATGCTTAGTGTCTGGCACCTTTCCTTCTGTTGTTGTATGTCATGCCTTGAAAGAGTACACATCGGTGCCTTAAAAATGTTCATAGTTTTTCAAGCATACGAAATTGAAATGCGAAGCACCAAATCGCTCACGAACTATTTCTGCAGAGTTAATTTTACGCAGTTACAAAAAAACCTATCAGCAAACCAAACTATGCACGATTCCCAGAATAGTTTCAAAACCTGCTAGTCTAGGTTAGGTAAACCTACGGAGTTAACTCTAATGACAAATTCCTAACTTCATAATTCCACGCTTACGACTGCGACGCTTCGGGTGCGCTAAAATAGTTTTGACTCTGTTGCGCGTCCATTACAGTCAAACCCGTTTATAGCAAATTGCAATATGCACCGCGATTAGTTCGATATATCCAATAGTTCGATATAGCCGAACCCGCCTATAGCGAACTTATTGTTACAAGTTCGCAATCCGCGGGAGCCACCCTCCCCTCCTCAACTTCACCACCCTCGCATGCAGAAACGAACACAGTGAAGTAGCCATTACCGTACCCAAAATAATCCATTTATTGCAAATAATAAAGCTACTTTCCACCTGAACTGCCTAGTTTGCAAAGAAAAAAGCGGTGATTTTTGTTTTCACTTTCGTTTTGGCGGCTTCAACTAGCATAGCATTCTCTACACGGAACATTGTTTGCACCAGTTCGAGTCCGCGTCCTCCAAAATCTAATACCCCTGCTACACTAGGGTCCAAATGTAATTTGAACCAAATGTCATTTGACTTAAATGCCAAGTTGTGCTGCTACACTAAGTTTTCAAATGCCATTTGGCTCAAATGACATTCGAGCTAAATGAGCACCGAGAGATACATTTAAGATTTCAAATGCCATTTCCAGCACTCTCGGACGCAGCGTCTTCGATAGGCAATAAAAAATATAATACTTCCGTACGTAAAACAAACAAAATATTGTTTTTTGTGAAACTTTGTTCACTGTTTATTTACTTAAAATACGAAGTCAACATATTTAATTTTCATACTCTCAAAACCAGTGGGTCAGTTGCAAACAAAAACCAACAAAAACAACGCGAGGCAGCCATATTTAGAGTCAAAACTTGTGTCTCTTCTAATTTGATGTCATTTTACTGCCTCGGACTGCTCCTAAGTTTGATTGTTGTATTAGTGTACGAAAACGGAACGGGGCAACAACAGCGCCACTACAGCACAGCAAACAGTTGTGAAAGCTTTCAAATGCCATCGAAATTGTAGTGTAGTACGGCGGATTCTAAATGGCATTCGAAGCAACCCATTTGAGTCAAATGAGATTTGGTTCAAATGACATTTGGACCCTAGTGTAGCAGGGGTATAAGAAGCATTGGCGGAGCACATCGACTGCCGAAAGCGCTTCATTATAAGCGTCGGACGGCTTTCACTCGCGACATCATCGGAACGTGGGGGAGCTGTTCCCACAGTTCACCGATGCTGCTGTTTTGGTCCGGACTCGCTGACTGCGTGGGTTCCGTCGTGAGTCCCGCGTGTCGGAAACAGTTACGGAAAGTTTCGGCCGTCACGTCGCTCCGCGCGAGGCGCAATGTCTCAGTCGCAACTCTTGCTCCGTGGTCGCGGCCAAACCACATCTCAATCGCCACTCCGAGACCATGCATTTCGGCGGCCATTCTAGGCGCGCAAAGTTCGATATATCGGATGTGAACTTCGTTATGAGGAATATGTTTCCCATGTGTTTCCGTAACTGAATTATTTTTGTTCGATATACAGCATAATTCGCTCTATCCGGGTTCGTTATAGCCGGGTTTGACTGTACTTTTTTTACAAAAAAAAATGGCGCAGCTTGCACTAGTGGTGCAAGGGTGGAGAAAGAACAGAGCTGACGGCCCCTCTTCTTTTGTCGGAGACCCGGCTGTTGCGCCTCACACGAATTTCCGAACTTTCCGCTGAAAGTTCTCCATGACTGGCAGGCTCAGATCTTTTGTCCGTAGCCTTTCACATCTCCCCCATAGTGGACCGCGTCAGCACGCGCTGCAACCCGCGCCAACCAGCTTCGCGAACTCGGCGTCTGCGCTCCCCACTTGACTGGTGAGGAGAAAAGCGCGCGCGAGATCACTCGACGAATGCTTGGGCAGAGTGTTCTCGAAGGTCGAGCTGGCCTTATTCGACAAGCACAAACAGGCACACTACCAACACAACACATACAACACTACATAGAAGGGCTTCCAGGTGCAGCAAAATGCTCACACTGCGGCCGATACCCCAACAATGAACACTCCTTCTGGACATTCCCAAACACTCAAACCACCCTGAGAAACTCCTTGCAGCAAATTCCTGCCACAAAGCGCCCTCCTTCCTGGGATGCTTGGGTTACACCCCCTGAGGAGCTTGATCAACTCTATCGGGCCACGCTTGTGAACCCCATCAAAAACACGCCAGGGCAATAGACGAGCCCCTGTAACCCAAGCAAGAAGCCGAGCAGTCCTTTAGACACAGGTTCCAAAATAAAGTCTCTCTCTCTCTCTCTCTCTCTCTCTCTCTCTCTCTCTCTCTCTCTCTCTCTCTCTCTCTCTCTCTCTCTCTCTCTCTCTCTCTCTCTCTCTCTCTCTCTCTCTCTCTCTCTCTCTCTCTCCTCCCGAAGGGCACGCTCACGGTGCGCTCAGTCTTTTCTTCTCGGTTTTTTTTTTTGTAACGCTTTGCGGCGGAACTACAAGCTTAAACAGCTCTGTCGTTACTATGCGAGCCATCCACTTCTGTTCGGATTCACTTTTTGTCTATCAAGCGGCTATTGCTCGGCGGACCGATCGGATCGTGGGCCAAACAGCGAACTTTCTAATTGACCTAAAGAGTTGATTACCTCCATTCAGCTCAAGAGAGAGAGAGAGAAAACATCTTTATTTGTCCTGCAAACGCGACGCGGCCTCACGTCGTGTCAGCCGGCCACTCGGCTTCCGTCACCTACTCATGCCTACCCCCGGGTGGGGGTGACACTTTCGGGCGTTGAAGCTCATGGCCGTCCAGCAAGTGTCGGACGCCCATTCAGCTCAAGTTGTCGCGCAACACGAGCAACTGCTTTCGCATTCTGCTGTCCCATCCTTCCAGGTGGAAGTTCGTGCGTCATTTTTTGTCTTATACTTTGGGAGCATCTAGAATAGTCAACGAGAAAAGTGTGATTGCTAAATTAGATAAAAAGAACAACAGAGGAAGATACACAGCACAAACAAAAGAAGAATCGATGTCTTTACGACCTGCTGATGAACCACTACGGGACCTTTTATCGCTTTGGAACCAGATAAAACTGCAGCAGCTCCGTGCCGTTGTTCCGCTCTGTAACGGCGGTGGCAACACAATTACACGCCGGAAAACCAGATTCGACGCTCGTGCCTGCCCTAACTCCTCCCGCGAAAACGACCGAACGAAACGAAACACGGCCGGCGGAATGCTCATTCCGTGACAATTTATGTTACTACCCGCGCGGAGCAGAAAAAGGCCGAATGTCACGAAATAGTCCTACCCGGCTTCCACGTCACGATCAGGCGCTTCTTACGCTTCGCTGGTTTTTCGCAACTAATCTCTCGTCTCTCTCAAGACAGCCTGCCCTCACACCCGCAGGTGGCCCCGACGAAATTTCGGATCGAGCGGTTTGTTCAGTTTAGCGACGACGCGTGCGTCTCATTCTCTGTGCGCCTACGGAGGCGACGTTGGTAGGTGCGAGGAGCGTGGATTCGCACAGGAGAAAAGGAGACGTTGGAGAGAATGAGCACGTCTTACGAGAAAAGAATAACGATGTGTAACGGGAAGGGAAATAGGCGACGGCAATGGCGTGAGCTGGCTACGCAGTCTTTGCCGGGAACCTGCTCGTTTGCGAAACAAGGAGATACGAGCGTAAAATTGAGATTTACCATTGACCCTTCGACGCAGCGGTGGTGTCTTGAAGAAACGCGAAGCAGCGGCGAGAAGGCGAGAGAATTTGGTGAATAAGAAAAGAAGGATAATCAGGCCGTGCGGGACTGTGCTGTCGTCCGAGCTCGCCAACCGGCAATGGAATTAAATTCATCTAAGAGGGCACCCCGACAAAGACACCGCCTTGTCCTTCTTTCCTCGTGCAGAAAACGCGGCGAATATATCGAAGTTGCCGCTAAAGAATGAATGTGACGTACTCTCGCGAAACACGGAGACACTTCTTCTTTAGCAATAGCTTCGTCGCCTTAGAGCCCTGATATCTCGTCTGGGCTGTGACAGATATGACTCAATTGTTCAGAAGCGAAGGCACACACCAGAAATTTAAGATAAATTTAAGATCTCCAGGAACCCGCCGCGGTGGCTCAGTGGCTAAGGCGTTGTGCTGCTGAGCACGAGGTCGCGGGTTTGACTCCCTGCCGCGGCAGCCGCTTTTCTGATGGAGGCGAAAAGCAAAAACGCCCGTGTGTACGAGATTTCGGCGCACGTGAAAGATCCCCAGGTGGTCGAAATTAATCCGGAGCCCTTCACTACGGCGCGCCTCATCACCTGCGTTGCGTCGGCGCGTTAAACCCTACAATCAATCAATCAAGATCTCCAGGAATCCATTGCGTCAAAGGGAAGCACTTAACTGTGCATAATTCAATGTAAGCCTTCTCTATGAGGCAAAGCATTGTTTTCAATCAAGACTTCCGAGACAGCTCCCTCGTAGCGTAGAAACATTATATCATCGCCTACGACTCGATTGATTTACTGATTGTGGGGTTTAGGTACAACTTTATTTGAGCCATTGAGGTCACCGCTGAGGCGGCCTCCGACGGGGTGGTCCCTTATTCACAGGGCCCACAAACGGCCACCACCTCCAGGCCCAGGGTCACTAGGGCCGCGTGGATCGTTGCGGCGGGGCTGGACCGTAGGATCTCCCATCGCTCTTTGGGGGAAGGAGGGAGGGGTTGTTGGTTGGGGATGGGTTTTGTGGCATGTGGGCTTTGAGTGACGTACACTCTACAACAAAAGCACCGACGAAACGCAGGCGATGAGGCGCGCTGTAGTGGAAGGCTCCGGATTAATTTTGACCACCTGGGGATCTTTAACGTGCAGCCGAAATCTCGTACACACGGCGTTTTCGCTTTTCGCCTCCATCAGAAAAGCGATCGCCTACGGCTCAACTCGGCTTACACCAACAGTTACCTTTTTCGCCTCGGACTCACTACCAACCCGTACTGCGACAACTGCTCTTCTGTAGAAACCCTTGGACATATTTTATTAGAATGTGTGGCCTATTTGGCACCAAGATCTCGATCTTTTGAAGATAGTGAACGCCTAGATCAAGGGACGGTAACTCTGAAGACTATCCTAGGACCATGCACCTGCCCCTCAAAGCAGCGTCAGGCTCTAAAAAGTTTGGTTTTCCCTTATTTGGAGGACATGGTCCACATTTTAAAATGTAAATTCTGATACACAATCGAAAGTAGTCCGTCAAACACGTGAAGCCACGCGCAAGGTTCTTTTTTTTGTTTTTTTGCCCACCTCTTTCTAGGGCCTCTTTTCCCTACTAGGGCGTCTTTTCCCCGTCCTTATATCAGTGCAGCCTGTAGGCGATTGCAAACGCCGGCAAAACTCTGCTTGTTTAATAAAGAGCCCCCCCCCCCCACCCTCTCTCTCTCTCTCCTCTCTCTCTCTCTCTCTCTCTCTCCTCTCTCTCTCTCTCACTCTCTCCTCTCTCTCCTCTCTCCCTCCTCTCTCTCTCTCTCGCTCTCTCTAATCTCCTCCCTCTCTCTCTCTCTCTCTCTCTCTCTCTCTCTCTCTCTCTCTCTCTCTGAATGCTATCGCACTTAGAATCACTTAGTGAACCAGGGAGCGCGGCAGAATTTCGTTTTCTTTAAGCATCATGTCTCAGTTTTCTAAGTTGGCTGCGCGAAAGAGGAGTGCAGAAAATGTGAAGTAAACGCTGCTTCCTTCTTCAATTTAATGGGGTTATTAAACTCTCCTTCAGCAATCCCTGTACTATGTTTGAAGCCCAAGACAGTGCGATAAGTTTCACTGGCTTGCTTCCTCCATATCTTTTCGTTTGTCAATCTCGTCTCGGAAGAATTACTCTCGCTAGCACTAACTCGACTTGACGTTTGGCGGACCGCAACAGTGTGTACCTTGTACCAATCACAGCTAGCCGAACTCATGGCTCGCAATCAGTAGAGAACAAGGGAGGCGTATGCCGGTCCTTTCTTCTTTCTTTTCGTCACTTGACGGGCCAGCGCGGTTAATGAAGACCAGGAGAAGCAGAACACGGCAGCCAAGGATATTAGCAGCCGCGACGCAGAAAAGCGGGGGTATCTTAGAGGAAACAATTAGATGTCAATCGCTCTTCGTATCCAAGGGACATCTCACTTGCGCTTTATTTGTTTACTTCAGCCTTGGTAAGTGAATTTAAGACTTTCAATTGTTTTTTTTTTTTTTTTCAGAAATTGTCTGGGCCTCCGTTTCCGCGTCCCCTTTAAATGTTTCTGAGTAACGCAGACAGCCACCCAAAGGAGAATCGAATAAATACTTCAACACTCACGCGGGCTAAAAACAAAAAAAGAGAAACAAATAGCCGCTTACATACTATGCTTACAGCTTTCGACGGCTTGCCCCCGAAAAACATTTCTTGCTTTTTTTTTTTTTTGCTTATCCTGTTTGTGAAGTTGAATCCCTAATTCTCTTCGAGTAACTGCATTCCTGTGTACAAAATTGTCTGTTTGTATGAACTGCCGGCTCGAGGGGCAACGACATTGTGGATCACGACATTGGCTGTTTCTAATTTGCTCCGCCGCCCAACATGGCTTCCACGCTTCCTTTGCAAAAGGCTCGGTTTAATTGCTGCGCCTGCCATTTAAACGCTGCATCGAAATTACACGCGTAACGAGTCTCTTTGACTCCTCTTCTGAGAAGCGCTGTGTGCCGGAATGATCAGTGATTTTGCCTTTGATTTTCTCTTTTCCTTTCTTTTTTTAGAGTGTCTGATCTGTTTGCTCTTAGAACGCCTTCTGGCGTGCGGATCAGCTTTATGCTAGGCCTTTATCTTGCGCAATCAGTGTACGTCGATTACGCCTTGCCGACACTGCCTTCTTCCTTCATTCCTATTTTTCCTTCTTTCTCTCTTCCTTTCTTTCTTTTGTTTCATGTTGCTGTCTTTTTTTTCTTGTTTCCTGCCTTCTTCCTTCCTTTCTTTCTTTCTTTCTTCTTTCTTTCTTTCTTTCTTTCTTTCCCTTTTCTTCTTTCCTGTATTTTCGGTTTCTTTCCTTGTTTCTTCCGTCCTTTTTTTCTGTGTTTTTGTCTCTTCTCTTCTCTATTTCTTTTTCTCTTTTCCAACCTCTCTTCCCATTTCTCCCTATTTCTTTTTCCTCTTTATCGATTTCTTGCTTGCTTGCTTTTTCATCTTCCCTGCGCCCAACGACGCACTCAGCGCAGCAATGACGGGGAGAAAATAAGCCGAGATGACGCTCTAAAACGTAATGCTTCACGTGTGCGTCAACATTTTCACCGTGCTTCCAAACACACACAGAAAAGAACAAAAACTTGAGTCTCCGGACATGCGGGAGACGGAAGCTGAGTAGGTGTGTTTTGAAATGATAAATAAGGACTGACAGACCATCTGTCTTCCTTGCATGCATCATCAGACATTACCGGCAAAGTAGGTCGGCGTTCCTGTTCTTCCACTGGCTCCTTCATTAGTACTGAATTAAAACTTGCTTCTTAAGGACACGAGGACAATTAAGGATACATTACAGGGACTATCGCCGAAGATGCTAAACTACGGCTACAATTCATTCAGGCTTTTGTAAAAACACGGGGAAAGTTCCATTTTATTGGCTCCGTTTATAATGAAGCTAATCGTAAGAGTGATAATTTGTTCGTTGCTCTGCTTCCTCGCACCTAATTTGGTGCTTACGATGCACGGGGCATATAAGCGACGTATATGTCCCGTTTCACGTCAAAATATTTTCGCAGCATGCCTGGTACGTTGGTACCTGTCTTTACTGTGTCTCGGCTGTTCACTGTTACGAAATGAAGGATGGTTTTTCTTACTTAGGTCTCTGGCATTTATTCCCTGCTTAAGTGAACTGAACCAACTCGAACTGAATTCGATTTATTCCTCGACTATACACAACACGTCCCTTTTTCTGCCAGCACTCTAAGAATGTGGACAGGGAACTACACAAGAGTCAAGCCCAATAAATACAAAGACAAACCGCGCATTCGAAGGAGAAATTTTGCAAGGTGTAATAGCAAATAAATTAAAATTGCAGGTCGTTTTGCTATGGTGTTTGCGAAAGATAGAACTCGAGTGGATTGAGAGTCGCTTGGTTATTCATGGCTACCCTCTTCTTTTTCGTACTTATGTCTTATTCAGTTTAACCATCACTTCGGCGTGAACAGGTGCCTGTTGAGCATGGCGTTGTTTCCTCCCTCAGTTCAACGAGCGCGACGCTGAGGGTCATTCTAGGTCGAAAACTTTGACCCGTGCACTTTATGAAGTTATTTCGAGACTATGAAGCTATTACGCTTAACGAAAACGAGGAGATAAGGCCGAGTAAGTCCTAACACGGCTATATAGGCGCTAACCTTCCCTTCAAACTGTCGCTCTCTGGGCATCTTGGCAAGTTTCCACGTGACATTTAGTCCTACAGGACAGTGACATTGGCTACCTGTGTAAGCAAGGTGACGGAACGCATGGTCCTTGCTCGTCCAGGAGGGTTTCTGGAAAAGCATGTTTTGCACCCGAACGCCATGAAAGGTTTTCGCAAGGGACGCTCATCAATAGACAGCGTTATAGAAAGCGTTTTGACCTTGTCATTATCGTCTAGAATGAGAAACACCGCCGTCGTATGACAGCTGCAGTGCTCCTAGACATTAAGGGATCATTCAATAATATATCTTCCGATGCCATTTCGGATGGCTTTGAGTCTATTGGAATTGAAGAACGGCTACATCAGTGGATAACAAGCTATCTCCGAGGACGAATTGTTTTCCGGAGCGCACTTGATGGAAAGACATTCGATCACCCAGTGACTCGCGGTGTGCCACAAGGAGAAGTCCTCAGCCCTACACGATTTACCCTGGCTCTCATAAGTATCATTCATATGTTGCCATTGTTTATTTGCCATTTGGTTAGTTTACCTGTTCAATATTATGATTTATTATCGCCCGTGGTTCTGTTGTTGTAGTTACCTTTTTTTCTTCTTGCTCCTCAAGCTCTATTCCCCGCCTTTTAAATACCCTTTTTTTTCTTTAAATCCCACCTTACCCATTTCCCATGCGTAGGGTAGCCAACGGGATTTTAACCTGGATAACCTCCCTGCCTTTCATGCGCTGTATTATCCTTCCTTCCTTCCTTCCCAAAAACAGCGCCAATATCTCCCTATGCGGAAGATAAATGCACTTGGACGTCAAGCGTAACGCGACTTCACGTTGAAGCATGACTTCAGAAAGCAATGTCTGCCACTTTGACATACCCACGCCACCAGGGCTTGAATTTTCCACCTCCAAAAGGGCCACATTGGCATTTTCCCGAAAGCGAATGACGTGTTCCCGGTAAATATCGCAGAGGCTGTTATTTTGTGTGCAACTCGCCACAAATTTTTCGGCGTGACAATTGATGGTCAGAGCATGTTTTTTTCACTCCACGCCTGGCGTACCAAAGAGTTCGCTAGACCATCTTCGATTATACTATAGAAATTAATGGTTGATCACGTCCCAACACTATTCATTCTCATAGCCAATTTTTGCCGAAAATATTCTTTCTGTCTCTCAGAGAAATTTGTAAATCTCGGACGTGACAAAAACCTACCTTGCAAGCAGAATTCCCCAAGAAAAGTAATGTACGAAGCACCGTAAAATAATTACCGATGATACAAAAAGAGAGCGCTTCCTTGCGAGAATGCACTGTAAGTTGCTAGTGGGTTCGAAAACCGGCTTTGCGGGGAAGCCAAGCGGCGTTTCTGAGCGATTTTGGCCCTTTTTGTTTTGTTGTTACAACCTTTTTCAGGAACAGTGCAGCTGCATTCTTTGTTCATATTACTCCGGTGCGTTCGGGCAGGATAGCCGAAAACCCAGACGAAGCCAGATAAAAAGGCTCTGGAAGGCTATGAAGCGTGACTGCCATGACATCGGCGCATGGCTCCATAAACCTCCATATGCATAGCTTTTTATCTTTCTTCGTCATCGTACATCCTGTCCAAATATTGTTGACGATAAGTGCGGAAAAAAAAGGGGGGATCCCGAGAAGCGGTAATTTCAGCGCGGTATAGATATGAACTTTGAAAAGTTTACAAAAATACTCACTTTCAGACGCTTATCGCGCTGTGTGGCGGTTCATGTAAAAATGCAGGGCTTAGCTTCATTTGAAAGGGTGTAGAAGGGGCATTTATATCAGACAATTTCATCGGAGTACTTTGCGTTTTACGCGAGCAAATAATTTTTCTATTGAGTGCCCACCAGAGCTTCAGGTGGCAGGGCCGTAAGTCTGCTTCACTGCAACTGACAGTTCCTGCAGCGGCGGCAGCGTAGTCCGCGCGTACTTTCGAGTTTTCAACGTAACACCACAATCACCCATTCGCTCCGATGGTCGGGCAGGGATCGGCTAGTGTCCTACAGGGACATAACAAATCACTACCCACCAAAACAGGCCCGTTAATTTCCTCCCCGCTCACCCGTCACTCAATAAGAGGCAATGCGTCGTATGCGAACTACTTTAGACGAATTCGTATCCGAACCCGGTTACGCACAGCTACTACTACCCAGGGCAATATTCAGACAAATGCCACAAATATAAGGAAAGGGCAGACCTAACACATATGCTACGATCTTGCCCGCAGGCGGCTACTCCCCGCGCAGAATCCCTCAGGCGGAGCAATGGGAGACCGTGTTGCTCAGCTCGGACCCAGCGGATCAAGTCCGGGCCAATCCAGCTGGCTCGAGGATGCTGCTAGAGCCTAAGTGCTCTTGGCCGACGCCTAGGACCCCAGCTCCTCCCGATAAAGATATTTCTCTCTCTAGTTGTCTTCACGTGGGATTAACTGCTTTGAATGAGTGCGGCTCGCTGGCACTGGATCTCGTTCGGAAGGGCGTCATCGGCAGATGATCAGTTTGGTACTCCTAAATGAATCCCGCAACGGTGCGTTCCTGCAGGGGATACAGATGCAGTAGGAGATCGGCTGCCGGTCCGACCTTGGTGAATTTACCAGGATGCAATTTTCACCGTGGTCGCCGACGTGGGTTCTTTGCCACTTGTAAATGGGGGGTGGCGGAGTACAACGTGAGACCAGCATTGGCACTTTTCAGCGATGATGGTACGAAGTGGTGAAACGTGCGCGTACCATTCAATGGAATTGTCGACTCAAACCTTTTTTTAGAGTTGCTCTTTTGTTTCACAAGCATTTCGTCTGGCCCCCGGAGCAGGGATGTACTTTTTTTTAATGCTCTTTTTCGCCCATGTAAAAAGCAGGTGGGATGCAAGTTTTTTTCCCTGGTAATGTCTCCGAAGACTGGCCCTGGCTTAAAAATCGCTTAACGGTGCCGCCAACCCCGTTGCAAGCGCTCTTTGCAACGTGACTTTGTAAAAAGGTCCACTCAGTCGATAAATTGAAGTCATTTTCATGGTAGCACAAATTAAAAAAAATTCTTGCTTTTGTAGTCGAATGATGCCACGTCGCAAAAATAGTATAATTTTTCCTACAGCACGAATATAGTGTTTAATAGCTTTTACGCCTCACCTTGTGGCAGTTAGCATGATAAGAAATTTAGGGCTACAGGCACTCCTCTTGACAACCGGCAAATGAATTACCCACTGCTAAATAGGACATCAATGAAAAAAAAAAAACAGACTATTTTCTCATTGTTTTGACCCTGTCGGTGAGGTTCTTCTTGTGAAGTGAAATGACAGTGGTGTGGCAACAATGACTACGAACTACGACGGCATTGAACCCACGTGCTTTGTAAAGCGGTGAGAGTCTACAGCGCAGGAGAAAGTGAATGTGCAACTACCAAAACTGTTCAGCCGCTATAACTGCAGTATGGCAGGGTAGTCCTCTTACATCAAACCTAGAGTTCGCATTCACTGCAAAAAAGTGGTGGTGGCCTTTGTTCACCCAAACGATGAATGTGGCCGTGGTCAACGCTTAGAAAATTTATCTAGTGATTGCAGATGAGCCCATCGACCTCCTTATGTTCTTCGGAAATGTCACACCATACTACCTTCGCCTCGGCACAAAACCCACACCATCCGCAGACGGCTAGCCTCCATCATGAATGACATTGTCCTACAAAAGAAGGCACTTTCCAAACAAATTAGAAAAGCAACTGCGTTGTCAATAATGCAAAAATAGGCCCATGTGGGCATGCGTGGGGTGAAATGTTATTCTTTGTTTCAAACACAGATGTTTCAACAAGTAGCCGCATCGAGCAAATGTTCTTTTTGCTCTGTGAAGGTCGTATTTACTATTGAAAGTATGCCCCTGTAACTTCTGAATGAATAAAGCAGTTCTCTTAAAATTCGAGGTATTTTCTCTCTGTGCAAAACAAAAATTGCGCACCTAAAATATACAAAATTGGACGGGTAGATGTTTTTGTTCCCAATTTAAGACTTCAAATATTTTACATCACTGAAATGTATGGGGATGCATCGCATGTCTTCCTTGATGGCTATATGACAGCGTCTTCGTCTGCAGCGACTATCCCTGGGAAGGAATTCAGCTTTTTAAGATAGCGCACAGGACAGTCGACTGTCGCAGCGGAACTGGTCGGTTTGCAAGCGCTCTGCCCCATTTCTTGTGAAAGGCCGCAGCAGTAGACTATCTTTTGTTACTGCAAACCAGCGCTGCAGGTACTAAGGCACCCAATGAAGCGAAGTGCATATGACCAGGGGACCACTGATGTGGCAAAGAGTTGAGTGAAAATGGCCACACGGCGGTGCTTCAGTGGACACCAAGTAACTGTGGCATTGTGGAAACGAGTTGGCGGATGCAGAAGCACAGGAGGCAAACCACAATGTAACTCTCTTGACTATACCCATCACAACATAAGTTACCAACTCGGCCGAGCACGTACGCAAGCTGCCCCCTTCCATTCTTCTGACCCACAGAATGGACCCGAATGGCTCCACAGGCTCAATCCAGGGAAAAACTTCTGGCTAACCCACAGAGTTTATACTAATATATACTAGAGGGAAATCTGGCGCCACTGTCTAGGCGAGCCGCGTTTCAGCGAGCGTGCCGTCATGTACCCGGCAGGTACGTTCCACTTGTCCTTGGCATGGCTCAAGAACAGGCTGAAACGTTGGCTATGGCTGCAAAAAAGCAACAATATTACTGTAGATGGTTCATGAAATTTATTTTGTTACTTTAAAATTGAACATCCAAAATGTCAGTAGTTTTTTAGAAGCTTAATGTACGATGAACAAAAAAAATGTTACTTTTTTGTTGATTTTCGCTTCGAGACAAAAAAGAAGCCGCATGGCTAGCTAAGCCAAGCAGGCGAGGAACGTCGCTAGCAGCAATGGCGCCGCCCACGGCGGCCCGCGACTGCAGCGACAGATTTCCCTCTAGTATATATTAGTATGAAACTCTATGGGCTCACCCATGCTTCTCGACTTCACGGAAGTCAATAGAGCTTGCTACACAGACGGCGGCTTGGAGTAGCATTGTCCCAAAAGTATCTGCACACAATCGGACGCGAGGACAGCCCAGACTGCCTTCTGTGTGGTTGTCCAGAGACTACCGAACATTTTCTTAGCGTATACCCAAGTACACTAGTGAGCGAAAGGTCCTCGAGGCAGTATTACTAAACTCGGACACTGGCCCTCTGTCCGAACAAAAGATTTCCTGTTCCTGCGCTGACACCAGGAAGCAAAATCCGGCTGTCAAAGCGCTGCTTATATACCTTGGCGAACCCTCTCGGGATTCTCGGCTCTAGGTTGCGAAATTTCACGTACTGCGGTAAAATTTCTTATATTTAGTTTTTTTTTTTATATAATTATGTGATGTAAATTGGATTGCATTAGTACGTTTCCGCGCCCCGCTGCATGTTACATGAGCCTTGAGTGCGCATACTATATTTGTTGAACTGCGCGTCCACATGGTTACTGATTTACCCGCTTGTAGTGCCGGATAGCCGCACTGCTGGCTAAAAAAAAAAAACAACGACGCTGGAGTTAGCAGGCGACGGGTGTGGAACCCTCCCGTCGGGAGCAGCAGCGGGCGCTTTCTGTAGCAACGCTCTGTATCTTGCTGCTTGGCCTACTTTTGCTGTTTGACCGTGACTGAACGGCGGACCGCGAGCGGCCACGACAAAAAAAAAAATCGTGACAAAGTGTGACTGATGACAAAATCGACAGACGCGATTCTACAAGAGAGGACACCTAACGCCTTCGAGCTAAAAAAAAAAGTCAAATCAGGCTACCTTGTACACGCCCATAATATCTAATGACAGTGCATGCGGCGTGCTATTCCGAGAACGGAGATCGGAAAATAGGCAACAGGCCTTCGAAACCAGTAGATGCCCAATGAGCGCAGAAAATATGGAGATGCGGGAACAACATTTCGTCATCGACTTGCGCATAATAATTAGCCGCACGTAACGGCCACTTCTGCGCAAATGGGATAAATATTACGGCAGCGAAAGGCGGTGGAAAGTGGGAAACGTGGAAGCGCCTACTTTATAAGCTTGTGCAATGCCAGGAGAGAAAGAGAGAGGGGGGAAGGCAGAGGTGCGCTCGATGCCCCTCCAGCGCGGCTTCCATCTGCGCCCACTCCATGCTGCGTAAAAAAACAGAAAACACATTTAAAGCGAGCTGACGGGCAGTTAAACTCAAAAATAGTTGTTGTGCCGAATGCACCGCGATCATTTCCCCCAGGACACGTAATTAATGCGTCCAACCGCGCTCTCTGCGAATCAGGGGGCTGGGCATAAATGCAAAGCACGCGCACACGAACAGGACGAGAAAGCCTGTTGTAGGGAGGCCCAGGGAACACAGGCTTCCCGCGCGCATTCCCAGGCACGGTCTATTAGTCCGTGCCCGGGAATACGCGCGGGCAATCCATACAGAACGAAAATGCCCCGCCTCGCTGAAGATATACACACTCGTGTGTATGCTGAACCTCTCTGCCCGCCACGACCGCGGCCGAGGGAGGGGCACGACGCATTCGCCGGCGACATGGGCTCTTATCGTTGGACTGCGGAACAAAAGAAAGGCACGGGCGAGCCGTACAAATCGTTCGTGCTTCTTCCCCGCTGGTGTGTGCGAGCTGAGTAAATACGCTCTCCACCCGGAAGGGAACGATTCGCGCTGATAAATGTCCCGTTTGCGTATTACACTGCCAGCTATACGCCATGCTGGGCAGCCGTCGCGAATGTAGCGTTTTTGTTCTTCCGTGTTCCTTATAATCTAGAGGGTGCATCTCGAAGTGATCGGCCCTTTACAAAAACAAACAAGAAGTGGAGGGATTTTCTGGCCCTTCAATGAGGAAAGATGAGCGAAAATGCGCGATGGTGGCGAAGATGGAGGTGATATGGAGATGAAAGAATAAAAGGCGGGGAAGGTGGTGGGTGGATTTGAGTGGAGTCAGCTTCAGAAAAGGCCACATTTTTTATTGTACCCGCGGATATGGTATACGAATCTCGGGTAATTTTAGAGATCCATCAGAGTTAATTAATGCACGTATGAAATAGAAATTAAAACAGAAAATAAGCAGCGATATGTGCTGTGTGGTATTAGCACACGTCTGATATTATCCAAATCCAGGTTGGGGACTGTACAGTCGCTGACGGATTCCCGGTGTTTCGTTGTGTGATATGAGTGCATCTAGTAGTAGTGTCTTAATTTAGACCTTTGTGACACAAGTAGACAGGTGAGCGAGGATACCAAAAGTAGATGGCCTGAGATCCTCCTGCTTGCAATTAGCTACTTACAAAGTCATCCTGGCAAAAAAAAAAATTCAGGGCTCGGCGCACGAAAAGCTTATACGCGCGTCTCAAAATCAATATCGGCCACGCAGTGGCAATAACTCGTACGGCGTAGCTTAACTTGCTGATGACGCGGAGGTGAGAAAACCTGCAAGTTCAAAAAGATTGATTGATTGATTGATTGATTGATTGATTGATTGATTGATTGATTGATTGATTGATTGATTGATTGATTGATTGATTGATTGATTGATTGATTGATTGATTGATTGATTGATTGATTGATTGATTGATTGATTGTGGGGTTTTTACGCGCCGACACTACACAGTTAATGAGGGCGCGAGGCCACGAGGGCAACGAGGCAATGAGGGCAACGAGGGCTAGGGATTAATTTTGACCACCTGGGGACCTTTGACGTGCGCCGAAATCTCGAACACACGGGCGTTTATGCTTTTCCTTTACCAGTTGCCTCTAATCTCCCCTCCAGAAAGGCAGTACCAGCACCTCGAAGTGTTGCACAGGAAATGGCTGAGGCCAGCAATGGAGTTCCTCAGGGAGCGACGAATGAAAAAGTCATACCCGAGAGCCAGTCTTCTAAACTCCGATTGATGGCGTCACATAGGTTACTGACGCAGGTAATAGGTTACTGACGCAGGTTACACATAGGTTACTGACGCAGGTTACTGACCCAGGAAACCAGGGCTGGAAGATCAATAATAAAGCGGCTTCGCACAAGGACGGCCTTTTATGCGCACATTGCTCTTAACACTCTGAGAATATTGTGTCCTCAGCGGCCGGGGAAAATCCACACTTCAATATCACTATGGTTTATGAGAAACTCCAGTGTCAGCTACATGTTTTTTCACATGAGAGTCAAGAGAAACACGCCAGTGAAAACGGCCAGGTTTTTAGTGCTGACCACTTGGAGAACTCTTACCCCAATCACCTTCAAATTTTTACGGATGGCTCAGTCAATCCACACAGAGGAGTTGGCGGCGTAGGTCATTCCTGATGCCCAGGTTTCCTGGGCTGCACGCCTGGATCATGTAGTGTCCTCCACTGAAGCTCAGTGCATTGCCATCGTGGCTGCTTTGAGGAAATGTAAGTCATACAAGCCGCAGGAAGTTGTAATTCTGACTCATTAGAAAGCAGCCCTGTTTTGCCGTGTGGGATCCCCACGAAAAGGACCTGTCAGGTTTCCTTACGGCTTGTGCAAGAACTCAACAGCAATGGTTTTAATGTGCGCTTTCAATGGATTCCATCCCATGCTGGTGTCATGGGCAATCAGGCCGCTGATCAGATGGCACGGAATGCTCTCTAATTTGCACTGACTATTAAAGTTTCCGCCGATCACTGTAACGACTTCAGTCGAACAGTAGTCGAACGTTTCAAGTATTTCTATCATCAGCTTTGCGTCACAAAGGGACTTACGAGATCGGAGGCAACCTTGCTGCACCGCATTCGTGCGGACTCGGCGAAGACCACAGCATGGCTATTCAAGGTGGGCATCATGCGATCGCCTCCGTGTTCGTCATGTGCAGTGATAGGGATGTACACCACTATGTGATGTGTTGCCCAGAAAATTATGGCGAACGGACCCGCAATGCTCTCACCGATTCGAAAGTTGGCAGCCCCACAACACACTCTGGACCCCATCGTATTTCCAAGGGGACATTGGATGCTGCGCAGAGACATGTCGCGCCTTCTACTAAGCTTCCTTCAGGAGGCGGAACTGGCAGACTTGTGGTGAAAGGACCCTAACACTGACTTAGTAGGATGAGCTCGGGCGGAGCAATTGCCGGCATATCCAGCCAGGCTAACCACACCTGATCGCACACAACAACCACCACCATCACCACCTCCATTAGAAAAGTGGCCGCCGCGGCCGGGAATCGAACCCTCGTCCTTGGGCTCAGCAGCGCAACGCCTTAGCCGCTGAGCCACCGCGGCGCATCTAATCGTCCAATTCTGGCTAAATATTAAGGGCGGTAAACCGGATATGAAAAAGGGCGCAACTACTGTCGGCCTCGTTGGCGACAGCGGAAAAGTCAACAAGCCTTTCCTCTTAGCACGCCCAAAAGGAGCGGTCCTGTTCTGATAGAGGAGCGCCTAAAACTCCTCGAAATTGCTCCGGAAAGAAAGCGTGCCGCTGCAAACGCCCTTTCAGGCACATTAACAGCGGTAACAATATGCGGGCGCCCGCCGGCGTAGTAGCTATTTGCATGACAAAGGGTATACGAAGCGAAAGCAGCGCGAAAGGCCCAGAACGGCCACGTTATTTCTGCCGATCTGCCGTCCGCTCCCACGAGTGCGGCGCTGTCAGGATGCGTCTTTGGCACTCGGAAAACGGCAACTACGTGCTGTTCTTTGTACTTTTAGATGCGACGCTCAGAGCATCTCTTGTCGGCGGCCCTGTCCTTCCTGCGTGCGTCCGTTGTCCGCAGCCACTCTCCCCCTCTCCTCCCGATAGCGAACACTCTCGCGAGGGGCATTGGATTGGATTCGATTGGATTGCATTGGATTGGGATTGGCTTGGCTTGGCTTGGCTTGGATTGGATTTGGATTGGATTGGATTAAAGTGGATTGTGTTGGATTGTGTTGCGTCATGGCCGCGGCAGACGCACTGGCGCCGGCGCGTGCCCAGGTGAGAGCGTGTGCGGCCCAGCGCGCTCTCACTACACCGGTGGGCGGCGCTGCGCGCGGTGCTGCGCATGTGCAGTACTCTCTCTCTCCGCGGTCTCCTGTCCTTCGGGCGCGCTGCGCATATAACCGGTGTGCCGCTCTCCGGTGGCCTTTCGGTCGACGGTTGCTCTCCGCGTGCGCTTGAACCCCCCTCAGCGTCGCATCACACCAGGGTTCCCGCGAGGGGAGGTGGGCGTAATTTTTCTTTAACGTTTTTTTTTAGGGGCGAAGCTCCTTAAGTCATGGGTATGTCCATCCCTTGTGTCTCGTGGTACGTGACCGCCGCATGCTTTCGGAGATGTCGCAAAGTGGGCCGCGTTGCACGCGAAAGAACCGGCTGCAACCGGCAGCGCAAACTCGGCACCGGGAGCGCGAGCTTGTCTGTGTTCGCCAACGGAGGCGCGAGCGCACGTGCACTGCGAGGGAGAGATCACGCAAGAGATCACGCCACGAACGCAGGCAGTCGCTCTCGGAGATCGAACGAGACGCAAGGACCTTTGCTCGTTTCCTCTCGTATTGTTCGGGCACAAGTTCGCCCTAAATAAAAGTTCATTCTTACCGTTGTGTCCCATCCTACGTGACAAATTGTGGTGGAGGTGCGGGGTAGTCCTCGATGGCGCGGGGTCTTTCACCAGGTCTGGGCCTGGGAGCATTGACTCCGAAAATAAAAGTTGATTTGTACAATGTACGCACACAGTCTTACGTCTTTCTTAATGATGTAATGGGCGAACTTTCACGGGAGAGTTACGGTTACCGATGATCTCCCCCTTTCGAGCTTCGCCCCACTTATCATCATTCATTCCGTGGATATGGCGTGATTTTTTTTTTGCGCGAGAATTACCGGGACACAGCAGCGACAAGCATGATGCTTTTCCAATGAGCCCCACAGGTGCGCCAGATGTACGGTGTATCGACATTTTTGCCACCTACATAGCGCGTTCATGAACCTGCCTTTCTGCATTGCACCGTGCCTATCTAACATCTCTCTCTTCCTCTCCTTCTCTCTCTGCTTTTCAGCACAGTAAAATGACAGACCATTGCATGCCTCTCTTGCGCAATTTTATTCCTGCAAGTGTACTTGGTGTCGACTCATTTCGTATCACTTATCCGAAGCTGTTTTCTCCTGTCAGGGACCCACACCGTCGTACAAAGCCTCTCTGCCATAACAAAAAACTTAAACCCAAGGCATATAAAGGCTAACCTTCACTAACTACAGGCGCTGGTGACAAGTTAATACTATTTTGCGCGAAGGATACCTTAAGCACATTTGAGACAAAATATAAGCACATAACTAAGGATCAGAATATTTGGTTCTTATTTTTGAGATCGGCGTACTTTTTACGGCCTTCTTTTCAAACGCAAATTTTAAGACTTCATCAGTGAATTTATTACAGCTGTGCACGTTTGCTTTTTTATTGGCAAATATGCATTGTGAATTTTGGTGTTAACATAAAATGTCATGACATGAAGGGCGTGAAAATGGCGTGTTCATTCATCAAACTGGAACGATAATGAACAAGAAACGACCCGCGCAAGAACAAGGGACTTAGCCATACTTCCAATTAGGTCAGAATTACGTAATCTCGTTATAGTATCCACACGTATTGGCCCAGCAACACCGAAATTTCTGCTAGTTCGCACATACTGGAAAGGTAACAACCGTGCAAGGAACGGGGGGCGAAAAGTATGACCAGAAAAAAAAGCGCTTGTTTGTGTTCCGTCTGTCCGTCCGACATTCATTGAGCGCTTTTTAACTTTTCAGTATTGGCCAAGGTTTTCTTCGTTCGCACACGACTTCTCGTTTCTGTATATCACACTAAGCTTGGAGCATTTCCTCCCTTTACTCTTGGAAAGCTAAGCAGGTGAAGTGCCGCAGTGCGAATCAATAAATAAGGTTGACCAATCAATAAGGCTGGCCAATCGATAAAATGTGCCTGAATAATGGAACGCTCCGTGAAACTGCGTCCAGTATAAAAGGAGGCGACCAAAAGATTGAGTTCTCCCAATGGCCGAAAATTCAATGCACAACACTCTGAAATCAAAAGGCAGGGGCTTTCCCAATGAACACGAACACAAATATGTTATTCAAAGTGCACCCACTATGTTGTTTTCTGTCTTTTTTCGTGTCTTCTCATTTCAATAAGTTATGCTTTGGCTTCATTTTTCATTGATATGAAACTTCATTGTTCCAACTTTGTTCCTCCACGGCTTTTGCTTTAAGCGTAGATCGATTCACAAGTGAAAGTGCCCTGACTGTTTTATCGGGTTGTCTATTACTTTCAATTCGATTTTTTTTTTTCGGCATAATATTGTTCAGTTGCCTGGTTGCTTCAATTCTGTCGCACCCAGATCGCTGGTTGCGCATATTGTTGTCTTCAGAGGCGCGCACCATTACTGAACGCTCCCTAATGCGATTTATGAAGCGATATAATCCATTAGAGAGGCCAAAATAGACGTCATAAACAAAACCTCTGTGACCACCAACTTTAAATGCAAAATTGAATGGCTGATGGTGCTCATAATCCCTCTTATCCTTGCTGTTTAGCGCACTTCAAAAACTCAATCAAATCTTGCGCAAAAAAAGATTGCCCTGTATCTGCTTGCTTTGATGCAACTGTCGTCGATAGGCGATAGTCTTCGGCTGCCTTTGCCTCGTAGTACCATCCCTTCTCGCCTTATACCCCCCACGCTGTTCTGCCCTTCCAAACACGATTCAATTCTCCCCCTTCGCACTGCTCGAGAGTGTCACGGGTTGTCACAATATCAATCCATTTTTCTTAAAGCAGCTTCATAAAGCAGCTTCTTCTTAAAGCAGGAGGGGACATTACTTTTCCAGCATTTACTATTATCTCGTCTGTCTTTAACAGCGTTTTCACCTCGTTTTTAATTGCAACGATCCTACGTTTCCCTTTAAATAAAATCGTGCACTCCTCCGTTTAACGACGGCGATGGTTGAACGCGAAGCTTACTCGTGACGGATTATTTGATTGTCGTCTGAGTTTTGCAAACCACTTCGACCAGGTTTAGCCTTGAGTACATATTTAGTGCTTTGCGCGAGTCTATTCCCGATGGCCTGGTCTCTGGGCTTTTTCCCGTGCCTTTATATCGTGTTCCGGACCTCCAGTGTCCGTACCAGGATGCCCTCAATAGACTGTGTAAAATGTGTATTCCGCCAGGCGTTAAATTTTTTTTTCTTTAAATTACACACTGGTACGCTCCATGTTAAAACTTGGATGAAAGACCGCGGTCTGTTTAGAGCTTGGTCGGCAGACTGCCGTCTCTGTTCTCGACCAGAGACAAATGATCACTGTTTGTAGATTGCAGAGATGCTGTCTTTTGCTGGGACATTTTGCAGTGAACGCTCAGAAAAGACATAAATATCACGCCTTTCTCAATACGATTTTTGCCATACGGCTATCCTGGTGAGCCACCATATATGACATGTTTGTGTTGACTGGTTTGTACCATAGAGTTTCTTACAGTATACACTAGAGAGGAATCTGGCGCTAGCGTCTATGCGGCTCACATCAAGGTCGTCTGTGTCGTCATGGGCCGCCATTATACATCGCGCTCGCCTTAGTTTCATCATTGGCTTGGATTGAAACGTTTTAGTGACCACAAATTTAAACAAAGTGCCACAAAAACGAGAAGAATAGTGTTCAATTGTGTAAGTGGAAAATAAAACAGGCTGTTTTAAAACTAAGAAAAAAAGAAGTAAAGCGTATTTTTGCCGGAACGGTTGTGCCTGCTATTCCGCAAGCCAATTAGTTACGAACAATGTCATTATTTGGGGGGTAACTCATTAGAGACTGTGATTTGATTAATTTTACCATTATTTCAAAAAATAAGTTGTTTGAAGAGTTTCGAAAGTTTTTTGAGCGTGCCTATGAAAACGTTGCCTTCGTGGTGAACCGGTGCACCGCGACCGCCAGCTAGTTTAACAAGAAAAATGAAAACGTGGCGTTAAACAGTCGTGGACGATGACAAGATAGGACGCATACAAGCGCCCGTATCTGCCGTATCTTGTCTTCGTCGAAGTACGTTTTGTTTTAAATGCAGAGCATTTCAGTAACTCACGATGTCACCCGCGTTGACGTCCGTCGTAGTCCGCACCGTCGTTGTCCGCACCCCTCCCCCTACACTATATAAAAAAAATACTATCCGGCGCCTGGTTTCGATCCCTCGACCCTGCGGGCGGAACGCGAGGTACATGGTGCTCTTCCCACTGCGCCACAAAACCGACACAGAATGGGAGGCTACGAACGCGCCTTATATCCTTGACTCATTCAAACTACGTCAAGAAGCTGCTGATACAACGCATTCACTACCACCAACTCCCCAAACACTAAACGTTAACGCAATACACCCACCCCCTATGCGACGCATATACTCGAGTCCCCCTCGCGTTGAGATGGGCCCATTTTTTAGTGTCCCAGGGTATACGTGGACAATACCCCATGGAGCCATGGCCCAGTATCGACGACAACGAGGGCGTGCGGGGGCAGCCGGAACGGGCTCCGTTGTGGCCGCTTGTAAACAGATCATCTCAGCACGTAAATAAATCGCTTCATTTGTTTATTTTCCCTTACCCTCCCTCCCCATTCCTTTACCCCATCATGACCAGTGGCCATCCTTTTCTATTAAAGGTTGTCTCTCTCTCTTTCTCTCTCACCGCTGCATGGTGCATGCCACCCGTTTTTCCGCCTATAATATATCCCAATATAATAAATACGGATAATATAACATTTTCAGGGCGATGCTGTTGTTGCTGGCCGTAATTCCAGCGTTGCAAAAAAAACTCCTTGAACGAATACCCACTTAGAGAGAGAGCTTGGCCAAGACTGGCAAAAAAAAGAGCTATATATATATATATCTATATATTATATATATATATTATATTATATCTATATATATATATATAATATATCTATATATATCTATATCTCTATATATAGAGCGAGCAGAGAGAGCAGAGAGAGCCGGCGCCGAGCGAGATGAGAGGAGAGAGCAGGCTCTGTATTGAAAAAAATAGAGCGGTTTGCCAGCATTCACAGTCACCTACATAATTTTGGGGATGGGGAAAGAAAATTCCCCAAGAAAGAGCTGGGCAGGAAAGAAAAAAAACTGTTGTGGACTTGGCGCTATAACGGCCGTACATGCATTGGATTTTTGTTCTAAGCTTGGGCCACATAATTTACATTGGTAAAATTAGGCCAATGTCATTCAAATAAGAAAACAAACTCCGTGGAGCTTGGCGCTGCTTCGAGGGACAAATCCATGATCCTAAAATATTCCTCAAAGTTAATGGTCTCTGTTCTAGACCGTTCAATGTTTTCAAGGAAGTGGGATCTCGGTTCCATGTAGGCGCGCACATTTTAATAAAATGTGTTCAACTATTTCGACACAAGCACAATTATCACAGTGCGGATTTGGCATCGCTCCAAGGCGAAAGAGTAGTTCGCCGCAATCGTCGCAACACTTCCTCATAACGAGAAAGACACGTCAAGGCGTACGCCCCTCGTTCGTTCGTCCTCGTGTCGTCTTGCGCATGCGCTCAGTACCCTAGAAGAGACCTCACGCGGCAGCATCTAAAAGACACCTTGCTTGGGAGACGTCACCGTGGACTTAAGTTGTTATCACTCCCTGGTCCATCGGCTGTACCTTAGCAGCTGTATTTTAAGGGGGGAAAACGAGCTCCCCAGCGCTCAGACGTGCGTTGACATGGTGTACACTGCAATTTGTCAAGCGACCGCAGAACTTTGCGTTTCTTCGTGCTGCTCTCCTTTTCGAAACCAACCAGCAACTTGCAGAAGATGCCCCTTGTCATCCATGCTTTATAATTGTGCGTGTACGCTACTGGCATTGACAGCACCTTCCCATAGTCGCGCAGTTTCTTAGACTGACCAATGACTAAGAGGTCCCGCCTGTCTGAGCCGCCCATATTGGCGCACACAAACACCGTGATGCGATTCTTGCTGTTTTTTCCTCCAGCACACTTGTCCGTCTTCGCCACGAGAGTTTTCGCTGGCAGTAACTGAAAAAAAAATGATTGGCGATTACGATACTTCCTAATGCGAGATTTGGGCGCAGCAGCAGTGCGCTGATGTCGAGGCAGCACTCACTCACTGTTTCTCTCGACGGCAGCGATGATGAACCTCTGCGTCGGCGGCGTGAAGTGCGTCTCAGAAAGAACCCGCGACCCGCGTCTTGGGCAATGAACGCACACCATCGTCACCTGCACGCCCACCTCACGTTTTCGCCAGCATGGCGCAGACGAGCGTCTCGTGCGGGCGCAGCATACTGCCCCTCCTGCCCCGCAGCAAACTTTCGGCGAGCGCTCGCGCCGCCACGGCGAACATCTACAAACCATTTGTAGAGCGCCTCTTACACGTCGGCATAAGTCGCAGTGCGAATTCGTTTCCGCTCATCGCTGAAAACGTCGCTCTCCAAAACGGCGTCAGTCTTGCTGAAATATTTGATGATGGTCGCCAAAGTCGACTTTGCCGAACACTCCCATACCATATGGTACAGGGTGCCCGGGGAAGCGCAAAATTTGCACAGCGGGAAGTACTGAGTGGGATGTAGCAAGTGAAGTTTTGACCGATGAGGAAATGTATTTGTTTGGAGGAGGCGGAGGCAGTGCTCCTGCTCTTTGGTTAGAGATTCATGACCGGCGGGATAGATCATTCTTTGGCACTTATAGTACCCCGTTATGTCTTGATACGTAACCAAAGGACACGCAGTCTCTAACCTACACCCTCGTGTCGCCTGGCGGGATAGATCTCGGGCGATGTCGTGGGCGGTCGTGTTGCCCTGGAGGGTTGAGTGGGCTGGCGTCCAAACAATCTTCACTTTTCTTTCGGGTGGCCTTTGCAGCAGGATGTCGAGAGCCGTCTTGGAAATTCTAAGCCAGTCTTCTTTATCTTTCGTCGAAGTTCATCCAAAATGGCGCATTTCTCTCAATAATGAAAGCACGTGTTTTTTTTTTTTTTTTTTTTTTTTTTGCCGTAGACGTTTCGGGTCTCGCCGTATTCGACATTTACGCTTCGCCACAGAAAACACGGGAAGAAAAAGTCCAAGCATGACAGAACACCTTGGAAAGTCAACCAAGAGTCCGTCAGTCCTTGCACCGAAAAAACCCTGTCTGACTCACGCGATGTGCCAGAGCCCCTGACTAACTGAGCGAGCGCCGTCAGTGTCGTCAGCACGGAAAGTCAGGTTGGGCGGTTGCGCACAACGTTACTGGAATAGCTATTCTAGTAACGCTCGTTAAGCGGGCCGCTTGGTCATAGCTATCGCTCGATGTAGCCGGGGACGCCGCGCCGTAGAAAAAAGCAACTTAGGAGAGCACCGTGCACCTGCACTCTTTGCTTTTTGTCCACTAATACCCGTGCCACACGCACACGAAAAATGACGTTAAGTACCTAATGCCTTCAGTTTTAATGGCATTAATTTGCTGCTACACGCAACAATCTAATACCAGTCGCATTAATGCCATTTTTGGTTTAAGGAGTTCCGCACAACGAGTCGCCTTCACCCTCAAACGTTATGAGCACCAAATGAAGCCAACGAAGCTCTCAGCACCAGAGCGTTGACGCGGAAATGTAGCTGAACTTCGAAATAAGACAATTTTTGTGCACTCTTGGTGGCGAAGTTCTGAAAAAGACGATGTTCACTAAAACAGCGGCAAAGGGCAAAACATCGGGTTACTCGTCGTTTTCAATTTTTGGGATTTGGCTACCGCTGGCAAGTGACGGCTGCTGCTGAAGCCGCTTTTAGAAACGGCTCACACCATTTTTTTAGAAATCGCTATTTCTCATAACGTTTTCTTTCCCCCAAAAAAACATGTTTTAAGTCTTGTAAGACGTTTTTCTCTACGTTGAAAACTTCTAAAATATGAGTGAATTTCTCTTTTTGGTGATTATCACCATCATGCCTAACACATTTATTGCCTTCGCGTTATCGCGTGTAGCACGGCCCACCCAAATAATGTTATTCGGTATCTTATAAGGCCTTACACACTTAATGTCATTTTTTGTGTACGTGTGGCACGGGTATAACAGGCACTAGAAGTGGTAACTGGCGGTTCCATAACGTTTGAAACATTGTCAAGAGGTGTTTTTCTTCTTTCAAACCGTGGCTTTCTTTCCACCATGTTTTAAAAAAGCAAAGGGTAGTAACAGCGCGAGGAGAAACGTGACAGAAAAAAGGCTTGGTTGACAGTTTCTGCTTGGAAAACCAAAACTGACAACAGCCGGCGCAGCCAGCGGTTGGCCTGCCTGGCATGAAAAAAAGGAGTCACTCGCTTGGTTTGAGACGGCGACCGAGCAGCGCTGGCTGTGTGATGCGGGGAAGCGACCTTTGGAAAAAAATTAAAGCCGTTCCAGTCAATGTGAAAGTTGTCTGAGGTGTAAAGCAGTGATTCGCCATAATGGGCTGTGGCGCCGTTATCGGCTCTCTGCTACCACCCAGCACGCTTTTCGCCGCCCTGTCTCACGCCTCTCCTGGTGAATTGAACGCATGTTTTTCCAATGCCATTCAAATTTCCCGCCTTCACAGGGCTAGAGCGCCCCCTGCCTGAAACAGCGCGAGCGGGAGTTCTGTTCTTTCTGTGCTTGCTTTCATCTCGCACGCGCCTTACTGCGCAGTTTGGAAGGCGTCGTTTTTGGCGGCCATTTTTTTGGTGTGCTATTGTGAAAAACCAACCCAACGGGCCTTGCTTACTAAATGGACGCAGGAGCTGCAGGCTATTTACACAGATTTTGCCTCAAATGTACCTGCAGTTTTCTTTGCTCTAAACAACTGGGAGATGTATGACAAGCGCCAGCGGTTCAGGAGTTTTGAACGGTTATGACTATATAAACCGCTTGTTTTTCGAAGCCTCGCTTTGGGTCCGTACGCCGCTACGCCGTGAGGCTCTGTTTGGGTCCGTTACGTCGCTACGCCGCCTGATTTCGGCAGTGGCTTGACAGCGTGACAGCGAATGAACTACGCCGACGACGAGGGGGGACCCTAAAGGGTTATGCACTTAAAAGGGGCTGATGTGGACAAAAGGGCAAACAATGATACCGGAAACGGCCGGTCGTCAAGAGTGGGCGGTTTCTTTAGTTTTGATCACCCCGAAAGCTGTAAAGGTGATTTAAATGTAGGATTTTTGTTTGTTCTGGAAAAAAATACTTCGCTATATCCGCTGATTTGCATAACTGTATTTCAATACAACTGGACCAAAAAAGCATTGAGAACGCGAAAATCACGTTTATTCATGTTTATTTGCCATCATACAAGGTAGGTGGGAGGACGGCGGGAAAAAAGCTGCTCACGGGTACTGTGGCCAGCCCTCAGCCCCTGAAATTATCACGGGAATCCCAAATTCCTTCGTTGTAACAGCTATTTCGCTACAAGTGGGCTCGTTATACGTGGGCTGCGCTTAGTAGTCATCGTCATATGCATCGGTATCTTCGTATTCCTTATTGAATTACTGCTTACAGCGCGAACAACAAGACGAAGAACGAAGAAGGTGACCACCCGGACAATCACGGGCAGCGCTTGTCCACGTAGGCACTCTCTTCGTCTTCGTCCTTCGTCTTGTTCGCGCAGTAAGCAATATTTCAATGGAGACCAACTCGCCCAAACTCTCACGTGTTCCTCATGTCAAGCATTACATGCGCGGTAGCGCTTAACTGCGCTGGAGGGTTTTTTTTTTTTTTTTTTTTTTGCTAAAGTCACTGCGCGTGCTTGGAACGCTCGGTGGTCGCCGTGGGGTACGCGCTCACGAGCGCTCCTCATTTTCTTGGTATTTTTTCCTGCAATACGGAACTTACGCATTCTACAACAGCCTTACTGTTGAAGACTCCAGATTCTTCACGTGTCTTTGAGGCGCGAGCCGTTTTAAAGCACGAGGCGTTGAAAAACGAACGCCCCGGCGTATTTTGCCCTAATTTTTCTACGGCCTGTGATTTCGAATACGACCGCGCAATTATAAAACACGCCAGGATGTTCGTCTTCCTCCCGAACTGAGCTCGGGACTTGGGCTCGAGAGCGGCACACGCCCAGACCACGTTGAGAGAGCATTTCTTTGATTGATTCCATAGAGTTTCATACTAATATACACTGGAGAGAAATCTGGCGCCACTGTCTACGGGAGTCGCGCTTCGGCTAGCGTTCCGTCATGTACCGGGCCATAAGGAGGCGTTGACCGGGCAGGCACGTTCCACGTGTCCTTGGCATGGCTCATGAACAGGCTGAAAAGTTGTCTCTGGCTGCAAAAAGCAACAATATTACTGTAGAACGTTAATCAAATTTCCTTTGTTATTATAAAATTGAACCTCCAGAAAGATTAATTTGTCAGTGATTATGTAGAAGCTTCATGCACGATGAACAAGAAAAAAATATTACCCTTGTTTGTTGATTTTGGCTTCGAGACAAAAAAGAAGCCATATGGCTAGCTAAGCCAAGTAGGCGAGGAACGTCGCTAGCGGCAATGACGCCGCCCACGGCGGCCCGCGACTGCAGCGACAGATTTCCCTCTAGTATATATTAGTTTGAAACTCTATCATTGATTCTACTTAACTTACAGGTCGAAGTGGTCCGAGTGCGGCACAGACACAAGTTCCGTGTGTTTTCTTTTTTTTTTTTTTTTTTCTGCTTGTACAAATACGCCTTGCGGTAAAGCCAACTCTATTGTAGTACATGGCTTTTCGTGTCTACTTTTCAATTTGTTATTAGCTAATTCGTCACCTTGGGCTTTAGCGGTGTTAATTTGTTCATTGTGCTAAATAATTTGTTGATTTGTGCCACTGCGCTAATTTTGTGTTTCGCGCGCTCTCAGCCGCAGATATGTGATCAAAGAAATCTCGTAGTCATCCTCTTTTTGGCAGCGTGCCTAACACTGCGTGCACAGTGATATTTCGTGTTTTTCTTCATTGCAAAAAAAATCTGTTTTATTGCTCTGTTTATCTATCATGCCAATTTTATATATCATGCCAATGTATGCCAATTTTATGTATCATTTTATCAATGAATTGTATGTATCATGCCAATGAAGGGGGCCTGCGGCCCTGTTAAGCTGACATCTTGCAGCTTCTTCCGCAGGTCTCCTGCATCATGAAAATGATGTGAAATAAGGTTCTATTCTATTCTATCCTTCTATCGCAAATTCCCAGTAGAAAAATGCTGTAACTGTATCTGTATTCTTAAGTAATGAACAGAGTCAACGCACAAAAGAAAATAAATTGCTAATGCATTTCAATTAAATTCTGTATCACCTGTTGTCGAGCGCTAGAAATCTTCCAAGGTTATCCACATTTACAGAGTGGAATGGCTCATATTTTTTATTCATCTAGCTCGCCTCTCTCAAACGCGACTCTTTTAGCCGTGAGATGTGCCAGTCTTGTGTCATTTTCGTTGTAACCAGTTTAATGCGTATTTTCAATAAGAAGAATACTCCCCCCCCCCCCCCATTTTTTGTGCTTGCGTTTTGCTTTCAGTATTACAACGGTTTTTGCCTGCGCTGAACTATATCGACTTGTATGAACTGCACCCCAGTTTGTTTCCAATTTGGAAAGTTATTTGCCTATACGCACTTCGTCTTTATACATACTGTTATAGCAGAAGTATTTTGCCAAGGAGTACAGTATGTCGGGATCTGAAAACGGCTAAAAATAAAAACTCTGCAAAAAACCTTCATGCCCAAATACTTATCTGGGTTTGTTCAGATAGTTTTTGCATAGAAAAAGGCTTGCGCCACCCACCGGTTTCATTCGCATGGCGTAATTTGTCTGTTTTTAAATACGTTCGAGGTTCGGTTTGAAAAGCAGAGTACTTCGGTATCCCTTTTCTGTAATAATACTTCCGACGACAGTGTGCTATTAGTTCGTCCCCGCGGGAACAAAAGCGAAGTGCCTGCCCTGTGGTACGCCTATGTATACAGCACGCTGATAAAGCAGCGATAATATAGAAGCGCTTATTACAAAACGTGATCAGACACCGGTAACTCCCGAGGCAGCTCTATATTGCAGCGCTGGGTTCCATCTCGTTTCCAGCCACTGCACAAACTAAAAATGTTTCGTCATTTTTCTGGCGAGTGAAGCACGCGTGCTGCCACGCGTCTACCATACGGCAATATTATCCCCCTCCGTTGTCACTCCTCAGATCCATTCACCGCCGCCCACGATTCGACTGAAATTGAAACGCATTGTCGCTTTCGTAATTTTCGAATATCCCATTTACTTGCGCAGCATTCCCCACCGACCTCGGTGCTGTGTGAAGCAATAGAGATTATTGAGTACGATTTAGCAATATTCAGAAACCACGTCTGGAGTGGTTAGCGAACTCAAAAACGAGGAAAGCGCCAGGCTCAGGATCTTAAATATGATACCAAGACGAGAGTTTGAGTGGGACGAGGGAAGAGTGATTCGTTCTGAAGGTCTTTTTTGAGAGCAACGAAAATCCCCACTTGTTTTACGTAGTATAAGCTCGCTAGGCACGTTAATACAATCCCCTATAATTTTTGGCACAGTAGAAATATCCCCCTTTTTATTGCTGAGCGAGGACTTGTCATGTTGAAGAATTCTCGGAGGGTTTTATTCAATTGTTGCACTTTTCTCGCACCGGCTTACATCGCGCCATTAGCTTAAACATTCCCCAACCGTTGCCGAAAGGTTTCAGAGTGTGATACAAAGGTGGGACATTTCGAGGAGGAGATTCGCCGTCTATATGTATTGAAAACATTTAGGGAGACGCTTAAGACTGCATACGCATGGTATTGCGAAAGCATTACAGTTTATTTCAGGCTCTGAAATTCTTTATGTGCAATGGTAGGTCTGCTGTGATTATGTCCTCTTCCATTGCAACAGTGTCGTCTTGAGTAAAGAGACCTATGTCTGGCACGTAGCTTCGTGTCCTAATGGTTGGCTGGTGGTGGTTTGAGCTGCAGCGAGCGCCTCCTTCTTTGCTCTCCATGAGGCATTTTTTTCTGTTCCCTTGCACCGTCTTTTCATGCGTACTTCGCGGGCGACCACGTTTAGCAGTTGCCGTAGATCTCTCTCTCTCTCTCTCTCTCTCTCTCTCTCTCTTCTCTCTCTCTCTCTCTCTCTCTCTCTCTTCTCTCCTCTCTCTATCTCCTCTCCTCTCTCTCTCTCTCTCTCTCTCTCCTCTCTCTACCTTCTCTCTCTCTCTCTCTCTCTCTCCTGCCTTCCGTCCGTATAGTGGGGAGCTGAGTCACCCACGTTTGCAACATGTTCTCGTGTGATTACAGAAGTCGGCTTCTTTGCACTACAAAAATGCCATGTGGCTGAGTTTGACACAAGTTTTGAGACAGAGATGAAAAACGGGGGAAAAGCTTCCGTTATTTTCGTATTATGGTTAGAAAAAGAATGCGATGTTCCTCATCACGCGTGAAATGATACGAAGGAACACCACATTACATAGTAGAACATATAGTACGTTTAGCTTAAACATCGTCGTTTGTAATAACGTAAAGCAAACTAGACGATTCCAATAGCTGCATCTACGAGAAGAATAAGAGACAAAACACTTTTTCGTTTTTATAGCACAGCATCAGTGGCTGGGCAGAAAAAAACGCCATTACATGCGGCTGTAGACAACCGCAAATGAAGACATCATCTATAATAGCACGTTATTATTTTGTGTGCCCTGAACACAAAAGAAAATGAAGAAGCGCCTTATTTTGTGGTGAGGCAGCTATTTTGGTAATGACGTTCGTAAGCATAACAGAACGTGGCTTCTGCCTGCAGTAGTTCCGTCCAGAAACCACGCAGGCTTTGCGATGGTTTATGCTTTGTTAGATGAAGGGTGAAGGGAGTTCCGACACAGCGTCGTCTACTGCGCGTAAGGGTCATTCAGCCGCCATTGGCATGACGATCAAGACGGGAATGTCGCCTGGCCCGACGCAGGACGTCGCTGAAAGTAGGGGCGCCCGTCCGCGTTGGCGCCTCCGCCTCCATTTGTCCTAATAGCGTGCCTTGAAGGTTGTCGCCTGCAATGCCCCGAACGATGCGACACACCCGCTCAAGAATCCGTGCCGTGGACGGGCTGCCCATAGGAAGTAATCTTCAGCTACAACTCGCTCTCTTTTCCCCGCCCCTCAGTAGCTTCACACTCTTGTTGCTTCCGCGTGATTTGTATTTAAGATAATAGTACGCGACATCCAGCTTTAAAAATGTATTACTTGGTGCCCATTGGAAGATGGGGTTAGTACGAAGGGGCCTATTTATCACCATGAAATCTGCGATTCAATGTGGATGCTTAGGTTTGACTCATTTAATCTCAGCAAAGCTATTCTATTCAGCTTCAAGGTGCAAATCATCTCCCTCGGCGACTCTTTTCTCTTCCCTCGTTATGTAAAGCTCCCCTCTTTTCAGGTGTGTTTCCTACGTCCTCGATGGTCTGACAGTGTATTCCCGAGCCACGACAGACTTTTGTTTTTTCTTTATATTTTGCAAGGATTTGTCCGAAGCTTTAACTTCAGGGTACCTTCAGATAGTAATAAGCGCACCTTTTTTTTTTTTTTTTTTGAAACGGCGAACGAAGTACAGTATAACTCCGCTATACGTTCCTCAGTGCTGCGTTTTCCCGGCTGCTACGTTGTTTTTGTCTAGTCTCGGCGCAGCTCCCATAGAGTCCCGTGTATTAAAATCCTCACTGTTACGTCGTGGCTCAGAGTACGTTCCCGGATCTTTCGTCGCAATTTGACACTCCAAACCAGAGTTGTACACGTTCCTCTAAAACAGGAACGAAAGCTCGTCCCTCGTTCCTTCCCAATTTTGAAACGAGTACCCGTTACAAGTTCCTTTATTTCGAAAGGAACGCGTTCCAGTTCCCCTTCAAACATTGAAACGTGTCGTTACATTAACGTTACATTCCATTTTTTCAAATTAAAATATGGTGTCGGATTCCTAAAGGTAAATAAAGCGAGAAATTTAAAACTCTCATCGAACTACGTATACTACAGGAATATGAACACCGCAGGCAGCAGTTTGTCTGGAGATAAAAAGAATCCTAAGAAACGCTCCTAGACGATTTTTTTCAGGGAGCTCCAAACAAGCTTCAGACATGTCTAACTGCGATTTTAGTGCTCGTCTATTATAGGTGCAACACATAGGACCCTTCCCACTTCGGTCTTACAAATGTGAAGGTTAATGCACTTCAGATATGCAAAAATAAAGTTACTCACATGCAGGAACGCAATTAAATGCCTTGCATTAGAAAACGCGTCGAAAGGAACAATACATAGGCCTTTATTGAATGCTGTTATAATTTTACAGTTTCTTTAAAATACCTTACAGGCCCCTTTGCAAGGAATTTAGTAAGAGGGTTACAAAAGTGAAGCTTTGCGGATCATACAGTACAAATTTGCGGGTAACAAAACACAGTAGAACAAGTAATGACTACGACGGTTAGCAATCCAAGTTTAGGTCGGAAGACGATAACAAGAAAAAAATAAAAGCCAACAACGTAGTCACACACGAAGTTCTACGCACAAGAATTACAAAGTATGCCGAACACAATCAAGGTAGCTAGATAAAGGAAACAACCAAAAATAGCCAAGTATGTGAACGCGACGCACGAATCAGTTGCAGTGGTTACAAATACGCATCAGGGAAAAGCACAGGAAATAACGCGGAGCCTAAACACCTGCGTAAAAAACATTTGCACTACTAAAAAATATAGTCGACACAAAGTGCGACACTATAAAGTAAAAAAAAGCAGCCGCAAATAAATAAAAAGTAATGAGAAAACAAGAAAACACTTGCCGTGGTACAGAAATGAAAGATTCTGTGGTTCTTCAAGCAGAAAGAAGTTAAGTACATAACAAAGCTACAGGATATGGCAGAAGAAAAAAAAAGTAGAATGAATAAAAAAATGTGAAAACAATTAGTGGGAAAAAATGCCTGAATGCATTGTCGAACTAAGTAGAGTTCCTTGTTTGAACTCCGCAAGAGTTGCATCTAGATATTAGAGTCGGAAAGATAAACCCGTTTTTTTGTCAACACTTCGTTGGCAATGTTGAACAGCCGTTCCAAGGAAGCGCTTGAGGGCACTGACGTGTTGTATTTGAAGAGAAGTTGGTTCAGACCCTCGATCTGCGACAGCGGGAAGTCAACTGGTACCAACAGGTACCGCGACAGCTCATCCTGTGCCTCGGCTGGAAGGATTTGCTGCCCAAAGGAAAAGAACTCCTCGGGCGCGGACGAGGTGGCAATATCTGCGCTGGATGGCTCGGTCGCCGCAGCCACCTATGTCTTAATGTCGTTGGTCGCCTTGTCTCGCATAGAACTGTCTGGGATCCATGATAGCTTAAACCGTGGGGTTAAGCAACTGGCGACAACGAGCTCGCGCTTTTCTTAGAGGGGTCCAAACCAGCAATCCGGAACACTTCCAGGTGACCCGGTGGCCCTGCAATTCCGGCGACCGTTCGAATGACCTCACAGCAAGAGCAACTCCCTCGACAACAACGCACCCGCGGCTCGCGCGCACTAATGCGGTGATTGCCCCGGACGATATTCGGTGGTTTCACAAGGCACCTGCAGCGCCGCTCGGACATAGAAACCTTTCCCCGGCAGGTAACAATTCTATCGGGCAGGCACGCATCCTGGTCTCCGCAGACAAACGATGAAAGGTGACAAAAATTTTCGCGGCTGCGCTGCTCACCCGTCGAACGCCGCTGCGTAAGCTCAACCGGCATGAAAGCAAGCACAAGCTGCGGCCCCCTGCGTGGTTATTCTTCTGCCTTTCACCTTTGACGAAGCACGTCCCGCTGAAGTGCGGGCAAATTGGTCAGCTTATAGAAAGAGAACCACAGTAGCGACTTGTGGATTTTGTACTAGGGTCTTGGCATCAAAAAACAGCCAATTCCTAGCTATGTAACGTTTTCAGAAGGAACGTCATCCCCGCCATTCCTTCAAAAACGTAACGAGTTACCGTCACAGTTCCACCAACCCTTAATGGAACGGTGGCGTTCCTCCGCTCCTCCAAAAAGGAACTAGTTCCAGGAACACCGTTCCGTACAACTCTGCTCCAAACCCGCCCGGGTAACATGCGGGGGCATGCCATTTTGACGTTTAACGAGCCTTGGCCAGGCTTGGCTATGGAACTGATTGCATGAAGCCGCACGCGGGCGCGACTCGTCACCACGAGATGGCCCTATTATTCTATGCCGTGTTACACTGCGCTTACAACAGAATTTTCACTTCGGAACGCCGGAAGTGCGTGTTTGCCATAAAAGCACCATCGCAAGAATAGCACGCGCTCTCGTCGTCATCGTGCGCTTCAAGCTGGAGAACAGCGTTAAACTTGCAACCGCGAACTTTGCCGTGCCTTGATGGCGTCGTGAAAACGGGAGGCGATTTCTTTTCAGGAAAAGTTTGACTCAGTAGACAAGCAGCCAGCGCGGAAGAGAGTCGGCATCGCTAGGGACCTTGCATTGCCACGCGTGGTGTTTTCCAGCGATTGCAAAAACCGGCAATCCTACATTCTCTAGTTTTTTTATTAAGGTTCGAAAGCCAAAGTTGCAGAAATACATGGCTGCAAGTCAAAGCTACGCTGTTTTCGTTCATTTTCGAAGGTTTCCTCACTGCTGCGTTTTCCTGGTTGTTACGTTTTCGTTTTCCCAGTCCGATGAAAAACGTATCAAAGGGGTTCCACTGTAATTTGCTCTCGCCCTTCATAGCTTTCATCAAATGGCCTGAACATTTCTTTTTGTCGCCTTGAGCCAATTGAAACCCTAACCCCCAGTTTACATGATAGTCATAGGATTCCGTGTTAACTAACTGCTACAGCTTTTGCATCCCAGTGACAAGTTTTCTCACGCGACGTTTTTCCGGCGTATGCAATGATGAGTTTATTGCTGACTACCTACTCGTGTACCGGCATTATTCTCAGCTGAATAAAATGAGTATGCCGAGCAATGTATCTTTCCTTAGCATTAGTTTGTTTTGAGAGCTAGTCTTCTGCAATTTTTTAAATTGGCTTGGATAGCCAGGCATAGTTAATGCTACTTTCATTACTAGATCAGCATTGCGTTTGGCAGGTGCGGCAGAAAGAATTAGCGTACGCGGCACAAAACTTCACAATAAATTTCTTTTCGACGCCATTGCCTAGCGGGCAGCAAAATCTTCACGTTGGACGTACGCACAGACAATGCAAGCGCCAGCGCGCGACAGTGTGTAAGCCATGCGTGGGCGTGCGAATGCCGAACTAAAACTGGTAAACGAAAACATGGCCTTTCGCCAGCCAAGGAGGAAACGCATGCGGTATTTTATAAGAACATCTAAGTACGCAAGATAAGTAGTTACATTGGTTTCAAGAACTGTGTCAACGGTATTTGTTGTCGGACCCCTTGCATGTATGCACAATTTGACAAGCTCAGTAGAAGAATGACAATACTTTGGCATTCAGCAGTATATTCCTTTCAAATGATACTGACAAATCCTGGTCTTTTTTTTTTTGTCACTTGAAAAGTTTGATTAGTTGGCTCTTCGTTGATTCAACGCCAATCGTTTCACTGAAAACAAAAAAAAAAAAACTTCCTCTACAACACCTCGTCGAAAGAATAGCGCTTCGTTTTCCCTTAGAATCCGAGCACAACGAATTGATATAGCTCAGAAAAAGTTTTTAATCGATTCACAGACGTTTATTTAAAAGCATCCGCCTTCTCCGCTTTCTCATGATGATAAGCGAAAGCTGAGGCCGACCATAAACGAGCTGCCGCTATCCAGAAGAAGGCGCCTTACTTCATAGTTACAGATATTTATGGTACGGCAATGCGAAAGGGTTCATACCACAAACACGGCCACCCTCGGGCATCCAGCCAGGCAGCAAGGCAATCAACGCCACAACACACGTTTACACAGCCTGTTTGCCGCACTAGAGAACACTAAGTCTCGTTTGGCCTCTTGTGCACCTCCCTACTACGAAACAGCGGCAGCAGCAGCATCTCCAAGAAACGACGACAAAATGAACGGCACACTTTCTTCGCTTCTCGCTGCGTAAAAGGCGGAAGTATCCCTTTTGCGTCTGCCTCCAACGATCTCCGCTGATTCAGGCTTCGTCCTCATCTTTTCAGGGCCTCCCCTCTTTCCCTCTCCCCATCTCCCTCCTCCTATCCATCCTCCCCAGACGCTTTTACCCCGTAGGCAAGCGAAGAGGTGGGGAAGGGATCTCCGGGGGATTCTACGCCGAGGACAACGAATCACTTGCCTGATGAGATTCGCCGGGCGCCGGCGGGGCTTTGCCGAGGCTAAACCGCCGCGCAAAAAAAGCGGGACCGATAGGTCTAACAAGCCTTCGCTTCCGCCTGTCTCTTTAGTGTACTTCGGTGCAGCAGTTCCGGAGCTTGGTTTAGCTACCGTTTTCGATCCCCCTAAACCACGCGAGACGAACGCCGGACAGTGCGACATAATAATAGCGAAGCGTCGGATCTGCCCGGGGCCTCTCTGAAGTGCGGGTGGTGCCCCGGTCAAATTTCTTCCGGTATTTTTCAACGGCGCTATTGCGCTTACGCTCAACGAGGATTCAATTTTCCTTGTGTGCCTCGCTACTGTCAGTCGAAGGATGGCCTTCCAAGCTGCGACAGCTTCTCTGATGAACCCCCGTACCGCCTTGATGTTTTTACAAGAAGTTATAGTCGTGCTAACAACATGCTGGATCTCAACTAAGTTACCTTTAAAGGACGAAACCTTTGATCGTATGCTGATGCCGCTTAGTTTGTCTTACAAATGCCGTGGAACCTCGTTAAACCGTTCCCGCATAAGCCGTAGTTTCTTTTTATAAGTAGTTAGGCCGAATACCCGGCTCGGTTTCCCTTTAACCGTAGATAAACCGTAGTGCCGGTTAGTACCTACATTCTTCTCGTCCACTTCAAGGTACGGTTTCCAGAGGTTTCACTGTATATGAGTATTATATTTGCTTGTATGTGGTAGATTACAATAACATTCGGAATTCGAGATTTACGTAGTCTATAGAATGCGAACAGAGAACGATTACAAGTACCATGTACTTGCACCATGTACATGAGCAGCAGGTACCATGTGCTGCCACGGTACATTCAGATACGAACAGCAGAGCACAGTGCTTTCAGTGACATGCTGAGTATCCTGGCGACGGCTACCGTATGCTCAGAGGGAATAGGTTAGAAGAGTTGTTCCCAGCATTTTGATTTTGGCTACCGTCGCGTTTGGCGCCCGTTCACGCTACCCTCGTCTAACGCCGCTGCCAAGAGAAGGCAATCGAGCCGCGTCGCTTGTGCCGGCAAATTTGTGAACGTTCCGTGAGACTGTCCGGCACCCGACACGAAATTGAAAATTCACGGTTTTTCACCCTGCACAGCTACCCTGTTCACCCATTTCGCCTACCCCATTTTCACCCTACAATTCACAAACTTGACGATACTATAAACGACAAGTTTTTTCTCTCTCTCTCTCTCTTTTCACGTGGCTCCGCGCTATTTCTTCTTTTTGCGGTTCCTCAGCCACAACGACATTGTTCTCTACCTTACTCTTCTGGCGTTTCCTGTTTTTTTTTTTTTTTTTTTTTACGTGGCGGCTATCACACGCAGGCAAAATTGCTTTCTTAGTGTTCCGTAGTGCCTTTGGCATAACAGTGCGGGCAGAGCGGTCATTTCTTCTTTAATTGAAGAGACTAAACACATGTATCATTTTTATTAGTACGGGTTCAGTATAGAATTCGTATCGAGCTGCTCTGTTACCGGGAAATGTCGGCTCGGAAGGCAGGGCTATGCCCGCTTCTACACCAAACAAAACCATACTAATTGACCACAGAACCAACCGAACAGCTTCATCCTCTCTAACTCACTGTTGTGCATGAGGTGAGATGGCGATATGAAAAAAAAAAATTTACTATCCATTCCAGCAGCTTTATGGCGGCAAAAGTGAGTCAAACCCTCGTTGAAAGTGGGCTCAGTCGATCGACAAACCTTCAGAGACTTAAATCGTAAACCAAGAACGAACTATGCGACGATTTTTCCCGCATTAGGTAACTTTTCTACGAACGATCTAAACGTATACCGATACGGGGTTTACGAGGTAAAGGTATACTACTGCACTCCTTCATAATCCATGCATTTATTGCCTTATCTAGAAGCGTTCCTTTTTTTGCGATTTTCCAACCGTTCTATGAGGAAATGCATTAGTTTTTTGACAGGACGCTGTCGGTCCCACTGAGAAAGCTTTCGCTTCAAAAATGGCGGACGGCTCGGCTGCAGCAAACACGGAATATCGTACGAGCGCACTCGAGAAGGCGCGAGCATCACTTATCTGTGAGTTACGTCTCCGGGTTTTTCGGGCGAAAACCTTGGGTGTCTCATCAAACGCGAAAAGTGACCGTAGACGTCGCTGTTAGCATTAAAGGCACCAAAATGGCCGTCGCTGCAAAAAGGAAATAAGCAGGGTTCGTGCGGAATTTGAACCCGGTCGCCTGAGCAGCACCCAAGTCGCAGGCCACAGCGCTAGCCCGGCAGCCTGCCGTAATGGAACAAGACTTAGCCTGATACGCGCGCCAAGACAGGTGCACGTGGCTGCACGTGCGTAGAACAAGTGCACGCGGAGGAGAGCTCGGACTGCGTGGAAGCTGCAGAGTGAAATAAGGCCAGTCTGCCTGATGAAGATGAAGATGATGAAGAAGAAGAAGAAGAAGAAGATAATAATAATAATAATAATAATAATAATAATAATAATAATAATAATAATAATAATGATGATGATGATGATGATGATGATGATGATGATGGTGATGATGGTGGTGTGTGGTGGTGTGGTGGTGTGTTGGTGGTGAAGAAGAAGAAGAAGAAGAAGTTTCAAAAGTCTTTCCAACCCTACCTTCTAAATTATCTTTTAGGCACCTTGCAATTAAATAGGAATTCTATTTATTTTCACTGTCTTCTGTTGATTGGCGATTCCCTGCTTGGGTATATGCCATACCTAAAGGAGCCAAAACAACAACAACTTTATTTAAGCCTGCAGAACGACGTTTTTACGCGCCGCGACGCGGGCCTCGGCGTCGTCCTGGTGGTTAGCTATTACTCAGCCAAGACGTCAGCTCGCCATTGCCGGCTCACGAGTCTCGTGCCTTTCAAGCGCCCCCCGGACCAGCTGAACGGCCCAGAGTTGATGCTCGTAGGTGTAGCTCCTTACGGCTGCTTCGAGCACTGGCGGGATGCTTCTTGACGCCGCTTCTTCAGGGTTCATGATATAGAACCACAAGATGTGCTTCTCGTCTGCAGTCTCCCTGCAGCGGAGCTTGCACTGGTCGGTCGGGTACGCCTATACATTCGGTGCATCATCCGAGCCGTGGTAGGTAGAGATCCGGTCTGACGCTGTCTTAGAATAGGTGCCTTAACCCGGCTCAACCCCGGTTCCGGGAGTGGGAGAGTTCTACGAGCCAGGCGGTAGGCGTTAGTGATTTCGCCATAATCTGTCATGCGGTCCTTGGCACCTAACCATCGACGGGCAGTTGCGGGTGCGCGGTTGGTGAGTGCTCGCGCCTCCTCGTGTGCCGTCTCGTTGTGGTTTTCGTTGTTCCTCGAAGCGTCCTAGCCCGCATGCGCCGGGATCCACTTGACTAGAGCAGACCTTGGGCCTTCTAGAAGTCATTTGCGTTGCAGATTAGTCCCTTGGCATAGTTTCAAATTGCCGTTCCTGAGTCGCTGATCACCGACTGACAGCCTGCGTCGGTTATGGCCAGGGCGATAGACCACCTCCTCTGCGCGTTCTGCCTCGGTACACTTGACGCTTGCCGCCGTCACAGTGTCTCCGCTGGTCGCCTCTATGGCAATCGCAGCGAAGGCTTCATGTTGATACTCTGCCGCAGCTGCTTAGCGAGCGTGCTTATTGTTGCCGTGTAAGTCGACGAGGGCTTTTGCCCTTGCCGTCCTCCTTCCCTTGTTGTAGTATGGGTTCATGTTCTTTGGTAGAGGATCTACCCTAATCGGGCGATGTGTCTCGTCCGGAAGGGTGAGTTTGTCGTCACCTTTACGCTGTAGCGTCATATCCTAGGCCCTCTGGGATCTTTCTTCCAGTCTTCGCTGTAGATATAATTAGTTTGTTTGTCGAGCAGAGGCAGACGTATGGGCCTCGCCCCGTTAAAGGCATTCCTAGTTCGGGATTCCTTGGCTTCGACTGGATGTTGCTGGGGTCACCAGGTGGAGCTGGGTATCCGAGTCTGGGCTGGCCAGGGAAGCCCTCGAGACGCAGAATGGTTTGACGTGCTAGTTGGTACATTGGTACATTGACGAGTTGGTACGCAGATACGATGTAGGAGTAAATATGTATTTGATAATAGCTAGGCTTTCACCTTCGAACAACATAAGCAGACTTTTAAGTGCCAGAGAATTTTTTCTACCTTTTCATCGTCGTCCTTTGTAAACGTTTTAAACGATGACACTTCCCTTCCGGTTTTGCTGGCGACTGCAAACCTTGAGCCATTGGCCAGCCGACGTGAAATTGCGCGTTTAAACTTTCTACGCCAGCTCTATTTTGATGAACTGTAAAATTAAATTACGAGGCTGCATTACTTAATGACTCTGAAGAGCATCTCGTCACAGACACAGCCTAAGTATTAAACCGGTTTTTGCCCGCACTGAGCTATACAAAACTCATTTTTTCCTAGAACTGTCTCCGACTGGAACGTTTTACTAGAGTGTTCACCGCTTCTGAGACCCACTGCATGATTACTCTATTTTTGTACTCATGCATTCATATATTGATCAGGTACCTATGCATCCATATATTGATCTTGTATCCGTACGCGCGTACTGACGGTGCACTCCCCTTTCTTGCTTGGGCCTCTCAGGGTCCGCAGCATTGTGTAAATAAATAAATAAATAAATAAATAAATAAATGCCGCTTTTCCTTCCCGTCTCCCTTGAGCCCTGACAAAACAAACAGCCTTGACCACTCTCCCTTGCTGAGCATCTACTCAGCCTAAACGTTAACATTACCCTAACGGAGGGCGTAACGACCTGCCAAGAAACGAAAACTCATTACACGCAAGGTTGTTGGTAGCGGTGGACGTGCCTCACAGCGTGTCGTTAGGCCTAACGCCGTGCCGTCACATACCCGCGTCCACCTTCCCTCTGCCGCCCCAGAAGTTTACATGGCCATATTTCGAGCTTTTCACCACCATTCCTCGCACACAAGACGAGGTTGCAGTGGCTGTAGCAGAGTGCGCTGCGCAGACATCACGTCCACTGCTTTGCTTATACAGTGAAACTGCAGCCATGTCTTATAGCGCTCGAAGCTAATAAAACGTGGCGTACCCCTTGCATTCTTACAGAACACAGTGACAAGGCCTCGCCCTCACACTATGACAGAGTCTGGACAGCTAAGCTGACAGACTGGTTGCGCAACTCCGCGGAGGCCGTCTCAAAACGAATGAATTCCAACAAACAAATGAAACGGTCGCAATTACTATCCAAGGGTTCCCTCAACGTCATTCACCAAATGCACGGAGTTTCGCTCCTCTTGACCGGTTATAAGACAAGCGTGCGGACCGTTTTTTTTTTTCTTCCAGCTTCCAACAAACTAGCTACTTTGTGCGTCATTCATCAAATGTAAGGATTGTGTTGAGTGTGAAACTTCACTTTCATATGGATGGGTGTACACATGTATAGGTAAGAGTGGGAGGTTTTATGAGTTGGCGCCTTAGGGAGAAACGCTTACAGGGCCAAGCAACAATCTTGCCATGCACTGCATGAAATTAAATTGCTTTAACAAAACTCGCATCGTAAGGCGTTATCACGACGCCCGCTCCCGCGATATCTATCAGGCCTCAGTTATTATATACTTTCCGTGTGAGAACTGCATGAGTCCGACATTGATTGCGTTCCTCCAAATGAAGATTGAGTATCTAGCTAGTTAAAAAACGCTTGCGCTTAACTTGGACCCAACCATAGCCATTCCCGTCTCTCTGGGTGTTGTAGCCGCTGCCGCTCTAGGCCTTCTTCGACTATCTTGGGTATTTTCAACTTCTCGAACCGACATTATCTCACGTCTTGCGATTTTTCTCTGTTTGCTGTCCGTTCTAACAAATTTTCACCCGTTGTTAGTCCAAGCTTGCGTATGTCTCTTCTCTAGCCCCAGCCTGTGCGCTGTTTTCGAAGGAATCACGGTTGGTCAACTGGCACAATAGACCCTTTGCAAAAAGGCGGACAACACTGAGAATTCAGCGGTGGCTAACACTGGTGGTGAACGCGACGACGCCATTAGAAAGGAAGCAGGTCGTAGCAACGCCGTTGCGGTTGCACGTTTTCGCCGTGCACGGCTTCACGAGTCTGTTGCCCCACGACGCGTATGCAATTACGTGGACGGTGGACGGTAGTTACTCCATAGAAACTCTGTGCTCGCAGCCTTTTCGCTTCCTTTCTAATGGCGGCGCTGCGGGTGCACAGTGTTGCCAGAGTGGCTTGCTGTTTTTCCGCCAACGATTTGGCCATTTTGCAAAGGTTCTACTATCCTTGGTGCTAACAAGGCCACCCAAATACGGCATCGCTTGCGTGTGTTAGTAATGTCCTTCCTTTACCCTCGCATAGGTGCTTTCCCGTACGCTGTACGACATTAAGCTACGACCTTGATGAAACTTCGTGGCGACAGGAACATAGCGCATTAGCGCATCCTTATAGCGCATTGCAAACATAGTGCATCCTTACAGCGCATTGCATGCAAAAAGAAAACAATTAAGTACACCCACGTCGACCCACTTTACGCTCCGCCAACCCGGAGCGATCGAACTCTGAGCTACCGATCCGAAAGGGTTCTCCTTGCCGAAAACCTAAACCAACAAAATCGCCTAACAACGTCTTAAAGGGACCGTGCAACACTTTCGATAAACGCTTTCACTCTTTCCTTCGCGTCTGGAAGCACTGCGAAAGCTACAGTTTTCGCCCGCACGGAGCGGCGCTGCGTGATTTGCTCGTCGCACCAGATACGCCTTCCGTTTCTGCTTTGTTTTTCGAAAACCGTTCATTGCTGCAACTGATGGAAAACCGGTCAACAGCCGCTACATGGCCTCAGGGACGTAATTCTGGCCGTCAAAGAACGTCAAGACCAGGAAAGAGAGAAAAACCTTTATAGCGAGTTTCCGAGTTATCTGATGGGCATAGAGCAGTAATTTTTGGCTGAGGTACTTCGCGAACCCCTAATCTAAATACGGGATGTGTTGGGTGACTACGTTCTGCAAGCATTTACGATTTCAAAAAATAAAAAAACTTGAAAAAAGTGTTGCAGGGTTTCTTTAAAAAGGAACAGCGGTTTTCGAAAACTCAAACGTTTTTCGACTTGTATCTATTGGCTCGTTTATTAGCACTTTTTTTTTTCATAGAGATTTCGCGATTATCGTAAATTTAGAGTACATATAAATAGAAAAAATATTGGACACACTTCGCATTCATAAAAGTTACAGCGTGCTGTCAGTGTTGCGACTATAGTGTTTAACCCGCGATACAGAACATGGTGCACCGGCGCCAACCCAATTGTAGAACCTTTCACTAAAATTGGTTTCTCTCCCACTTGACTGAGGCTTGCACTGCAATCTCTACTTCGGTGTTTACTGCTGCTTGCGATAATCATTTGGGGCTAGGACACTTTCGTTCGGCAAGATTTTAACCTAATACACGTGACTAGACCCAGCTTAAACCCCGAAACCAGTGTTCTTAAAACGAATCGGTAACAAAGTCTTTGAGAGCTTGCACTCGCTCTTTGCTCGGCGTCATTTCCTCATCCAAAAGAAGAGCACCATATTGTCCAGTCCCATTATATTCCCAAGTGCCAATTCGTACATGAGACGGTCGGTCCTTAGCTGACAAAGGCTTCGCATTAGCGATCAAACTTCCAAGTGACCTAAATATAGACACAGGCTTTTCAACAGCGAAGCTGTTTAACAAATCGTAATTTTCGTGTCCGCAGTTAAAAATAGCTAGAAATCGCCGAGCACGTGCGCGTGAGCGCAGGCCTTGCGGCGGCCGCCTGGCGGTTAACGAAACCAAGAGAATGTCTAGCGCTCGTGTGCGCGTGCCTCGCGACGACCACCCAACGTCCCTGCGCTCGTTTGTCAAGCCAAGCATACCCACTTAGGAATATCGGCCAAGATTGGCAACAAAAAATCCCAGCGTTCGCCGTAATCGTGGCAACACTTGCTCGGAACAAGAAAGACACGTCATAGCGTAGCCCCTCCTAGGTGATGTGCAATGATTAATAGTTACAAAAAAATGAAAGCAGCTCACACTTATCGCAACAATGGGGGAGTAAAGGCCGTTGCGGCAGCTAAGAAGAAGCAAATCGGCAGCAATCGTAGACTTAAACCGCCCTGACGGTCGAGGAGGTTTGCATTCAGCTTCGCTACCTTCAAGTTTCACACGTTAGTGTGAGCTTCCTTACTTTTTTGTTGTGTTGACCATTGGCTTCGTTTTCATCAAAGCCAACAGATGAGCCAACAAGGATTCCAGAGTTTTCGCCGTTTTTTTCTCATCAATAAAAACGGTTGTACTTGCTAAATTAAAAATATGTTAAACATCAATAGAGTGGTGTATAATTTTTACTATGTATGTATGTATGTATGTATGTATATTGTATGTATGAAGCGAATCAGAATAGGAAATGAGGGGCTCGTTGAAAATAACACAGAAATAAGGGTTGGCAGTCAAGAAAACCTCGGAAAGCAAAGGGGAGGATGTGGTAGGTCATTGAAACAGATAAAGAATTTGGAAAGAAAGAAAGAAAGAAAGAAAGGTGGAGAAAAAAATGCCCGCCAGGTGGGATCCGAACCCACGACCTCCAGAATACCGGTCTGGTGCGATAACCACTACGCTACCGGCGGGGCGATTTTCCCTCCACATTCTGGGGTATTTATGTTTAGGTATTTTTGTTTCCTGTGCTTGGGGGCTGGCAGCCAGCGCCACTCGGACTACTCGGGGTGAAGGGGACCACTTCTCCACTTTCTTCTTTCTTTCCAATTCTTTATCTGTTTCAATGACCTACCACATCCTCCCCTTTGCTTTCCGAGATTTTCTTGACTGCCAACCTTTATTTCTGTATGTATGTATGTATGTATGTATGTATGTATGTATGTATGTATGTATGTATGTATGTGTACGTACGTATGTATGTGCGTATGCGCGTAGGTGTATATGCATGTATGTGTATGTATGTATGTATGGTATGTATGTATGTATGTACGTAGTATGTATGTATGTTGTGAATGTTGGTAACGTGTGAATGTATGTATGATGTATGCAGATATGTAAGCCTTTGTCGAAATTTTCTAGGCCAATCCTAAGTCTTCTCGACCACAATGAATTCAAAGAATATGCTTTACCTTCGGCAACGATATTTTATGACAGTAAGAAAGAACCATGTTTTCTCTAGCTTTTCCGGCATGAAACGTTTCCGCCTCGCTCGGACGTAAGCTTGTACATATAATTTTTTGTGGCCTGCGCACTTTCGGCTGGGCCTAGAAAATTTTGACAAAGACCGTACGTATGCATGCATGTATACATTCATGCATGTACGTCTGTACTGTCTAGAGCGCAAGTCTGGATTCCACGCTAGCAGCTTCCAAAAGGCAGCGCATCGCCACCACAAGAGTGCGAGCCTCCTTAACGGCGACACTGGTTAACCGCACGTTTTAACTGCACACCTCTTCGTTTCCTTGCCCAAGCCGAAGCGGACGCAGTCCGCAGACAGAACGAACGCTGGCGGACGCGGAATTCAGACTTTCGCTCCCACCTGTGCATATGTACCTGTATGCACGCAAAATGTTTGAGAGGGGTGTGTCTCTGGTAGGCGGGAAACGTGAAAATTCCACTGTGCATGAGATTCTGGCGTGCGTCAAGTAACTATAGATCGCCAAATTAATTCACATATCTACATAAGCGGCGGCTTTTATGGCCTGGATGTAAATTTCCGCTCGTGGAGTTCAACCGCGGCACAGTAACAACATCCTAAATTTTACATTTCCTCTGGGAGTCATAACTGCCAAATTCCGCTGTGCCAGAGTAGAGGCAGACCCGAGAGAACAATCCAATAACCAAAGTCACGGTGAAACGACTTTCTTGAACACTACTGACGCCGGCCCCGACTACATACGTTTGACCGCTGTGCACAGAACTGTCATACAGCTCCAGTGCTGTGCGGAAATCGCACGCCCCTGCCAAAAAAAAAAAAGGCCAAGACAGAACGGCGACGAACGCATACAAACGCAACTAAAAGAGACCAGAAAGAGAGGAGGGACCAAAAAAAAAATGCGATAGCGCCCGTCGCTGACAGGGAAGTCAATGTGCGACGGGACGGGATGGCGCGGGTTCCGTACCCTGACAGCAATTTGCCGAAACAAAAATTGATCGCGCTCATTTCGCGAGTCGTCGCTGATTGCCCGAAGAGTTATAATGGCAAGGACGGCAGCGGAGATGTTCGGCTCGACGCAAAAGCGCAAAGAAAATGTCAGCGGGCTCCCGTATCCGGCTTTTGGAAAAGTGCTCGCAGATGCTTCGCCGTCGTCTTTGCTAAAGCAACGCCGATACGGCGGACGGAAGTGTTGACTTAACGTCGTCTCGCTGCAGTCCAAGCAGACGTTGCCAGTTCAAAGCTACAAGAGCCGCTCCAGAACATACGAGCTCCCGGATATGCACGCTAATGAGACGCTTTGAAGCCAGGTCCTAGAGGGGCTAAATTGTGTATCATTAGCCTCGGACACCCATTGCCGTGCCCTATTGCTAGCTTGCTCTTGGATAGATCGGGTGTTTCCTTTCTTTTCTGCTCCCCCTCGCCTTTTCTTTCAGCTCTAACCAGGATGCATTCAAAAGCTAACCTTAGTCAATGCCACGTCCGCACTTCTATATGGAGATAGATTACCGCTCACCGCTGTCAACGGAGCCCCTCTCGCTGCTGTGGTCTGACAGCATACATGTTTTGTCGCCACGGGGTTGAAACATAATCCGTCAGCTCTGTTAATCATTTTACATGCGAAATCTACTTTGGCCACCACAGCATGCCCTGAGGTGTCAAATTGTCGCTGTTTTGAAGCTGGTTTTAACTAATAAGGGACCGCATATCGTTGAGCAAAGCCTTTCTTTATTATAAAGAGCATGAACACGAAGTGCATATATGGGCAAGACGCTTTGAATTACTATTAGTGCTAGTGGCACGGCTCGTGCATATCGACACTATTTAGCCCCATTGGAGTCAAAACATAGGTTCAATTGTGCACCTGCATTGCTAGGCACCGCCTGGGGATGCACACATTGCGACTCCAACCGTGCACGCGTAAGAACACAATGTAATCACGGCGAAACGCTGAGAACCACCCGACATGATACGAAAACATCGTTATAAAGGCTTAGTTGTCCTCGTAGTTCCCATATCACGGCAATATGATTTCTGTCGGATAAAGAAGAGCGCTTTTTTAAGTGAAAAATCATAAAACACAGTGTCTGGCAAGTTAGTGCGTACTTGTTTTGTCTCAAAAATTAAAGAACACAATGACACGTAAGAAGCGTGACAGGAGAAGCGCCTCTTCCGTGCCGTTGGGTTCCTCGCGTTCTAATTATTCATAACAAATCATAGCACCGTGTCATTTGCCTCGTTTTAACCTAAATTATTCCGTTTTCCCGAGGTATATACGACGTGTTGCGCACGTAGAAGGCAGGAGAAAGTTACTTCACTCGACGAGTGAATTTTACACACCAGTTCCTTTGGCACGCACACAAACCACGGCTTATAGCCCATTTGCAAGAGTACCACAAATTTAAAACGACTTTTTTTTTTCATTTCTGTGTTCCTCCCCACGTGCACACCCCGCTGTCCCTTGGTGCGCTCTCGTCAACGACGATAATAACGTGTGGGCCTGCACGTCCCTGCATACGAGGCGAAGCTTCTGCTGTCGCGGACGTCCCGGAGGTTGCATGAAGAGGTGTTTTCAAAACGTCACGCTTGAAACGGGGGCAGATATAATCCCGGGAGTGCGCATACGCGCGCTAATTTGCCTGCGCGACGGAGCAGGCTAATTACGGATGTCGCGCGGTTTGCTTCGTTCCGTCTTCCCTAAATCTGCTTCTGCCAGTCCGCCTACCGCCGTTGCACGCGCTAACCCCGCTGTTGGCAGAAGATGTGCGCAGGCGTTACGTGCCCCACCGACTCATGCATGAAGAGACAGACGTACGCGCTTGTTTGTGAGTAGCGGTGAGAATCAAGAGTCACTCGAAACACACTGGTTGCGAGCGAAGTATTGTGCGAGCCCGGGGCATGGTATAAAGTGCGTACTCCTACGTTTGCGAAGCGAAACCCCGGCTTGAGGCCTTCCTACTGCATGTAAGGTGGCTCAGGATACCTGTTCCATCCACAACAGAAGCAAAGCTGGATCATTTATCAGCATAATGCTATCTATGACACACGACAAGCACCGTACGTACGATGTCACAACATCAATTCTGCCCAGTTATGCTTACTCAGTCTACCTCCTCCCCCCTCACATGCTGCAAGAGATATTGCAGTTGTAATCGGCTAACATTACGTTGCAGCAATTATTAACTCACTTCAGCCCATTCACCATGGGACTCTGTAGTGTGGCGGCAGCTTAAAGGGACCCTGCAACACTTTTTTCAACTTTTTTTTTTGAAATCTTAGATGCTTGCAGAACGTAGTCACTCAACCCACCCAGTACTTAGATTAGGTGGTCGCAAAGTACCTCAGCCAGATATTACTGCTCTATGCCCATCAGATAACTTGGAAACTCGCTCAAAAGATTTTTCTCTCTTTCCCGGTCTCGACGTTCTTGGACGGCTCGAATTACGTCACTAAACCCATGTAGCGGCTGTTGGCCGGTTTTCCTTCAGTTGCAGCAATGAACGCTTTTCGACAGGAACCTAAAAAAAGCTGCAAAAGCAAAGCAGAAATGAAAGGCGTATCTGGTGCGACGAGCAAATCACGCAGTGCCGCTCCGAGCTGGCGATAACTACAGGTAAAACTTAGAGCACGATTCAACAGGGACAACAGAAAGACGACAAACACAAGTTTTGCCAAATAGGCACCGACTTGCCCAACAGCGTGTTTTACCGATAACTACAGCTTTCGCAGTGGTTCCAGACGCGAAGGAAAGACTGAAAGCGTTTATCGAAAGTTTCGCAGGGTCCCTTTAAGGCTGTATACATATTAACACAGCTTGCTGGTATACGTTTAAAACTTCAAAAGTTGCATTTCGTTTTGTATCGAGCCCGTTTTCATTCATTGGCGATAAAGTTGCGTGCCTAATTTGGAAGAGGAAACGCTGCGAACTCATTTTTATGAAAGGAACGAGTTTTGCTTTATGAATAAATGGTTCATGCTGTTAGGCAAGTAAAAGGAAATATTTGACATTTACGTCTAGTCTTACATTAAAGACACATTTCTTGAATACTGGCGACCTAAGTAATAAATAACGTTAAATACCTGTCATGCTCTTATTGGTAAGCGCATCAAATTTGAGTGCAGGCAATAATCTTCATGCACACGCAAAATAAGTGCACACAAGCACTATTTTATATATCTGTATACGTACGCACATTTACTGAGATTCCTGCGAAAACCCCAGGAAAAGTAAACAGGGCTCGTTAAGTCACTCGCAAATCCCAACACATCTAATGACAAGGAGAACATCAGCCAAGCTTACTCGCTGTTCTATAGATAGACAGGCCGCCCGGCTAACGAGACCCCGTGGGACGGTGGGACGCGGAAGTTCGCGTGCAAAGACGCCGGGGGTGAGAGATCTCCCGCGTGCGTTTTCGTGGAAGCTGTCTGCTAATACACTACTTCTTTCTTGCGATTCCTCGCAAACGACTTGCTCGCAGGACTGCGTTCATTTCTGCGTGGATTGAAATATTTTACTGCTGCGGGGTGTCCCGGCGTATCAAAGTGGTGAGGTAAGCAAAATTATTGATGAAAATTTTTTCAAGCCTTTTTTTATCTTCCTTCAGGAGATAATCATACGACTCCGACAACCGCCGAAACTGAGAGCAATTACAAAGCAATACCAGAGTCCGTCTATGCTTACTGGTCACGAAACTGTTCCGTAACTCAATGGGAGAGCTTCATATGCTGCGTTTGGCCGCCGCGCGGTGGCGCCACCATCTCACTGAGGTCACTCGTCGGGCGGCGTTGCGCTGCCTCGAACGGCGGAGACGCGGCGAGTTGTGTTGGTTTTGTGCGGGAAAAAAATGTAACGTGCATCTCGGCGCTGTTGTGATGCGACTTAAGTGGTGAAACGACGATGCCGAATACGTGTCGCGTCCCAGGATTTCGTTCCTTGTACAACGATAGAACCGAAAATGTTTCCTTCTTCTGTTTGCCGAGCGACGGGGAGCTGCGTGAGAAATGGAGGCGCGCCATTCCAAGGCAAGAAACGGGAGATTTCAGCTTCGATTATAAGTGTGAGAGAGAGAGAGAGAGAGAGCTCTTTATTAGATGAAAGCAGAGAGGTTTGCCGGCATGTTACCGCCTGCATGCTACTCTGCGGGGATGGGGAGAAGGGAGTAAAGGCCCTAAAAGAAGTAGGGCAGAAGAAAGATGGGAAAAGAAGAGATTAAAAGAAAAGTGAACACGAAGCTTTGCGTGGTGACTTAAAAGTCCACACGATCTGACACGTAAAGTTCTAAATTGTCTCTGCGAGGCCGATTCCGTGTAAATAGTCAAATAAAGCAGCCAACACTTTTCTCTGGGACGATGGAGAGGGCCAGGGTCCAAGGAGACCTTTCAAAGATATAGATGCGTTGTTGAGGCACTCAATCTTTTCTGCGAGGCGAGTTCTTTCTTGGATGTATGCTGGGCACTCTAGAAGGACGTGCTCTACTGTTTCGGGCAATCCACAATTATCGCAATAGGGGTTTGCAGTTAGACCGAGGCGATGGCGGTAAGAGTTCGTGAGCGCTGAGTTGAGACGCAACCGGTGGTAAAGGGTTTCAAGCTTACGTGGAATCCGCTCTGGTAGCCTCATTCTGAGTCCAGGGTCTATATGGTGCAGGAAAGGGTGCCGAGTTTCAGGACAAGACCAGAGGCGGTTTCGCTCCGCTAAGGCAAGCTCCTTCGCTAGCGCCGCGGCCTCGTGTTTTGTGAAAAAAATCTTTCTTACATTTCGCAGCTGTAGGCCTCTGCGAGCTGTCTCATCCGCTTTCTCGTTGCCGAGAATGCCGCAATGTGCAGGAATCCATTGTAGGGTCACTCGGTGACCGGCGACGTAGGCGAGATGGTGTAGGTACGTGACGTCACGGGATACATGCTCGTGAAGGCTGAAGCAGCTGGCACGCCGTAAGGTTTGCAACGCCGCCTTCGAGTCCGTGAATATAGCCCATTCGGCTGGTGGCTGCCGAAGAATGTAGCGCAGGGCTTGTTTAAGTGCATGGAGCTCGGCAGACGTGGATGAGGTTGTTCGTTCCAGGCGGTAGGGACAAGGCTTTGCCGTCGACGAAATGAAGACGCCAGAAGAACTACCGTGAGGCGTAGTTGAGCGTCAGTAAAAATGTGGGCCATATGTGAATATCGGGCATTGATGTTGGGCAAGCGCGAGTTGTAAGGAGCAAAATTGTGGCAGAGTTTTCTTGGAGTTAGACCAGGTATTGCTAATGTTTATGCAAAGGGGTGAGAGAGTCCAGGGAGGGGGAAATCAGACGGCATGGTTTGTCGTGCTTGAGGGGGTACAGAAATGTTTATATGAGGTTTATCGCTTCTGCGAAGCTTGGAATTTTCGTTGCGCTGTACATTACGGGCCAAGACATTGCCTTGTGAGTGCAACTGATTCCTCAGGTATATTCGAACTGTTTCCTGCAGGCCGGAGAACATCCAAGGGCAAGCAACCAGCCTCCGCAACTGTACCAGTGACGAAGTGCCCTTAGGCAGACCAAGACAGGCGCGCAGGACAATTATTTCTTGCTCCGTCAAGCTGCTTTTTGCTTGAAGTCGATAGCCGCTGTAAAACTGGTAGGCTGTAACGTAGCAAGCCATCGACATAAGCCTTGCAGAGCAGCACCATCGATCGACAGTCACTGCCCCAGCGACTTCCGGCAAGGTACCCAATAACTTGCGACACTGCAGAAACTCGAGTACGTAGTCTGTGGACCTCAGGGGCCCACGAGAGGTTCCTGTCCAGAGTTATCCCGAGGTATCTTTGGGTGCGCACATAATGCAGTCGATGACCCCAAGGATTAACGGGAATTGAGTCATCCGCTTGCGGGTGAATGCCATGGCTACGCTTTTTTCAGGCGATAGACGGAGACCCTTGGGCGCAAGGTAGTCAGATATATTTTTTAGAGCTTTCTGGAGCCTCTTTTGTGTATGGCGACGAGACCTTGCTGCACTCCAAATGCAAATGTCATCGGCGTAAATTGTTAATTTCACGCCAGGAGGCAGGGCACGCTTTAAGTTGATTAGCACAATGTTGAACAGCAGAGGGCTCAAAACTGCTCCTTGCGGTACTCCTTTCTCGATAATGTGACACGAAGTAGGGCCTTCCGGTGTACTCATAAAAAGTTGTCGTCGTTCCAGGTAGCTTGATACCCATGCATACAGTCTCCCACCAAAACCAATACCAGCAAGGGACTCAAGAATGGCTGTATGAAAAACCGAATCAAATGCCGCCTTTATGTCTAAAAAGACCACAGTTGGTATGTGCCCGCGTGTAATTCTTTTCTAGTGACGCCACAAGAGCAAGGATGCTATCGATGGCAGACCGGTTTTGACGGAAGCCATTCATCTCAGGCGGATAAAGCTTCCTGCTTTCGATGTACCAGTTCATTCTTTTAAAGATCATTTTTTCCATAAGTTTTCCTATACAGCTTAGTAGGGCTATGGGACGAAAAGATTCGTATCGAGTTGGTTGTTTTCCAGGTTTTAAGATGGCTGTAATTTTGGCTGTTTTCCATTCTGCAGGTACAGTACCACGCAGCCAGGTTGCGTTGTAATACTCCAGAAGGCGTAAGCGCGAGTGATGAGAGAGGTGGGAAACTGCTTCATATGTTATGCCGTCTTAACCTGGAGAGGACCGTTTCTTCACGTTTGAGATGGCCGCGTTCAACTCGCCTATCGAAAATGGAAGGTCCAGGGCAGGCAGAGAGGTTGGTGGCGCTGCGTCAGGAACACGCTGCGGAGACACTTGAGGCGTAGAAATCGTAGACAGGAGCCTACAATAACCTTCAGCCGCTTCTTTCTGGGAAATTCCCTCGTGTAGTGACAACGCCCTGAAGGGATGTAGCTGCGGGCTGTCTTTCCGCATGCCCTTTAGGACCCGCCATATCCGGGAGAGAGGCTGGTGCACATCTAATTTAGTGCAGAAATCGCGCCACCGTTGTCGACTTAACTTTTCCAAGTAGCGTCTCACAAGTCTTTGAGCTTTGCGAGCCTGCCTCAGGTCCTCTAATTCTTTTGTACGGCGAGCCTTCCGCTCAGCGCGCCTACGGATAGCACGCAGCCGTTCGTATTCTTCGTCTTTTTTGACATCTAAGCGCCTCCTCACGACGATCGAGGTCTCTTTCAGACAACTAGCCATAGTTGGTATTAGGTCCTTGTCGGAAGTTGCGGCGGTGATCTCCTCGTCGACGCGGTTTTTGAAAACTTCCCAGTCTGTGCGCGTGAATTTTATTTCGCGTCTAGATACAGCTACGTCTTGGTAAGATATTAAAATTGGGAAGTGATCGCTGCCTCTTGTCTCCAGGTCAGTACACCAAGTAAACTTTGGGATGAAGCTGTTGGAGGCAAACGAAAGGTCAATGCAGCTGCTGAGTGTGGGATTTTTTAGATAAGTAATACTGCCGTCATTTAGTGGTTCAATACCCCTTTTTATAAGTAGTTCCGCAAGCCTTGCTCCACGAGAATTTGTTCGTGCACTTCCCCATATTTCATTGTGGGCGTTGAAGTCTCCACAGATATATGTGGTGGGGATGTACTAGCGATAACGTTTCAAGCCTGCGAACATCAAAGGCTGCACCTGGTTCCAGGTAGGCGGCAATAAACGTAAACCGTTGAGTACCAATAACAGTATTGGCACACACATATTCCTCACTCTCGTGAGGTGGCACGGGAACTGCTGCAGCCTGTATATCTTTGCGAAAACCTATCAGCAGGCGGCTGACGCCAGTAAAGCGGTGCGAATGCAGAAAATAGTAATTTTTGAGTCGAAATTGATGGCCAACGCGGGACTCCGAGATTACAATAAACGGGAATTGATATGTCTGTACGAGTTGACGAAAATCGGCAAGTTTTGAGCGCAAGCCGCGGGCATTCCATTGAAATATTGTGCAGTTCTTGAGGTTGGCATTGAAAGACACTGTCGGAGAGGTGGTCGCCAATTTGGAGGTCATTGCTGTACCTCAAAACCACGCTGCGGCGTTTCGAAAGAAGACGACATAAGGGGCTCCAGAGCCAAGACCGCTTCGACTTCAGGAAAACTTTTAGAGGAGGGGTTAGCTCGAAGCAGGGCCCTGATAGCCGCAAATAGCATAGGAATGACAAAACTCACAACATCATCTTGGGTAGACTGGTGTGCCGTCTTGCCATGTTCTTTAAGGGGACGTCGCTGCGGTGACGGGGTTGACATTTTAGAAGTGTGTGACAGTGTGTGGGAATGCATTGTGTGTGAGAATGAAAAAAAGCAATGTACCCTTTTGAGAGCATCCTGGACCTAGAGTTGTACAAGGCTCACTTAAAGCCGGATTTTTGTCAGGTCAGTCAGGTAGTAGCGGTGCTTCATTACCTGTGTGCAAACTTTTATTACCTTGCGCTCAGGCTCGCATGTAAAAAAGCTTTGGGACGTCCTTGAGCTGTTACTTTTCATATTTCCGCGAATTATCTTTTAGGGTTCGTTTTTATTGTTTTGTAACTACGCATGGCTGCTTCCGGTTTTCTTATCTGGCGTTTCAACCGGAGCGCCCATTGGCACTTTTTGTCGTACATCCCGTCGGGCAATATTGTTTGATATAGAAAGGGTGTCACCTTGTCGCTAACTTAATTTTTTGTTTCGTCGACAATGTTCTCGATCCTATTTCCAGGGATCTCAAATTAATAACGTTCCGAGAGTAATGCATGCATAGCAAACGCCGCGCAACTCACTTTATTGACGTTCATCTGTGCACGTCACACTGCGGACTGCTTCTCCGACGTTGTGTTTCATTCTAGTATTTTGTAGAGCAGGAGGTCGCTTTAATAAACTTCGTTCAGAAAATCTTTGCGTCGTTCTTGGCTACATGGCAATATTATGTTCCCTCTGTGTGCTGTACATCGCAGCACAAGGAGAAGGAGGAGGAATAACATTTATTTTCTAAGAGAAAGTGGAGAGGGTAAGGAGAGTGGGTGGTGGCTTCAGGCCAAGCCGCCTTCAGGCCCCCCAGCAGTCCTCGCCCGGGAGATCAGGTACTCCTGATCCTCGAGCTGGAAGCTGGTCAACCTGTGCTCCCATGCACTGCTCCAAAGTATAGGTGATGGAATTGGGTTGGGATGTTTGACGCACTCCCGTACGAGGTGATAGGTGGTGTTTGGTGTATTGCATGTTGTGCAGTTGTAGGAAAAACAGTTGGTGAAATATGATGTAAAATTGCCATGTTGTAGTAAGTCTGTGTTTGGATTCGGCGCCAGATTCGAGAGTCTTGTGTATTGAGTGATGGGTGAGGAGGAGGGTAAAGGAGGCGCTCCCGGCGATAAAGATATAAGATGTCCGTGTATGTTTTTGGGACTGAGTGGCTAGCCGAGGCGATTGGAGGTGTGTCGTCGGCCTCCTTTGGGAATGCCCGGTGTAATATGTCGCGGGAAGCGGCGTGAGCCGCCTCAGTTCCAGGGAGGGAGACATGACCAGGCGTCCAAACAAAAAAAATTATTTTTGTACGCTGGACCGCGCTCTTTTGTCTTCCTTCGTAATATTGAAATTTTTTTGTCGTGTGTGATAAAATCAGTTCTATTGTTCTTTTTTCGCTTCCTCTTTTTGCAAGGACTGCAAAGCGCGGAAATGGAAAGGCACACGGTGCAACATATATCTCTTCGTGTTTTGATCCTTCGCGTTTGTGCAGCGTTTTTAGATGTTCTCAAGTATGTACCCACTCTTCGAAACGACAATACTATTGGGCTATCTCTTTTAGCGTTATGTGCATTCCAGAGCAATCAACGGGTTCATTAATAGCGTAGTCTGAACGACGCGCACTTGGTTTCTTTCGTTTTTTTTTTTTTAATTTTATTATCAATAGGCACGCAGCAGTCCGTAACTACGAAGCTACCGTATGTGTGGTATTTACAGCTTTTGCTTTAAGAAAATAAGCAATAGAGATTTTAAAAATCCGCAAACACGACGGCGCAGCGCTTGTGCCAGAGGACGCAGAAGCCGTTGCCGTTCGCGGCCGAAGTCTACGGTAATTTACTTCGAAAAATAAAACTCCATTGAAGGCAGGTGATATATAAAATGAATAAACTATTCATAGCTAACTACTACGAAAAAAGCACACTTAATCAGCGCGTAGACACCAAAAGAAGCGAGCGTTTGCACGCCAAGAGCTAGCCAATATATGCCGCACGCGCGGCGGCTGGATGCCCTTCGTGCGGCGGTGGCGCCTGTAGTGGCGCCCGCGGTCCCTATATGAAACGAGCGCCGAAGTTTCGTTACCAGTAAAGCATTGAAGGACTCTGGCAAGACTTACAGGTGCGAGATTTTTTGTCATCCCAAGAACAAGTAAAGCATGGTATCAGGCTAGTTGGTGGAACAACGTTGAGCGCCATCTTCACGCCAAAGTGTACCTTTTTGTGACTGTATGTCTGTCTGCCTGTCCGTCCGTCTGTCCGTCTGTCTGTCTGTGACTCGATTCAGCCACCCGGCCAAAGTAAAATGCATACTGCGCGATCGAAAAGGCTATCAGGCTGAAAATGGTAATTGGAGTTTCGGGCAAGCACTCAAGAAGACACTAAACCTTTCCGTTCCCTCCCAGGCACCAAAAGCAATGCCATCCAATTTTCCACCCTGGACCCTTTCGCCCCTACATATCAGATGCAGCATCCCCGGAATTGACTCCAAAAAGAGCATGCCTCAAAGTGGACTCCTGCAATTAACACTTCACCATATCAGCTGGATGTACTCTGACACCAACCACATCTTCACAGATGGCGCTTGCACATCTGAGCGCAAATTCCTCCGGAATATTTATTCCCTCTACTGGCCACACGTCCTCCTATCGCCTCGAGCGTGATACATCATCTATGACCGCCGAGCTTCACGCCATCAAGGAAGCTATGCGCTACATTTTACGCCAGCGGCCAAAGCCATGGGCTGTTTTCACGGACTCGAAGGCGGCTCTCCAAAGCCTGCTTCACCATTCATGAACATGCCTCTCGGGACATCACATACCTGCACCACCTTGCCAACGACGCTGGACACCGTATAACGTTTCAGTGCATTCCCGGTCACTGTGGTGTTCTAGGTAATGAGAAGGCGGATGAAGCTGCTCGCAGGGGCCTGGAAATGCGCAATGTGAGGAAGATTTTCTTCACTAAGCGTGATGCCACAACTACGGCGAAGGCGCTCGTTTTAATGGAACGGAACCGTCTCTGGTCCCTTCCAGATCACCACCATGCCTTCCTGCGCCACATAGACCCTGAGCTCAAGATGAGGCTTGCCAGAGGTACTTCCGCGCCGATTAGAGACGCTTTGCCTCAACGCAGCGCTTACGAAGTCATACCTTTTTCGGCTTGGTACCACGAAAAACCCTTACTGCGACAACTGCGGATCGTTGGAAACCGTGGAGCATCTGCATGCTGTTGGAATGCCCTGCATATATCAACGCAAGGTGCAATCTTGAGCAGGAACTACAGCGCCTCATCCCAGGACCAATTACCTTGAAAGCCCTCCTTGGTCCATGGTCATCCCCACGAGCTCAACGTGAAGTACTGTCGGCGTTATTCGCCTATCTGGACAGGATTGGTGTCATTGCAGTGATTTAGAGTAAAAAAAAAACAGACTTTTCAATCACACTACTGACACGAACTGAACGTCATCTTTTTGTTATTTTTCTCTTTTATTTTATTCTCTTTCTTCTGCCCTGTACTCTATCGGGCCTTTTCTTTCTCCCTTTCCCCCTTCCCCCAACGAGTAGCATGTCGGGGCCCAAATTCCGGCAAACATCTCGGGTTTTTCCTCTAATAAAAGCCTTCTCTTCTCTCTCTCTCTACTGCGCAATAGTCTTATATACTCACGGCCAAATGTGAGCGTCTAAGCCCGGTTTATATGTTCATACTTGTCAACTTTGTTGAACAAGAACAAGACATTACGCAAATATAAGACAGAAAATTAGTACGCAAGGGATATTTAGTGTTCCTTTATTTAAAAATTCATGGATGCTTGGTTTTTCGATAGCAAATGATATTGTGACGAGAATGTTGGGCTATGTACTGAGCCGACGGGTATGCTTTCGGTGTCTGTGCTGGAGAGAGGGACTGATGAGAGCTGAGCAGCTAGAAGAGGAAGTCGACGCCGATCGGTCTCGACTATGTTGGTGCGTGAATCCGGACGCTGTGCTCTGGCTTTTCCCCCTGTAAATACCTTTGGTGAATACAATACCTTCCCCGTAACATTTTGGTGTGAGGTGCGGGGTACGACGCACGCAGCACGGAGCTCCGCAGCGGACGGCAAGTTCCCCGACCAACGATGGCGCCCGAGGGAGCTACCGCGACTGCATCCCCATTCATCGTTATCTCCCAGCAGCGTGACCCGGGCACGTTCTGCGGCACAGACGATGTTGACCTTGAAGACTGGCTGAAGACGTATGTGCGCGTTAGCGCTCATAACAGGTGGGATCCCACCATCATGCTTGCGAACGTGGACAACTCTTTGGGGGGAGCGGCCAGGACTTGGTTTCGAACTAACGAAGAGACGGTAACAAGTTGGGACGACTGTAAATCCAAGTTGCGCGAGCTGTTCGGGAATCCTGTAGACCGCCAAACTGCCGCGAAGAAGGCACTGGCTTCCCGTGTACAGACCCCTACCGAGCCTTATGTGGCGTACATTCTGGACATGCTATCCCTGTGCCAGAAAGCTGACGACCAAATGGCGGAAGCGGACTGCAGGTGGGCATATCCCCAAGGGAATAGCGGACAACGCTTTCAATTTACTCATTGCAAGGACTGCACAACCGTACTTGTTACAGTCTCTTCGTTAGTTCGAACAAGTCCTGGGCGCTCCCCCAAAGATTGTCCACGTTCGCAGCATGATGGTGGGATCCCTGTTATGAGCGCAAAACGCGCACATACGTCTTCAGCACATACACCGAGCCTTATGTGGCGTACATTCTGGACATGCTATCCCTGTGCCAGAAAGCTGACGACCAAATGGCGGAAGCGGACTGCAGGTCGGGCATATCCCCAAGGGAATAGCGGACAACGCTTTCAATTTACTCATGTGCAAGGACTGCACAACCGCCGGTTTGAGCAGGCGAAAGGACGTCACCTTACTACAAATTTTACCCGACTTCCGAACACCGCTCCAACGTCGTCGTGCGAGGATCGTCGTCTTTCCGAACATCGACCCCCGGAGACTGATACGAGCCCAGCTACGACGGGAATTCTGACCAGGCTTATAAGACGAGAGCTCGAGGCTATGGCCCCCACGACGCTTCCCCAGTCGGAAACGTGCCTGCCGCAGGTCCATCCCTCTGATCCAAGCGGTCGTTCGGGAAGAAGTAGCCAAGCTCGCATTTCAGCCTGTTTGCGCTGTGAGAGGCCCAGGCGTTCACGCGCCTCACCTTTCCTCGAGCTACGGCGGCCGCAATGAATACCAACCGTCCACCTATCGTAGCCGCTACCTTTCGGAATGGAGGACAACCGACGACAAGCCGATTTGCTTCCACTGCGGCCGAGTCAGGCATGTTGCGCGGTACTGCCAGAGGCGTTCACCATTCCCATTCCGGCAAGTTCTTTCCAGCTACAAGCATCCTGATCAGATGCCTCGTCGCTTTACTCCACCGCCTCCGCCGCAACCAGTAGACGTCAACGCTCCGTTCCGCCGATACAGCCGATCGCCGCCACCCCAGCGCCGTCAGTCCCGTTCGCCACAGCCCCGGCGTCCTCTCTCGCCTACGCCGTATAACAACTCCCGTCCGGAAAACTAAATGATTCAGCTCTCAGAGGTGATGCTGCATATCCGACGACCACCGAAAATCCTCTGTTGACGCTTTGTACACGGAAAAATTTACTGGACATTTAGGTTGACGATGTTGCCGCTACCGCCTTGATTGACATGGGTGCACATATGTCTATTATGAACTCGGAGCTTCGCCGCCGGCTTCGCAAGGTGCTCACGCCCCCCACTTCACGTATTGTACGAGTCGCTGATGGAAGTACGCCCACTGTAGTAACACAGCGCGTGTTACTATTGCTGGCCGACAAACCGTCGTGTTGTTTACTGTGCTAGACCAATGGTCTCACGACGTTATTCTTGGCCTCGATTTTCTTGCGGACCATTCAGCACTCATCGATTGTTCGGCTGGAGTCCTCCACTTGGAGCTGCCTTCTTATCACGGCCACGGCGATGTCCGGAGGCAGCACTTCTATTCCTCAGCCGACGTTCGTTTAACGCCCCTAGCCACTACACTCGTGTCCTTGCAACTGCGTACAGGGTACAGCTTACCCCGTCTGTCGGACAGTTAGCTTTACCACTATCCGAAACCGTATAGACGAGGGGGATTAGTACCTATGTAGGCTGGGCAGGTGTCTCTTGAGTACTCGGGGGACCTGGTGCGTGTTAGCCGGGGGGCTGGTTGTGAAAGGGGTCCGGAGATTAGGTGTCGTCACTCAAGTCGCAGGTTCTCCCTGTTATTCGATGTCGGAGCTCAGATGTTTGGAACCTATAGTGGGGTCCGCTGAATTCCAATTGGCACCGTCTCACGCCCATCCTGAGTTTTCAGGCCTATTTTAGGAGTCAGACATCTAAGGATTAGAACAAAAACCTAGCTGTCCCCATTCCCACCCTCTTTCCCATAACCCATTCCTTATCACAACCATCCACATCCCTCATCCCAACCTTTCCTGCTACCGTCCCAGGGGAGATCAGGGGAGTCTCCCCGGGCCCCCTCTCCTGGCTGTGGTGTCGCTGTGTCGCATTTTTCCCTTTTATTTTCCACTTCGGTGGGTATTTCCTTCTCGTCAAAACTCTAGTTGACCTCGGTCCAGTTTGTTTATTTTTAATTGGCGTCACCAGTGATACGTATGTGGTACGGGTTGGACTTTTATTTTATATTATAGCCCTTTAGCTTTATGTCTCCCCTTGTCCCTGATGGTGATTACCTCGCTTCACCTCTTGCTGACGTACTCTTCGAGCGTAATGTGATGACGCCGCACGCTGTCGTAACGGTTTTGGATGGTCGCGTCCGACTGCCGTTCACCAATTTTGGCTATACACCGCAGGTTATCCCAAAGGGAATGTCGCTAGCTACACTGTCCCATTTCACAGTGCGAGGTGAATGCATTAGCCGACGTCACCGGCCTAGACTGTCAGCGCGAGCCCAAGCCCACTGCACCTCTGCCGCTCGATCTCGAACCCATGATAGTCTCTGATCTGCCAACTGTACACGCAGAGGCAACTTCGTGATTTATTGTCATCGTTTAGCAGACATTTTTGACATTTTGATCGCCCTCTGGGACAGGCCACTGCTGTTCAGCATCGCATCCACACAGGGGATGCCAATCCCGTACGCAGACGGTCTTACCGGGTGTCAATGACGAAACGCCAAGCCATTCAAGCGGAAGTGGACAAGATGCTTCGCAAGTACATTATTGAGCCTTCCAGTAGTCCATGGGCATCCCCCGTTATCCTGGTCAAGAAGAAGGATGGTACATGGCGCTTTTGCGTACACTATCGTCATCTGAACAAAGTTACTACTAAAGACGTGTACCCCCTTCCTCGCATTGACGACGCGTTGGATTGCCTCCACGGGTCCAAGTACTTTTTTTCCATTGATCTCCGAACTGGATATTGGCAGATTGCCGTTGATGAGCTCGATCGCTAAAAAACAGCTTTCGTAACGCCGGATGGTCTTTATCAATTCAAAGTACCATAAAAACCCGCGTATAATACGGACCTGCGTATAATACGAGGTGTAATTCGGGGACATCAAAATCATAAAAAAAATTTCACCCGCATATAATGCGAGGTAAAGAGCACAGAAAACATTTATTTGCACTGCAGTTATCATTCAGTCATTGTCAGTTTTCGCTGGCACTGTCTCCCGACGTCTGTTCAGTCATCGTCAGGTTCGCTGCCGCTGTCTCCTGAAGTCGCCTTGTCGGAAATGTCTTCCCACAGAAAGTGGTCCTCAGTGCCATCAAGGGCGTTCGAGATGCCGCATTTCTTAAAATAGCGACTGACGAGCTCCTCTGGGATGCTGGCCCACGCATCCGCGATCCAGCCACAAAGCACCGCTGGAGAAGCCCGCGTCAGCCATCCGGTAGCTGTCACTTACGGGTCTCCTGACCTTATCCACTCTTGGTAGCAGGACCTGATGTAGTCTTTGAAAGGCTTGTTGATGCAAACGTCTAGCGGTTGCAGCTGGGATGTCATTCCTCCTGGAATGACAATGAGTTCGGTGCGGGGTTCGCGCAACTTCTTCACGGAATCGGTCAGGTGGCAGCGAAAGGCGTCCAACACGAGCACTGACGGGAACCCCCAACAGTGCTCCAGGCCGCCAACACCATACAAATTTTATCCCGTCAAACACCAGTTGCTTCCTCCACCCGCGAAGGTTGCCTTCGGTGACGCCGAACTGCCGTCCTGCGGGGCAATTCCTGATGGTCTCGGAACATAAAATAACTTTTCTTTTAATTGCAGCCGAATACTGCCTTCGTGCACCCGACATCGTGATAGACTTGCGGTGAACGTCCAGATCCTTCGCGTGGTCAAAACAATCAAAATGGCGCCGGCTGAGAGAAGCAGCAGCCAGCTAACGCCACCGCAAGATGGCGCACCCTCCGCTGAAACCGAAAGTGCAAATTTTCGGCTGAAAACTTTGGGATCCATATATAATACGAGGCACAAATTTTACATAGTAAAATTTGGAAAAAAAAATCTCGTATTATACGCGGGTTTTTACGGTAATGCCCTTCGGCTTATGTAACGCGCCAGCCACGCTCGAGCGGATGATGGACTCCCTGCTACATGGCTTTAAATGGTCTACTTGTCTTTGTTACCTTGATGACGTCATTGTTTTCTCGCCCACGTTTGAAAGCCATCTCGAACGCCTTGCGGAGATCCTTGACGTTTTCCGAAGAGCAGGAGTACACCTTAATTCCAAGAAGTGCCGCTTCGGGCGTCGCGAGATCACAGTACTTCGGCCATCTAGTTGACGCCACGGGAGTCTACCCCGACCCTGGAAAGGTTCGGGCTGTCAAAGAGTTCCCTCAGCCTCGCTCTCCCAAAGACGTCCGAAGCTTCATCGGCCTGTGTTCGTACTTTCGCCGCTTCATTAGAAATTTCACGACTATCGCCCAGCCACTCACTGATCTCCTTCGCAAGAACGCTACCTTCTCTTGGGGATCAGAAGAAACGGCAGCTTTCAAAACGCTGACAAACCTTCTCGCTGCTTCTCCCATTCTGGGACATTTCGACCCGGCGGCACCCACTGAAGTACGTACAGATGCGAGTGGACACGACATTGGAGCTGTTTTGGCGCAACGACAGGCAAACGGCGACCGAGTCATCAGAGCGGAACTACGCTATCATGGAGCGCGAATGTCTTGCTCTTGTATAGGCCGAAGGAAAATTCCGTCCCTACCTCTACGGGAGGCCGTTCACAGTTGTCACCGATCACCACGCCCTTTGCTGGCTCTCCTCCTTAAAGGACCCCACGGGCCGCTTAGGGCGTTGGGCTTTGACCTTACAAGAATACTGCTTTACTGTCTCCTACAAATCTGGTCGTACACACCAAGATGCGGACTGCTTGTCCCGCCATCCCGTCGATCCACCTGTTTCTCAGCCCACGACTCCGACGCCTGTGTCCTGGCTATTTCTGGATTGCATTCAATTGAGGATGAACAGCGTCGTGACAACACCATACGAGCGATCATAGACAAGTTGCGCTCACCGCACACGATCCTTCGCTGCAGGCAGTACCTAGTACAAAGGGGGTGCTTTAACCGCCGCAACTTTCGCCCTGACGGCCCTGCGTTGCTCCTGGTTGTTCCGCAACACCTTCGACGGTCCGTGCTCCATCAACTGCATGACGCACCTACTGCAGGCCATCTAGGTCTGACACGCATCTATGACCACGTCAGGCGGCGCTGCTTCTGGCCTGGCCTATATAGTCGGTTCGACGCTATGTCAGTGCTTGTGACGCCTGCCAACGACGGAAAAGGTTAACAACGGCACCGGCTGGTCCTTACAGTCCCTTGACGTGCCGAGTGAACCGTTTCTAGAACCGTGTAGGATGGACCTTCGTTGGTCCCTTCCCTTTCTCAACCTCCGGGAACAAGTGGATTGCCGTAGCAACGGACTATGCTACCCATTTTGCTATTACCAAGGGCGCTACCCTACAAGTTGTGCGACTGATGTCGCTGACTTCCTCCTTCACGACGTCCATTTTACAACCACGGCGCTCCACGTCAACTTCTCACCGACCAAGGGACGATACTTTTTGTCCAAAGTTGTCGCTGATCTCCTTCGTTTGAGTTCCACGACACACAAGCTCACCACTTCTTACCATCCCCAAACCAATGGACTTACGGAAAGTTTTAAACCGCACCCTTACGATATGCTGTCTATGTATGTCTCCGCGATCACAAAGATTGGGACTTGAACGTTGCCGTACGTGACGTTTGCGTACAACTCTTCGCGCCCACGATAGCGGCTGGTGTTTTCACCCCTTTTATCTCCTCTATGGACGTGAGCCACTTTGCCCGCTTGACATCCTTGATAGCCCTCATCGATCACTCCACCGACCGAATATGCATTCGAAGCTATTTCTCGAGCAACTCTAGCCCGTAAAGTCGCCCGCCCCCGCCTTTCGGCCTCGCAGGTTTCGCAGAAAACACGTTATGACCTTAAACACCGCAACGTCTATTATCCTCCTGGAACGCTCGTGTTGTTATGGTCTCCTCCTCACCGTGTGGGCCTCTCTGAAAAGCTTCTTTCGCCTTATCATGGCCCTTAAAAGGTCCTTCGGCAGGTCACCGATGTGACGTATAAGATCAGTCCTGTTGCCGCGTCCACATCGTCTTCCACCACGCCGAAGACCGACATCGTGCATGTACTGTGCGGCTGAAGCCGTACAATTCTCCCACCTTGGACGCAACACCTTAGTCAGCCGGTGCTTTCCCGGCCGGGGGGCTATGTGACGAGGATGTTGGGCTATGTGCTGAGCCGACGGGTATGCTTTCGGTGTCTGTGCTGGAGAGAGGGACTGATGAGAGCTTGAGCAGCTAGAAGAGGAAGTCGACGCCGATCGGTCGTCGACTATGTTGGTGCGTGAATCCGGACGCTGTGCTCTGGCTTTTCCCCCTGTAAATACCTTTGGTGAATACAATACCTTCCCCGTAACAATATTCTACGTCTACTGCAGAACAACGCGTACCGCCTGCTGTTGCCCGCGCCACCTCCTGGCGGCATATGAGAAATCATGCGGCAACAGCAAAGAAAGGTTCCACTAGTTTTAAGTTCTACTTGGAACGCACATGGAGCACGGCAACGCGGTTCTATAAACCTTGGAGTCGGCCGCCTCGATTCACGCGCGTCTCCGCCGTACTGCAGCGCTGGCATCGAAGAACCCCTAATGTTAGGGGCCTTAGGAACCCGCCTGTAGCAGTGGAACGCGGTAAATTCAAATCGCCTTGAGCAAACCTTTAGTGTGTTTACCTTGGGATTAGCGCTACGGAACAGGAACAGCATGAGAGGTGAGCGGGAAAGCGAAGGAGGGCATTTCCTTGGAAGATGTCTACAAAGACTATCGTCTTTTGACGACATTTGCATTGAAAGGAGCAGATACGCGGCCAATTTTTTTTGCTTACTATCGTAAAAACCAACCCTACGAGCATTCCTAACTAAATGAACGCGGGCGCTGCCAGTTAATAACACATATTTTGCCTTAAATGTACCTGCAGTTTTTTAGCGCTAAAAAAACGAAGGATGTATGACAAGCGCCAGCGGTTTACGAGTTTCGAGCGTTAATGACTATATAAACCGCTTGGCTTTCGAAGCCTCTGCGGGACGCCGCGATGACAGCCTCCACGACGGAAAGCCGTGAGGCTGTATACTGGGGTCCAGCGAGCGAGCTACGACGACAAGATGAGCCCCTAAACTGCTCAGCACTTCAAAATCATTTTTGTGACGTCTTAGGGGTAGTGCGAAAAAGTGGTTCGTGAGTCGCCAGTATTTCACCAGTTTTATTATTATTATGTAGTTTAATTATTTGAAGTCTGCGTTACTACTGACATCATTGCAATTGTGATGTGGCAACCATTCGAATGAAGCGCGTTTGCATTTTGTTTTTAAAGCCCTTTAATACCCGTGCTACACCAGCGTTTGAAAGGATGTTTCGTGGAATGGCCTTCAAAATTTGAAATGCCATTCGTAGTGGAAGGAGTTCCGCCGATCTACACGATAATTATCAAAAGCACTTGAAAGTTTTATTTATTCCCTTATTTACATTACCAGCCGCGCCGATAAGGCATTACAGCAAGGGGGTATACACAAATACGCGAATATAATTTATCACATGGGGGGAAAAAAGGGAGACGAGGCTGGGTGACACAAATCAGCACAAAAGCGTGTCAAATGTGCAAGCAATGTCACCGCTGGAGAAAGAAAAAAAGAAGAAAGAAAGAAAGAAATTACAGGTGTGACAACAAGTGTGGCCAGCTGGCCCAACATGATGCCCCTTTGGAAGTGTGACAAAAACGTGTGGAACAGTGCCTCAGATGTACAATCAACATTATTACTTGGAAGTTTATTCCATTCATCGATGGAATGGGGGGAAAAGAACCCTTGTAAACATCAGTACGGCAGCCAATTTCACGAATTTTTCATTAATTGGATACAAAGTGGATACAAAGTGCGGGGTGGTAAGAAAATGTTGGGATCAATGCCAGTCTTTTTAATATAGATATGGTAATGTAGTTCAGGTTTGTGTCGCAACCGACGTTTACTTAGTGGTGTCCAGCCCAACTCTGCTTTAGGTGATGTAATTCGCCCGCCATGTTTTCACAGCCATTTTTTCCGAATTCACTCGCCATGTTTTGGTGTTTATTTATTTATTATTTATTTGTTTTAGTACATACTGCGGACCATAAGTGGTCCAAGCAGGAAGGGCATATAACAAGAAATTACACCATCTTCCCGTAGGGGAACCCTGAGTAGTATGCGAAGTAGCCATGGGGTCGACTTAAGTTCCCATTAGTTTTCAGTTCGTCGTTTCCTTTGACGTTCAGCTTCGCGTGCCTTCGTTGTATCAGTAGCTTTGCTGAGCACGAGGTCGCGGGTTCGATTCCCGGCCGCGGCGGCCGCTTTTCTGATGCAGGCGAAAAGCAAAAACGCCCGTGTGTACGAGATTTCGGCGCACGTTAAAGATCCCCAGGTGGTCAAAATTAATCCGGAGCCCTCCACTACGGCGTGCCTCATCGCCTGCGTTGCGTCGACGCGTTAAACCGTACAATCAATCAATGTATCAGTAGCTTCTTGACTGTAGTTTTAATGAGTGAAGGACATAAGGCGCGTTCGTAGCACACGGTCCCGTCTCGGGTTGTATCGCAGTGGGAAGAGCGCCACGTACCTCCCGCTGCGGCCACAGAGTCGTGGGATCGAAACCGGGCGCCGCCTAACTATTTCTTTGTATAGTGGACTGCGCTGACGTCAGCCCAAACGCTGACGGGGCTGAAGAGACGCGCATGCGCAGTAGTGTGCGGACGGCGGACAACGACAACGAGGGAGGGAGGGACACAGCCCCGAGCATTAGATGCTTCGCATCTAAAAATAGCAGGAATAACATACACCATACATAGCACACTTTGCCCTACGTAGATCACGATGAATGGGGTTCACGCAATTTGTTCCAATCAGACACTGTCCTCACCCATCACTCACCGCAACGGAGGCTCGACTCCTCCGGCACATCCAAAGGAATGCCCTGATCACTCCCTTCCTCCTATTCTTCTATCGCTATAGATCTGACCCCTCTTGTCCCAACTGCCCCACTCCTACGCTGATTTACCTCATTGCCTCTTCTACTGCCCGGTGGCTCAGCTATCCGGCTCGTATCCCTCCCCATCCCTTTCCATCACCACCTGGACCGACTGGTTTGGCTCTGAAGGAGAAGAAACAGCGCGGACTGGTCGCCCAGGCGGTGGACATGCTCGGCCTGTACTACGGCCGAATAAAGGTCTTTTCTCTCTCTCTCTCTCCGTGGAAAGAAAGAGTACATAAAGGCATCAGTTCTCGCGAAGTATGGGTCGCCGCTGGCACCCAATGTCGTCCTCATAACTTCACAAAAAAAAAAATTACTGGTAAATTGAGCCAAAACGACACCGTCATTAGATATGAAATTGCCAATCTACAAACACACACAGGACGTAAACGAATTGGCATACTTTTTTTTCTTTTTTCGCACCGCCGGTTTTGAGGGCCCCAAATTACCTTTCAATCGCATATCGAGTGATAGAAAACAGAAACAGGTGAAAAATTGTTGAGTGTGCTCCTTTAAAAACAACGTTTTACTCGTAAAAAACATTTTTTTTGTAAATATTGCACGCAGGAATTGCGACAGAAAGTATGAGCGTTCGCGTTTAAAAGGCCTTTGAGAACTTCAAAGGTCGTTGGTGGTGCTCCTTCGACTGAAATGACATTTCAACCGGATGTCTTTGAAAAACGCCGTGTAGCAGCTCCAAGGCGGCGTTTGAGTCAAATCGCATTCGATTCAAAGGCCTTTGAGACGCCCGTGTAGCAGGAGTATAAGACAAACAATACAGCGTGGGTTAGTTTTCAGCGTTGCTCTAGACGAGCCTCAAAGCGCGTTTAATGTTAGGATTTCACAGGAACTCGACTCCACACCACTGTATAACCACTCTTCTGCCTCATCAACAACTTCAAGCCACGCCTGACAGAAAGCCCACAGTGGGTAAAAAGACTTAAATCTCACTATCCTAACCACTCCAACTTGATATACCGATCAGCGTTTGAGAATAAAAATTTATGATGGCCTCAACGAGAGAGTTGCGATTTTCATCGTCAATAACTATTTCCCGAACGGCTTAGTATTTGAACACGAAACTTACAATATAATGTAAGGGGATATGTGGACCGTTGTGGTCATTAGTCAATTGTACCCTGCCCAATGCGGAACTTCCAGACAGACATAACAGCACTTTTAGTAGTTAGGTCCAGACATTCCTCAGCATTGGCCCAGGAAATGGCCACACTATAGTTTACAGGATTATAACTGTATCGGCAAGAACACCACACTTTCGCGCTACAAGATTCTGCAGTCTAGATGATCCCGAGTGTTCACGGTACTCAGCCAATAGCGACACTGCACACATCCTGTGGGAGTGCCTTCGCTTTGCCGACTGTCGACAACAAGCCTTCAAAAACATAGTACTGGCAAGCCCACCCAGCCTTAATGATTGGCTTCATCCAAGTCGTTCCAACAGAGCGAAGAACGTCGCCTGCTCACCGCTCTACGAAACTTCGTCGAGAAACTATGGCCTTCACCATTTCCTTTAATTTCATGGCCCATTGGATGTATCATACGTTTTCCCCAACTCCCATTACCTAATCTCTTTCCCCTAACACTAAAATTCGCAAAAGCGTAACATGGCGTCTTTGTATCCCTTGTGCATCAAATAAATGCGTGTTACCACCAGTGGTCCACCACCACCTTTAGTAGTTAGGAACGGTCGCGCTTATATATACTCCATGTTGAATCATTCTTTCACCCGTTTTTTGGCAGGGTGGTTAGATCGAGCGAGGCGCATTAAAAAAAAGGGGAAAACAAACCAAATGTTTTGTGCTTGGGTAGCCCCAGAAAAACTATCGTCTTCAAAAGTGGTTGGACCTGCCAGGGTTCGACTGCGTGCTGACAGTATGTTCGCTCTGCTCGGCAGTTCAATTCCCAATGTGCCTCGCACCTCTCTTTTGTTTCAAACTCACGCCATCCGCGCAATTCGGCCGTGAAACTGGCTCGTAGTGGAGTCGGCAGCCTATTCTCTTTTCTGCACTCCCATCAGCGTATTACTCCCCCGGGCTTCCCGTGGCACCCAATCGGGCCATATTTCGAAAGCCCTTGCAAAATCACCGCCACACAGGCGAACGCTGCAGGCGATGGGCAGATGAGAGCCGCGAACGGGGAAAGGGGAAAGAAAAGGGGAAATAGGGAAGAACGTTTTGGGGGGTTTTGGGACAGCCACGTTACGCGAGTGGAGAGGGGGATCCCTGCGAGCGGGGCAGAGAGGGAGTCCTCACGCGTCGTTAACCATGCCTTGCGCAGCGCGCCGGATTTCAACGCTTGACGCGCAAATCGATTTCTAATCAACACCGCCACCACGCCGACATACGTAGAGTCGCGGACGCGTGTTCACACGCACGCACACGGACACACAATATTCGGGCCTTTCCCTCCCCAAAGTGATTACCTATGTTCCCCACAGGCCCTCCCGATTCGGTCGGACCCGCGGCTGCAATTATGTAGTCAGCCGCCAACGCCTCTCGCTCCCTATCTGCCCTTGTGTAACGTGCGCAGGCCACTGTCCGGGTTAAGCAAGATGCGTGTAACTGAAATTAGTTTTATAGCGCGCCGCGATACAATAGTACGTAGTCAAATCAGCTTGCTACAAGGTCACGCGTGCGCTAACAAGTTTTTTCTTGCGCTTTCGTTGTTTGGCGGTACGAATGCGTGGTTCCACTTTTTTTTGGAGCTGTTAACAAGCGATTAAAACGCAAAATATTAATACGCCATGGCTCTATAATCCGCCTCGGCTGTAATCGGCGCGTTCCGTATAAAAGCATGGGAAAATCAGGCCCTGGCCACTGCGCGAGCAACCTGCGCTGAAGTGTAGTTCCCGTCGTTCAATTAAGGGACAAAGATCCACGTGTCGTGTGTTAAGAGTGCTGACTGCAGAGACATAACGTTCAGACGCTCTGCTCATAGAGAGCAACCAGCCGCCGTGCAAAGCCACGGCGGTTGCGAAGCTACAGGCTTCGCAACCGAAGAAACAAAGGTTCAACGCCGGCCCTGGCAGCGTTTCTTTCTCTTCCCCAGCTCAAACGAGGCTTTATGCAAACAAAAACCAAATCCCAGTTTGCTGGGCTAGTAGCGTTTCCCCACTAAAAAACTTGGCACTCATAAAAGCGAGGAAAAGGACCAGCAGGGGAGTTCTCCTTGTCGCATCTACACTTCCCTTCATTCGTATCGTCTGGACCTCTGGCCATGCCTCCCTTCCTGGAAATGAGCACGCACGCGCGCTCACCCGAGAAATGACCCACCGGGCGTCAGAGGAAGTGGACAGACAGGTCCAGGGTGACTCCAAGATCGGCTTCCATCATCCCATCCCACGAACCTCTTAACTATACACTCACACTCGCGTACTACTGCACACAAAGAAAAACGCTACCTCCAGCCCACCACTCCCTATCCCGCACCGACGCCACGTCATGGCGGCAACTCCAGAGACACACGTTCCCAAACTTACACCACAAACACCTGTTTTTTCCCACCCAATATCCTAGCAACTGTCCAGCTTCCAAAAGCCCCACTCCCACCCTCTCAGCACTCTGTATGGGAGTGTCCGCGTCCACCAGACGGGCTCACCCCTGTACGCATCGCTACCCTCTCCTCAAAGCTGCTCTGTCCAGCACTGCCCCGCAAGACCAGCAACGACTGATCGAGCGGGCCCGCCGGATAGCGTCCGCCATTAGAGTCCTGGACTTAGGACCCCACTCATCGAGACCGCTCTTCGACCAACAAATGAGTTCAATGTTTTCACCAGCACCACCTCGAAGAGGTGCCGTTAACGTGTTGAGGCATATAGAGCAGGTACACCTCGCAGCAGCATCACTGCAAGCCCTCGATCCGTGTCTTTCGCGTATATGGAAGTCGTTCATTTTTAATGCCGAATCTTATGCGCGCGAGTGTGCGTGCGTGCTGGCTCGTTCGTTCGCGCTTGAGCGCATCTCCTCTGTCACAACAAAGAAGCACGCTTTGATAAAGGCACCGCATCTGTGCGTCTGTCTTATGCCAAACCCATGACTTAAAACTGAACGCATTGGGCAGGCCTCGCAGCCATGCCTCGTCTTTATTCTTTTTGAAGGGCTGAGGTGTGTGATGCTACGTGTCTTCTACTCAGACAGCGCGTACTCGGAACAGACTGGTGAAAGGGTATGTATCCTTCTCCCTCGTCTCACGGCATGTATACATGCCATTCCTTTATTTCCCTTCAAACGCGTCGAACGAGTGCGAACACGGGCAAAACTTGACAGCCCATTTGCCCATCGGATGCGCCTTTTGTGTGGCACACGTCTGTACTTGGCGACCATCCGTCCGCGGCATGTGCTCGGTAGCGAATAAAAGCGCTCTTTCCTCGGCGTCTTTTCTAGGCGCCTTTACGAGGTTTGCGCTGTAAAAACGACGGACGAACCTCGCGTGATCTTCGCCGCAGCCAGGACTCTTCTTACTCCGCGAGGCGGGAAAAAAGTGCGGCCGACGGTTACGACGGAAAAACAAGAGACGCGCCTCTCTCTACGCGAGCGCATAGACTCGTCGAACGTGGCATAAAACGTTGCGAAGTGAGCCGCGGCCCCTTCCTGCATATAGGCAATACGTGCGCCATCAAAAATTCTTCAGCGGCCGGGAGCTCTAGAGTCGCTGCTGCGTTGTCACTTGGCGCCTACTTTATGTGTGTTTGTGCGTCTGTGCGGACAAGAGAAAATAAAAAGAGTACTTCTCCAGCCTCTGTTTTTATGGCATGGGGGAAGCCGTTTTCCCGTTGCTGTGAATGGTGCGGGGCGTTTTGTGCGGGCTTTAATATACACGTAGTTTCATTGTCCTACGCGTGAGAACGCATTTGCTTCGCACGAGTGGTTTGATGTGCGCTTTCGTTTTTGTAAAGCGGGTGCTATACCAGAGCGTGGCTTTCTTCGTGCGTTTTTGAAATTTGGTGTAGCCATTATATGAAGCTGGAAGATACCGCCACAGAATCACACAGACACACGTGCGTGTGTTAATTTGTCGGCGCCGTGCATCTATTTATTTATTTACGGGGTTGTATTTACGTACAGCTGTATGCACTGCAGACATCTGGGGACAAAAAGAAAAAAAAAGACAGAGTTCACCTCCGATAAATCTCTTTAAATAGGAAGCATCGTTTGGTTTGGGAGAATTACTTTCACGATTACTTAGAATTGCTCGGAATGACTAATGATATATTGCAGTTACTCATTACTTGAAACTACTTTGAAGATTGCTTATGCTGTTACGAATCTCATAGAGCTCTTGCGAAATATTATTCCGCAAACCCAGCCAGCGGGTCCGCCTTGTCTTCGAAGCTGGTACCCATACGCAAAGAATGTGGCTTTCTATTAAAATTACCCACTCCGTAGCAATTAACCGCAAGACAGTTATAAGTTCGGTGAAAGCTGTCGACAAACACCGATTCATAAAATGTCTGTGCAATGTTGGTCTACTATTTGGGCGGTTACTTGCGTGTTGATAGCAACCTCTCGAAATTACCCCATCATTGCTTCGCATATCAGAGAACGTCCCCCTGTTCTGGCATACGAAACCATCCCACCGCAGCGCTTGACCTTTCAAGAAGGCGCTTATAACGTGCCATTTCGCTCGTCTAAGCCACACTTCAGTTGCGGGACCCACCAGTTCCGTACTTGTTGCTTTTTCACGGAGCTATCCCGACGCCACGGGTGATATCAGGTTTATTTTAACTACGGAGAGATCTCATTGGCGCACATGAAAAAAGAAAGGAAAGAAAAAAATCGCACCAATCCACCTTGTGAAGGTGGTTGTAAAGCGAAGCTGTAAACGACACCCACAAAGAGACAACTAAAATGCACTTAACCACACCCTTTATAACTTCAAAGAGATAGTATTTGCTAAGGTTAAACCAACGCATGATTCATGAACGGTGTCTGGTTGAGTTGTATTGGGCGCATGAGTGGACTATAATTTTTTTAATAAAATTAAGGAAGCACAAACCCGATTTTAGACGACCTCACTTCTCCTCCGTCTCCGTCACCGCCGACGGATGCGACGAGATCAGCGGCAGAGACTGAGCAAAAGTGGCATGCCATGCGTTGGTGTGAGCTTCCTTTAATTTTTACAACTTCTAGCGCATGCGCATGGTCCACACACGGCCTAGACTTGCCTTGGGCGGAGCGAACAGCGGCGCGAGAGGTCGTGTGACGCTATCGCGTGACATATTCAGCGAGAACGCAGGGGCTAAACCCGCAGATGTACTCAGTGAGTGCACCGTCTGTCTCCCCCATCTCCACGTGTGCTCGTAGCTCAACCGGTAAGACAACGGGCTCTCGCTCCGTTTCTCTATTCGTTCCAGGTTCAATTCCTGGCGGTGTCAGTAACTTCTTTTATTCGTTCGAGGGTGTTTTCTGTTGACACCAACGGTCGCAACAGAACCCTTCGGGGGTAGGGGTAAAACGATTAGCTTTTAACTTTACCATCTTTTCCTGAAGAAAGTTGAGAGAAGCACAAAAGCTTTGTGACATCAAAAGTGCGTCAGAAGGGCGGCAAAACCTTCGCTAAAAGTGCACCCAGCTTTGCTGAAAGTGCGTCCAATCAATCGTCAACCCTTCAAAGAGCCAAATCGAGAACGAACAACGAAACCATGAAACGATTTTTAGCGCCCTAAGTAAACGCATGCAAGAACGGTCTAAATGTATACCGATATGTGGTTTACGAGATAAAGGTGCACTATTGTACTCCTTCTTCATGATTGATGCGTGTATTGTCTTATCTACAACCATTTCGATTTCAAGTAACCGTTTTGACACAATGGAAGCCCGGCTTCACGCACGCGCCGTGTGTCCAAAAATCTAATCAGAGATTTTCCGTCGACCAACAGCTCTATGAAAAAAATGCATTAGTTTCCTGACAGGACGCCACCAGTCCTACTAAGAAAGCTTTCGCTTTAAAAAAAACAATAGGGGTTACTGAATGCAACGAATGCGATAGAAGGCGTCACATTCCTAGGATCACGAGTAATGCGATGGCTGCCTTTACATGTAGCGCATTAGCCTCGTGCGATGTGGCGCCATACGGTGTCAACCCAAGCGAACGAACGAGAAGAGGTCACCCGCAGGATCCCGAAGTGTGGCGCCTTGAAGCTGAAGCACGAAGTCGTCGATTACGGCAAGAGAAAACGGTGCAATATTTGAATAGAGCTTCGAAGAAGCTGTTAAACAACACCTTTCCTAAGACAATTAGTTGGCATGCTACCGCTTGGTATGCGATCACCTTCCATTCTCGTACCACTGCGAGAATCCACATCAGTTAATTAATCGAAATCAGCTGCCACTGCTTTTTTCGTAATTAGGCAACTGTGTTTTTTAATTAGTCCCTCTAATCAACTTCTAATTTCTTTGACCGCGAGGACAATCCAGATTTATCATGCAACAGCTCGTGTTTTCGCTTGTTTCGCTCCGGACAATTACACAGACAGTGGTGAATTAATATTTCGCCTCCGCAAATTCGTAAGAGCCAGCTTATAAAGCTTGGGTATCAAACTAAGCAGTGGGAATCCGGCCTCTTAACGGACGCACGCGTCCCTGCTGTTAAGGATCCAGACACATGTCCGGCGAGCGACGTGTTCGCGCGCGCGTTTTTCCCCTCTCCCAAACCTGGTCCTGTAGCCGTCAAGCGTGCTCCTCCTGGCCGTCGCCGAACCGGTTTCCAGAGTGAGCATACGCATGCGAATACGCGTGCGGATACGCGTCCCTCTCCGTTCATGTGCCCCCAGGGCGCAGCGTCGTATTGCTCCTTGCCAACCCGGATCAAAAATTTAGGAGTGCGCCCTTCATTTTCCGGTATCAACTCATTCGGAGACTTTAAAATAATTTCCGCCCGCTCTTTCACAGCTACATATCTGCAGGTGAAATCCTGCACTGGCGCCCACTTCCTGCATGTGAGGGATCTATAACGCGCAGGGGGAACACGCACATTACAGGCCTACACACGCGTATAGCCTCGGCATTGCAAGTTGGCAACGTCGTTTGAGAAAAGGCGACCCACCCGCAGCCCTCCCCAATCATCGAATTCACTCCTGGTTGAATCGAGCAGTCAATGCATCTGCGCTTTTCAGACAGACACAGCGGCTCAGTCGCATCCGGTCTAATAATAAGAATAAGCAATACTATAATATAATAGAATATAATATAATATATATAATAGTATATAATTAATATATATAATATAATCATATATAATATAATATAATTATAATGTAATATAATTTAATTATATATTAATAATATTTTCCTGATCTAAGGGTTATTGGTAGGGAAGTAAAGACATTAACCCGGCTTCTGTAGTTTTTTCGTGGAATATTTCCATTCTATTAGTAGGTTTGTTCAACCATCGGCGCGCGCTTTTTTGTGGAAAATGATGGTATATCAGACCGCGAGAAGAAAGCTTGCCCTTGCGGGACGTACGATCCCCCCCCCCCCCCCCCTTCCCACCGACACACAGCATCCTTCCTCCTCATTTGGCATCATCCAGTTCCCTCAAACATTCTGGTTTCGAACGGTCTTTACATTGTACCTCGGCCGAAAGTGTCATCCGGCTATCTTATCGAAATTTTTCGTCGTTTTATTAAACCGAAGCTGTCTTGGTCTCACTGATGCGGTGTCGTAACCGAAATGCACTACCACAAGGGACACGACGGGCGAGTAACATGATGATGGTGGATGATGATGACGATGATGATGACGGTGATTGGTGAAGAAATAAAGAAAATAAACGCTTCCCGTGATCGGAATCGAACCTAGGTCCCTCGCATTATGAAGCCGACGTCTATCCGATCGCGCCATTGTGACGTTTTTTCTTTCTTCTTTAATGCATGGAAATTTTAGGGAAAAAAAACTCAGACAAGACAATTAATATACAATATAAACCCTAACAGACAGCAAAGGGTAAGCACGTCAGTCTAACAAAGGTGGGCACCATTTCAAAACTCAGGCAAGCAAACGCACGCATCCAAAAGATGCAGCCACTCCGGTGGATCACTCTGCGCTGCATAAACGCTCCGTACCAACGCCACCTGTTCCCGAAAAATGCACTTGGTCGGCCTAGGAGGTTCACCATGCCGATCAGTCATGCGGCACTTCCACAAGCTAAACAATCCTAGGAGAACAAAAACGTCATATGGCACCCGATTCCATTGTGACACTTCTTCCTTTAATGCGACACGGTCGAAGCAGTTTGGATTTTGTAAGCATCTACTCATACTCGTAAGCTACTCTAACTTTAAACCATTTTCCCCCTTAGATGAAAAGGGCTTTGATTTTTTTTCCTTCTTTAACCAGAAGAATGGATAAGGCTTGCGTTAATTTACATAATCTGGCAGCGTAGCAACCATACCATTCTTTTGAGGTGATAATCTTAGAGCCCACGCTTGTCTACCACCATTGAAAACGCACGCGAACGACGGCAGTGAACGGGCTGACAACGAGACTATACATTTTGCTTTTTGCATGCTTCACCCTGTGACAGTGCAGCCTTGAGATGAAGTATCATTGCTGGTGAGCATAAGTCGACATTAATCTCCGTACGGAAATTCTACAGGAGCGCAGAATCAAAACCGGGCCCGTACAGGACGTCGACAGACTCAAATGCCAGCTGAACAGAGCTTCCAGCGACGAAATGCGGAAAAAAATTACAGCCCATTTCTGAATAGAAAGATGGTCAAAACGCGAAGCTGTCTCCCATGAACCCCTGAGTCAAAGTCAAAGTCAAAATCCTAACTACTTGGACCATGTCGGAATGGCGCAATCGGATAGACGTCGGCTTCTTTCTTGAGCCGCTTTATGTGCATTCGCTTAACATCTTCCTATATTTGTGAAACCCGTTGTGTAAAGTTGGCTTTCCTGCAGTACGTTATGCAGCGTCTTGATCCGAACATCAGTGAGGAATAGAAAGCTTCGCTTTAAAACTTCGGCTGCTCTTCGGCTGCGACTGAAGCAGTCGCGTTTTCGCAACATTCACATGGAGAGCTACGATCCCCGCAGCAACATTACATGCCTGGCAACACGTGGCGCGTGCCCTTCGCCAAGTACGCTCCACGAAAGCCTTTTACGCGCCCATTTCGGGGGTATTACATCAAGGACGTAACGAAATTTCGCCGGTAAGAAGACTCGCAGCAAGGCCCCGCTATACGTGTTCGCCCTATATTCCATCCGGCACCGCTCTGCCGGTAGACAGAATACTCCTTTTACGACTCCTCCCCGCCCTTTTCAATAAAACGGGCGCCGGTCATACGTATAAGAAAGAAAAAAGAAAGGTGGAGTGCTCGAAGCTCCACCGCTATAGCTACGCCTGTAGGACGAAAATAAAAAAAGCAGTAAAGCAATGCGAATGCCGCGCAACAAACGGCATCGCCAGCCACCTTTGCTCCTTTATTCGTTGATATTTTTTCAGCGGCCGGAACGGAGTGCGCGGACGAGAGACTCCTACTCAACTGGGGCAAATGCGGCCATAGGTCGCCGCGAAAACAGCGAGAGTCTGGGCCGTGTGTCGTACAGAACGGGGCCATGCCGAGAGAGACGGCGGGGGAGGAGGAGGCCACGAAGATGCACGTCTGCCGAATGCCTAATCAAGTCGAGCAGGACCGGCCGGCATCGCCCTGCATGCATCGCGGCTGAGATGTGCGCGGTAGCCCCTTACCCCCTCTCTCTCTCTCGCTCTCTCTAGGAGCTCCCCATCTCGTCTGTAGATACGGGTGCTCCCCAAACCGTGTAAGTGGAGGGTTGGGAACCGCGCCGGACGAGTTGGGATTCGGGATGCGAGACCACGGAACCCCTTCGGAGGAAGCGGCGCGCGGCAGTTATGCGTCTTGAAGCCGGAGGATGAGAAGGGTTGAACGGAGAGAGCGGCAGTGTTTCGATGCGGGTCGGCGCAACTTTCGGGCGCCGCTTAGATTTCGGCCGTTCCTGGGGCCTCGAGATTGTTATTGAAGATTTTTTTCGACAATGAACTTCGGGTCATGGAGAATGCTCCAAATTTGCCCGCAAAATCGCTTAGGCTTAAAGTCAATCTGTGAACCAGGCCAGTTCTGCTACCTTCTTAAAAGTAGTAGTAGTAGAACCTTTATTGAAGCGAAGGGCTAATGAAGAGATGCTTCAAACCTGCGCCTAAAATCGCTTGCGCTTAACGTCAATCTGCGAACACTATCAACATTTGCTGCGAACATTTTAGTACTTTCTTCAAGCTTAGTAGTATAGCAGTCCGTAATATTGATTGAGTCGAAGGTCTCTAAAGAAAATCAGCTGAAGCCCTGACGGACACAGTGATCTAATTTGACGTAACATCAACCTCCGCGGTCAAGAAGCTCAGTGGGCTCCCCCAGTTCCTAAAGAAGTTCTAAAGGGGTTATATTTATGTAGACAACGTGGACGCGCGGCATGTGTGCAACGCGTGCTTCTGAAAAAGGGCGTTCCGAGGTTTTTGTAATGTCGCATTGAGCTAGGACGGAGATTGTCGGAGATGGTAAAGGGATGAAGTACTGACGCCGGGATGTATTCTTTGCCCTCCTTAGCTTAATTCAAATTTCTAATCGTCTTCTGCAATGACTGGTTTCTATTATTCATGCAACCTATTGATTTTCTTCCTTTATGTTCCTATCATTCTCGATTTTGTTTTTTGTTTTTTCTTGTTTTCTTTGTACTAACTCCTAAACTTCTCTCACAAGGCATATAAATTAACATTAAAGGGAGAGAAAACCAATTTTTGTCGAGTAATTTTTCTTTGTTCCAAATGAAATGGCATTCCTTAAAACACCTCAATTTGAAACGATTTTGCTGATTGCGCCCTAGCACTTCAGAAAGCGCTAATTTTAGACCTGCCGGCCATACGCGTCCCGCCGAAAGGCATGCTGGCAACCATGGAAGTGAACCTTGCTGCAACACACTTTCTGCTGTACAGTGTCTAAAAATTTGTCCCCGGTGTTTAAAAACGCTGTTTAAAACGGTCTATTACGGAGTCTAAAAACTAAAAGAGATGTGGTTAAAAACTTGTCCCCCGCTAAAACAACAATAATATGCAGCCTTTCCTCTTTCTTCGTGCCGTTTTTGAATCACGCGTTGATATCGACAGAATTGTTTGGCACGTAAGGTAGTGTGACGTTTTGACACTACTTGTCGCCACCTTTCATACTTCAGTAATTTTAGTGCGAAATTAAAATTATTTACGCCTATTTTTTATTATTTATCGACCCTAAAGGCCCCTACGGGCGTTACATAGGGGTGGGGGTGAAAAATAAAACACATTGTAACATTAAAAACAGCAACACTCATGGAAATACAAACACATGGAGACAAGCCCACTCATGTCGAAATGCATTGTTGAAAAATAATAGTACACAAAAAGGGGCACAACAGTCAATCAATTTCATAAATGACAGGGTTAAAAATGACACAGGTTCAAAATTACACAAAGAGAGAACATTTAACCCATTCAACAAGTCCAAACATGACACAAACATTGGAAAATGATTTTTACATTGAGGAATAACTGTAACTCTTTGATAAATTAGTCGTGGTTCATTGGGGTGACGGTGTTACGTGGCAGCTGTCCAGTGACGAATGGCAAGTAAAAGTGGCGAGAAGAAAAATAGGTTGGTACGTGCGAATATTGGCTGGACTTTGAATGCATGATCTAAACGAGAACAAACGCGACTAGCGGGTTATATGTGCGAGACAGCAAAATAAGACTGGCTGCGGTATAGCCCATGAAAACCGATAAAAGTCTATGAAGCCGGCGTTGTTGTTGAGGTGGTAAGTCCAGGAATTTTTTTTTTTTTTCATTTCTGTTATGCTTGATGTTTGTGAGTAGCTCCTGAGAATGAATCGGGCAGCTTTATTTTGGAGTGCTTCAAGTTTATTTACGAGATACGACTGATGGGGGTTCCAGATTAGTGTTGCATGTTCTACCTTTGAACTAGTGTTTGGTAGGCCGAATCTTTGGGAATGTGTTAGCCGAATGCAGATTGCGCCTAACACATCCGAGTGATTTAGATGTTTTCCTGGTTGTTGTATCGATATGATGGTTCATGGTAAGATCAGACGTTATGTGGACCTCCAAGTAATTACCACGGTTACGGTTTGTACAGGCATACTATTAAGAAAATAGTGACGGGGCTCTGACGCGCTAGTTTTGGTAAATGTTGTGGCGTTAGTTTTGGGCACATTTACTTCCATCTGCCAATCCCGACACCATTTCGTCAGCTGATTAAGGTCTTCTTGCAAGGATGAATGAATGAATGAATGAATGAATGAATGAAGAATGAATGAATGAATGAATGAATGAATCTTGGGGGTTTTAGGGGCGAAGCACCTTAGGGGCTCGGGCTGCCGGCGTCTTATGTCGTCGTCATCGTTCGTCATCGTATTCTCATGTGGTCATGGTGCTAAAACACCGGAACGCTCGTTTTCCAAGGCCTCGTGCTAGAACCTAACGCGTACTAAAAGAACACACCGGGACACTCGTTTTCCCACGCTAGAACATTTCATTTACATGGGCGAAAACGCGTGCTAAAAGAACACACCGAGACACTCGTTTTTCGTTCGCGCTTGCTTGCTTGTTTATATTTTGCTCCGTACTCACTTCAACTTTAAAATTGCAGTTCCCTGTTTCGAATTTCCCTTCTCCTCTGTCTTCGCAATTGGGATGTCGCGTATATCAGCACGCGTCGTGTGGAAAGACAGAGACTTGCAATCTTTGAATACACTTATACACTGCATGCTTCGCCCCTCCCTAGGTTTCACGTTAGTGGAGACAGCCCGGTTTTTTTTTTTGGTAATGATATGGACGATGATGATGAGCAGTTTGGATTTCTCGCTTTCCAGAATTTTCTCGTGTTGGTCTGCAGTAGATTTGATTTATCGTTGTTGAAATTTTTTTTCTTTGGCCGCCTAGATTTCTGCGTCGCGCAGTTTAGATTGTTCTTTGTAGCGCTTCCAGCCACCAGCTAAATTAGATCGTTTGGTCATTGAATAAAGTCACTTTTTGTTATTGATCTAGCGTGGAACGTCGGTCGTAAAGCACGCGCTTTAAGTCAATTACGTGATACTGACTCTTGGAACGTACTTTTCTTTCAGTTACAGAAGCTTATCGCGAACAATTTGCCAGTTATCATTTACATTTCTGAGCGCAAGGGAAGTGAAGAACTGACCGGAAAATGATAGCAATTCAGTTTCTATAATGCCGCGGCTTGTGCGGATGTAATCAAAAATTGTTTCCTTTTTATTCTCGGTTTTGGAGCTTCGTAATGTTACCCCACAGGGTGCTACGCTGTGATCGCTGATGCTATCTAAAACACGCTTTGTTCTGTAGTCAGCACAAGATCGATTGATTTTTGTGTTTAACGCGCCGACGCAACGCAGGCGATGATGCGCGCCGTAGTGGAGGGCTCCGGATTAATTTTGACCACCTGGGGATCTTTAACGTGCGCCGAAATCTCGTACACACGGTCGTTTTTGCTTTTCGCCTCCATCAGAAAAGCGGCCGCCGCAGCCGGGAATCGAACCCGCGACCTCGTGCTCAGCAGCGCAACGCCTTAGCCACTGAGCCACCGCGGCGAGGTGTCAGCACAAGATCTAAAATTGTGTCGACACGTGTAGGCAACCTGACCATTTGACTCAGACTAAAGGACGATAACACATCGAGAAATTTTTGACATTCATTCCTTTTTGTGCTGCCATGTAGTCTGCATGACCGCCAATCAATTCCTGGGTAATTGAAGTCCCCAGCAAGAATTGTTGGGTATTTTGGGTACTTGTTTTGTATGAAACACAGTGATTCCTTTATGTGCTCAACAAATTCGGGGAAGAATCTGGCGGACGGTAGCAGGCCCCGACAGCACAACTTACAGAAGCAAATAGGTGGAGTATGACCCATAGGATCTCTATACATGAAACTGTGTCGACTAGATGGGCTTACAAATTCTTTTTCACGGCTATAATGACCCCACCACCGCGAGACACTGTTCTATCTTTGCTAAACACAGAAAAATGTTTAGCCAATGATAACTCGCAATCTCTAACATCAGAAGAAAGCCATGTTTCAGTTCCAAGCCCAATATCTACCGAACATTATTCAGTGAACCAGCAAAAGAGGTCCTGTTTATTAAATAGGCTACAAAATTCTGCCAGGAGGATTGAGGGCTTTGAACACGAACGATTTTTCAGTCACTGTTTTTTAGCAGCCATGGCGCTTGACTCCTCTTGAAGTGCCTCACTCTGTTCTATAGCAGGGGTTCCGTGCCTCGGCAGGGACACGAAAATATTAGTTACGGGGTCGAGACGGTAAAGTCGGCCATTCAAGAGAAGCTTATCAAAAAGCAACTGGTATTTTTCACCAGGTTGCTTCGTCGCGCGGGCAAAGTCTTTGAGCTGTTTTATGAGTAATTGCATTCTTGGCGAAAAGTCCTTCCTCGATCCATACACGTGGCGATTCTACGTCTTTCAGCTTCCGTGCATTCTAAATTTAAGATGTTATGTTTGTCGTTAAAGTTGAGAACTTTGACAAGGGCGGACAGAAACCCCTTGCAGTTACCATAGAAGATAAAAAGCTGGCTTTCGAATGAGCTGGATGACATGCACTCCACAAAAATCGGTTGTCTGTCCCTTTAAGCGACACCCTGCAGCCAGTTAAGAATATTTTTTCTACCTTAATGAATCGACGATATGGTATGTGCCATTTGGTATGATTTGGTGTGTGCTATTTTCTCTGAGGCTAGTCAAAATTATCCTCACCGTCAGCTATGGAGGAGAAAGAGAAAGAGATAATAAATGTTTATTAATTATACTTGGAGCCGGCCCGCTACACTTGCTTCGCTAAAAAATATTAACGAGTGAAAAAAATGGCGAAAGTTTATTTCCTTTGAATGTCGTTATCATCATCAGCAGCAGCAGCGTGTTTATCTCCACCGAAGGGGAGAGTCTACAAAAACACAAAAGCGCGAAAGGTGGCCGAAGACTTTGGAAGCAAACAGGACCGGACAAGTGCAGCGCTTGCCCTGTCTTGTCCTTCGTCCTTCAAGCGCTTGCCCTGCCCTCCGCTGTCCTGTCCTGTGCTTTCCTGTCCTGTCCTGTCCTTCCTTCCTTCCTTCCTTCCTTCCTTCCTCCTTCCTTCATGAATGAATGAATGAATGAATGAATGAATGAATGAATGAATGAATGAATGAATGAATGAATGAATGAGATCCAGGGCGGAGGTTTCCAAATCCCATGTTCCTTTTTACGAGGAATGTTCTCTCTATCTGTTGCAGGGAAAGAAGTCAGTAGAACATACTTTTTTCCGTTTGTAGGACGCTCCACTTTGGCCCCACTGATGCGCGAATTCTTTTTTCTATGCAGCCTGCAAACTATGTGGTCCTCACGTCAACTGTATCTGAGCCCATACGTGGTGTTTGTGCATGCATGTAGGCGTACAGGCATGCGCTGAACACTCACTGGCTCTCTCCTCAGCGCTCTACGTCCCCTCCCCAGCCCCTAAAGCAAAAACGCGCCCATTAAAAGAAAGTAAAAGCACAGAGTGAGACGATCGACTTGGCTTGAATGACACCGCTGCTCTAACCCCTCGCTCATTCTGAACAAGCGCACATCCATTGCACAGCACATACCCCGATATACAGGGGGTCTCTATACATGAACTCGACACATCTTGAAGACAAACCACAGGGTATCCCCGTCGCCCTTGTTTTCTCGCGAGGAAATCGTTCATATCCGGCTTTTCCCGGCCTTCTTATCTCCTCTGCCGGTCACAAAGGTGAAGCCGCATTTCTTTTTCGGGTATGGCGCGAGTAAGTTGTGTTCTCTCTCCCGGTAATTACGTATTCACCAGCAGAGAGGCGTGGGGAGCGGGTGGATTTGACGTAATTTCTCTCGCGCGTGAACCTGTCCCCTGCTCTCGGTGGTGGACTCTCTTCACGCATACGTGCCGTGCCCTTCACGACAAAATGGCGGGTCGGAAGTGCGTTCCAAGGTAGTGCACCCCCTCCGGCAGAATGACCGGCGGACTTGTTTCTCGTCGGCAACGGGGGCCCTTTACACGTTAGGCCTGCTTAGAACGGGGACGTGCTCTTTAGCTACAGGCTGCCACCGTGGGCGGGAACAGCTTTGGAGGATCAATTCTGTAAGCGCTCCAGGCACGTGCGCACTCTTTTGTTCTTGTTGTTCTTGTTATCTTAACTTCCCGAAAAAAATTGCAGAAACTCTCAAATGGGAATAGTCTGATAAATGCGTAAGCCACTCCGCTACGCACCGAGACCATTTGAAGTCGGCTTCGCTACTGAATGAAGATGCAATGCTAGAAATACATTATGAAAGGAAAGAATAGGTAGCCTTAATGCAAGTACGAAGGTTAGAAACCTCTACAAGACCACAGGTGTCCCTATGGAGAGCAGAACACCGAACGCATTTAAAGACGGCTCACTAGTATACACAAATGCCTTTCTGGGAAGACTTTCTTTAGGTACAAGATACGATGTCTGATATCGAACTAGGAAGCGTCTAGAGACTTCTGTTAAATATTTTTCATAGGATCTCATGCGTGTCTATAAAGCGCTGTACACGGAGTTCTTTTAAAGTCGGCTGCACCAATAGACACGAGCTGCATTGCCAAGACTACACTTTCTACGGGCAATATAAGCGGTCGTGCATGAAAATAGAGCCTTTTATTCATAGAATTTTTGCCTGTGGCGAAACTGTGACCCATTAATCATTACGCACGGATCGACAAATTCCCTCATTGAGTCCGCACACGAAATGTAAATAACTCGAGTTTCAAATTTTCAACGTTGGCCTAACAAAAAAGCAATGCTAGTAGATGATCAAAACTGTTTCAAACTAGGGATTTACGGTGCCCAAGCTACCCCCTGGGCTGCGAGAAGCACCGTAGCGTAGGGCTACGCATCAATTTACACTTCTCGGAAATCTTTAACGTGCGCAAAATTTGATACTCGGGCACTTTCATGTTTCGTATTTACCAAAAAAAAAAAAACGATCCGCGTGACCGGGGCTCGAACCAACGATTTCATCACCATTATACCACAGCACCTTAGCCACTGATCCACAACGGTGAGAATCAAAAGACAAAAGCACATTGAAAAACTGGGCTCATACAACGAATTGTATATTCTATTCCGGCCTCGCGTTAAGTAATAAAGACTTCAAGAAAGTTGCTTACTATTTCAAATCGCATATGTTGCGGAGCTGCAGCTGGCAACCAGTGAAACAGTACTGAAACTCTATGAGTATTGTTATTACGTCGGTGCGCCAGTTCTAGTAGTCTTAACGTGAAACCAGTGAGGTAATCACCGCTAACATAGGCTCGTGACTGCTTATTTCCCATCTAAACAGAGATGCGGCTACACACCGAATTCAATCACAGAAAAGGGAGCTGTGGACGATTGCGTAATGACGCGTCATTCTGCTTCTCGGACGCTTGCAACAGCACCTTGCACGACAATGCACGCACCAGACAAGCCGCCGAAATCACTAAACGCCAGCGTGCGTGCCGACAGCAGGTCCGAGAATCCCGTCTGGTTCCTTCTCATCATGCAGACACACATTACAACACCGCGGGTCAGACACGAGCAAAGTCAATTTGACAAAGCATATATGCATCCGTCGAGCACTGCGTTCCATTGGCCAACATGCATTCAGCGAGCGGCGGCCAAGCTTTCATCCATATCGGCCGAATTTATTCTGTGTGCTTGTATGCATGCACGCGTGCGTGTCTCGATGCTTCCCGAAAAATGGCGAACACACCGGCCTTCATAAGAGCAGGAAGCTCGGGTCGATTTTGACGCCCGGTACAGGCAAAATGCATTAGGTTTTGGCCCGTAGTGGAGTGCCTTGCGTAACAGAGGCAAGCAGCTCTCGTCCAAGAGGCGAAGGCAGGAAAGGAGAAACAGGCTCGGACAGGACGCCCGCAGGCTGCAGCTGCCTGACAAACGCTGCTGGAGTGTTGACACTCTTTATTACTGTCATCGCTGTGCTGCCTCCACGCGCGCCCAACAAGTGCCGCCTTTCGTCTGCTGGCCCCTGGCTGCGGTAGACACGTGTTATTTCCTCGAGCTGGGATATTCACAACGCATCCACGAAATAATTGGTACGTTTGTCCGGTCTCACCACTGCGTTTTGCAGAACAAAATGTACGTGCTGTGAATTTGGAAGCCTTATAGGTTTCCCCTAGGATACGTATCGAATACTTCTTTATCTTTACTGCTACATTATGTTTGCGTCTCTCTTTTGGCTTTCGTTTCTATGGCTTCTGATGGAGGCGAAAAGCAAAAACGCCCGTGTGTACGAGATTTCGGCGCACCTTAAAGATCCCCAGGTGCTCAAAATTAACCCGGAGCCCTCCACTACGGCGCGCCTCATCGCCTGCGTTGCGTCGGCGCGTTAAACCCCACAATCAATCAATAAAAATACATAAAAATCAATCAATCAATCAATCAATCAATCAATCAATCAATCAATCAATCAATCAATCGTTTCTATTTTTTGCGCGGATCATTTTGACAGGGAGAACGGCTACACTTTGCAAAGTTATCCGTGGCTGGTGATCACCTGCTCTACTCACGTGACGTCACGCTCACCTGCCACGCGACCCTTGTTCCGTCGCTGATAATTTGCAGAGGTAGCGCGGTAATAACGCATTCGGCTCCTACTGTGAAGACTCTAGTTTATTTGCTGGTCATCACACCATGCTTGAGATATCCTTTTACATCGCATTCGCACTTCTCCCCTACTGAGTCTTATAGAATGCATATAGATAATGTAAAAAGTATTAATTACAAGTATTAGTCGTGCGCGCAGGCAACACCACAAACACATTGCGCGCCTCAAAGGAAATCGTAGGTGAAAGGTGCATCATATTTCACGGCCGTCGAAGCTTTTGTAATTCAAATCGTAAATAGTCCTACCCTATCAGAAGCCGAGTCCACTTGCTTTTGTATAACGGTAATTTCTAAACTTCTGTAGCGTCTGCGGAATCGAATGGGTCTGCCGTGAAAGCTTTCATAGTACGTTTCTGAGTTCATCTTCAAGCATGCTAATTATGGCATCAGTTCCCGTTACACGAGCAAACCCGTCATCAGGTTAACTGGCATAGTTCGACGCTCATTCTTGTCGCGTCCCATCTTGACCTCGTCCACCAAACTACGCCGTGCTTTTATAAACCTGTGCATCCTTTATAAGCATCCAGAGCTCAAGCCAATGCACACTGTAAGGTTTGGATATACATCTCGCACACCCACGTGATTAGCATCACTGGCTGCTCAGGTTATACCATCACCTATCACCTTCTGATCCGCTTGTGAGCAGAACAGTTTATTCTATACTACGTTCTACTTCAACCGGCGACTTCAGCCTTGTGCTGTAGTGCGCAACTCACCGCGAAAGGTAACATTGCAGGAATTGCTAGCAGTTCCCCATCCCTATAGTGTGCCAGACCCCGAAGAAGCTCCCACGAATAATGAAGCCTAAATCATTTCAAATCCGATTTTATTTTCCTGAATTGAACCCAGCTAAGAACAATTTGGAGGCCGATGCATGGTTTGTGATGACAAGAAAGCTAAGGCATCATTCCAGTGCCCCGCCAGATCGTTTTTTTTTTATTCATACATTCGTTATTACTAAGGCGAGGAACCAAAGCTCACAAAAAAAATACGGTTAGGTAACCCGAGAAACTAGGTTACATAGTTGCTTACTTACATCTGTAGGTTAAAATTTCCCAGGCGTTTTCACTGACATAACGACTCATTGCTTGGTTTTTTTGTTTTTTTTTGTTTTGTTTTTGTGACGAAAAGGCGCCAATCATGTGATGTTGATAGCTATAGCTATCAACCATCACATTCCTGTCGTCTTTTCATGCGAGCTTTGCGAGCATATATGCGGACATTTATGTACATTGTTGTATATAATCGTATTATCCCACTGGGGAAGCCCACGGAGCTTTAAAAAAACTACGCACTGACATGTATACATGATTGCAATACTAAGGCTTGACTTTAAGCCAGTTGGGCACTCATTGCTAGAAAACACGGCGCAGGAAACTGGGACGCAGTGGACAGCCACAACCACCGTGGTAATCTCTCTACTGCGTTCCGGTTTTCTGGGCTGTTTTTTTTTTTTTTTAACCATGATTAGAGTTTCATTAAGCTTATGGTGCATGCGGTTGGCCTTCGATTATCAAGGTATTTTCCTATTTCCCCTTTGCTTAAAAATGCCTTTATTCTAGTCAATTCGGAAAATGGACTTAACGGAACAAACCTTCTCTTTTCATGTCAACGATGGACGTCAGTGTAAAGCTTTGTGTAGTAAAGTACGCTGTAACGTTAATCTAAAGCACGGAGTAAAGCACGGAGTAAAGCGCAGCTTCGATCAAAGCGTGAAGTGAAGCCCGGCGACGGCGCCGAGGCTTATTTCTTCGTCCCTCAAGCAGCATTTGCCGAAAACAAGAAGTTGGCTCAATCCTTTGATCCCGGAAGACCCGCAGAAAACAGAAAATTAAGGAAGATCTTAGGAGAGATATACTCATCCCAAAAAGGGGAACAGCGAATCTCCCCAAGGATTTGCCTTCTTGACGTGTGAACGCTGACAGAGATATATAACCTCCGCTGTACTCGACGCACCGCTGCGATTCACAACGTGTTCTCTTCTTTTTTTTTTTTTTCTTTGTCCTCGTGTTTTCTGTGGCTCGGAGCAAGCGCTTGTAGCGTAAATAACATGAGTCGCATCAAAATTTGCAACAAAGCCACGGGCGAATTCCAAAGCACCATCACCAAAAAGCACGCAACGAACAAATCCACAGGTTTCGGCCAATAAAGGGAAGTCAAAAGTAACGTCAAAAGTATTGGCCCCGAGAGAAAGGTACGAATTCAAAAAAGCGGGAAATTCAAAAGCGGAGTCTTCGGGGGAAGGCGCAACGAAACTCGAGAGCGTGCAAGTTAAGCAACTACCGTAGTAGCCTTATTTGCCGCCTCGCGGTAAAGAGGGCAGGGCCGCTGGGATTCACGGTCGTGAACGAGGCGACGCTACCGTACCGGCTCCTCCTTTGACCCGTGAACTCCTCTTCGCCCTCTTCCTCTTCATTCTCGTCGTCTGTCGTCTTCACCGGTCCCCCTGGGAATTCGCGGGACAGTTTAGCGCTTCCTACAGCTAGCTCTGCGTTCGAAGAGATGTTTTCTGTTTTCTTCATCCCAGCCGTTGTTTGGCTAGTTCTCTAGAGTTTGCCTTCATTCGCATTTTTTTTTTTTGTCTATCGGTTTTAGCATCCTCTATATTTTCTTTTTCCCCCTGAAAAGCCCGAGTCACGACGGGATGCTTACACGAAAAAGCACCGCGCGTCTCGAATTTGGCGCGCCTTTCTTCCTCTGTTTACGACCAGCCCAAAGTGGGCGAACACGGATCTGAAGAGCGTTTGCTTTTGTACATAAGCGTCCCCCCTCTTTTTTTTTTTTCTCTCCCTGCGTCGTGCGCGCGCTTTCGCGTCGTATATGCCCCTGCATTTCTTTTATTACGGGACATCCACAGTTGCTGCCGCACTCGCCAGCTCCCCGTCGTTGTCAATAAATGCGCTGGCGGCCTCCAGGGCTGCCCCCTCCCCCCAACCCTCTTCATCTCCCGGAGCGGAAGCCTAATCAGATCTGTTCCGAATCACTACTTGCAATGTTTCTCCGTTGGACGACTGTGCGGCCTCCTGTAAAGAACCCAAAGTAGATTTGCTGTCCCATACGTTCAGTTTTCTCTTGCTGACCCTTGCTTGGCTGTATGATTGCAGGAAGAGGTAAAACAATGTCAACGACAATAAACTGAAAATAGGAGCGATACTACGGCGGCAAAATATCTGCCAGTGTTTCGCTCCGGCGCTTTCCCTCTTTTGTAACATCTCGGATACATAGTACGCGACCATGCAGCGAAGTTCAAGGGCAAGGGAGATGCATCAGCTATGACGAAACGGGTTTCGGTTCAGTGGCCTCACGTAGAGTGAGAACCAATGCGAATTCGCAGCACCCAAAACACAGTATCCATTACAGTGTTAATGCATAGTAATGTAACAGCAAAAATGCTGAGATTTCTTTTTCCAGATTCGTGGAGGTATACATCAACTTACTGAGATAACAAATTCCATAAAAACATCGGTTGGGAACATTTCCGGGGCTTTCTGAAAAAAAAAAAAAAAAAAACGAGGATCTTTTTGACACGTTTCCAAAGTGTTTGAAGTTTGGTTAACATTGCAGAGAATTGATGCGTGTTTTCGACGTGCTCGACTTGTTGAAGTCAAAGAGATTGCAGCAGGGAGATTACACAGGGCCTAAGTATAATATTAAAGGATACCCGCGTCTCCACTATTCTCGTTCCGCATCAGTATAGGGCTCCTGCGCTGGAGTTCTGTGACATGCAGCGCACCCTCGTGTCCGACGCGTCTGGGTAGTACAAAAGAAGACCCTCGCCGCCCTCTATGTGTTTTCAATTACAAGTCAGAGCGAAAGTTGGCTGCACTTACAGTTTAATCGTCGTTGTTGCGCGTTTAAGTGACTGCATACTGAATGAAATAGCTCTTAAAGTGGTTGCGGAGGCTAAACAAAGTAATATACGCTAAAACAAGCCGATTTATCCTCTTTCTTTTGAGCGAGCTGTCGTGATCGTCGGGGCGTGGGACAGTATCGCCACGTCTAGTGGTCTAACTTCCTGACGATAATTGTCGTTCTTTCTTCTTGCGTGGGGTCGACAAAGGAAAGTTTCCTTTGTACTTCAAGGGTCGTCGCAAACAATCTGAACGCGGTCACGCCAGTTTTGTCATCAAATTTATTTATTTATTCCTTCATTTTACCCTCAGGGCCATGGGCATTGAAGAGGGGAGTGGACTATTACAAGATGTACAAACATATGAATACAGTGCATGTGTTCAAATGCAAAAACATAGATTGTCCTGATTTTTGTATTACAGTTGCGAATGCCTTTATAGCGACCCCAAAACCACCGCCGGGCGGAGGCTGAGTCAGCGTTCCTCCTTTCCTCCCTAGCAACGGCGTGGAGCGGAGAGGAGCGTCGGTAGCAACGGCGCGGTGAGGACTTCACCACCGTGAACGCGCTCGCTCCGCATCTCCTCGCGTGGCTGCGCGCCGCTACCCGCGCCGTGAACGTCATGGTATGGACGCACAGCGGCCTCTCTCCCCACAGCTGCCGCGCGACTCTCTCTAACACCTTTGACGTCACACCTCTCTAATTCTCCCCCTCGCTCGGCCTGCAGCTGCAGTGCGACGCTGTCCCTCTCCCTTGCGCTCGCCTCCTCTCTCAGCCACCTGGCTCGGCGCGCTCGGCGCGGCGTACCCCCCTATATATGCAGCGATAAACTGCCAGACTCCGTGGGTCGGCTCGCGCGCGCTCACGGGCGAATGCCAACGGATTTTAACTTTACTCCCCCTCATAGCATCACCCCGTGCATTCGCACTTAACCATGTTCACCCTCGGGGAAATGCTTGGGAGTTTTTTTTTATTTATTTACTTACACACACACACACACGCACGCACGCACGCACACACACACACACACACGCACGCACAGGCACACACACACACACGCACGCACGCACAGGCACACGCGCACACGCACACGCACACACGCGCACGCGCACACATACATACATACCGTAAAGGCCCCGAGGGGCATTACAAAGGGGGAATTTACACAATCATTATTAAAAACACATACAAGGGAGAAAAGGCATGCGCAGGAAGCAGAACATCGGGGCGAACTTGAACGGTAACATGGCGGGTTTAAATTGGGTCTAAGTCGTGTATATTCAAGTCACTTTCAACATTGGACAATTGCTTACAATAAATGCACAGTTCTTGACTCGAGATAGTCAAAAAAGGCTTTCTGAAAGGAAGCAGGTTCCCTTATTGCCACAATGCATTCTGGCAACGCATTCCATTCTTTGATTGACAATAAAAGGGGAGAAGTTTGATACTTGACTGTTCTTGCGAAGATGGGCGAAACCTTGTGAATGCGATCAACACGCGTGGAAATGTGATGCGCAGGAAGAATGTGCGTAGCCGCGAATGAAGAATCACCAAAATATAAAGAGTGAAAAAAGAACAAACGTAAAAACTTGCGTCTAGTGTCAAGGTTTAAAAGATTGAGTGTGCGTTTTAAAAGGGAAACACTGTTTAATGATGAGTAGGAAGATAAAATAAACCTGGCAGCCTTATTCTGAACTGATTCGAGGCGCTTGGTCATAGTAAAGCTATTTGGATGCCATATGATTGATGCATACTCTAAAGATATCCTTATCGGGGAAGTACAAGCATGCATTTTCGTTTTAGCGTTTGGGAGTGATTGTCGGTGTTTAAGAAGGCCTAACTTTTCAAAGGAATTTTTGGTTATATAATCTACGTGCGTATCCCAAGCCAAGTCAAGCGTGAAAAAGCCACCCAGATATTTAAAACAGTCAACTTGTTCGATCTGAAGGTTGTCAATCGTATAAGAATTCCGGCGCGTGTTGGCGAGCGTAGAAAAGGAAATATGCTTTGTTTTTCTACATTAATTTCCATCTGCCATCGATGGCACCACTCGGTCATCTTGATTAGGTTGGCTTGCAAAGCATTTACATCGTCATGAGAAGTTATTTGCCTATAAACGACGTTATCGTCTGCGAAGAGTCTTATTGTTGAGCCAATGTTTGCCGCGATATCATTTATTTAAACTAAAAAAAAAGAGGCCCAAGTACAATGTTAGCTAATGCTCGATGAAACAGGTGATTATCGTGTATGGAAACAATATCGTCGGGAAGGCGGTTCCACTCTCGGAATGTTTTGGGAATGAAGGACACAGCAAAATGTTTCCTGTTAGATAAATCAACTCCAACTTTAGGATTATGGTCAATTCGACGGGATATCTACTGAGGTTAGAAGGGTTAGAAGGCGACACAAGAACAGAGAATCGATCACATCAAGTTGAATTGTCCCCCATCTTCACACGTCACCAGATTCTTGTCAAATATTATTGGCAACTCGCTGAATTTTTTTCTCTTTCCCTTCAAAGCCCCCCTACCCCTCCCACCCGATTTGCCGTCCAGCCCTCCACCGTGTTATCTTCATGCAACTCAACCCTACACTTCAAAACGCTGCTGGCCCTTATTCTAGTCTACTAAGTGCGAACTGGGAATATCTGATGGCAGAGAGTAATTAAATAAAGTGAGAGCAAACAAGGAAACAGAACGGCCACCCAGTTGGCCCGACCACTTTGTTTCACGGCCACTACTTTCGGAATTCCAAAACAGATTTTACGCTTCTGAAGCTAGCTGCATTTTGTCACTGAGCCACACAATAAAACGACATGTTAGCGCTGTACCGTGTATTCTTAAATGCGACGCAAACCAGCAGCGTTTAATGAAAGTGCCCGCAAGAGTGCGCAAAAGCACGGCGCACTGCAGCAAACGAGCCTGCGGTCCGCCAGACTCGCTGAGTTTTACGCGCGATCATCGCCGATTGCGTTATCTTCTTTTTTTGATCGGCTGTTGTTGAAAAGCCCTTGTCACCAAGCGTATTAGTTCAAACAAGAAGTTTTCACTTCAAATTTCACTTCATGCGAACATCGATCGGTGAACCTGCGAGTTGCAGAGCGCCGTTACCGTCCCAACACTTTCGTCGACGCTGTAAACGTATTTAGCGCTGCAGAGCTTTTTCTCGTAATGCCAAAGTTGTTCACCGGGGATGGGCTGGAGACCATGTCACAAAACAATCGGGAGTATCGAGCTCTTTTTGCTTCCGTCAACACGGGATCCTATGGGACCCCGCAACTTTGTACTATCCGGAAGTACTGCCCGGAAGCCGGTTGCGCAGCGCCCCCTGGGCAGCGCAGGAGTATTTCGCCGCTGTGCTCAGCACCGGCACTCCGCCCAGTAATCAATCGACCTGTTACCTTGTACTCCTGCTCTAGCAGGAGCTTAGTCATTGCTAGAACCCACAACTACAACTGCCTCTTCATCTCTGTCGAGATTAAGGCCCCTTCGCTGCGTTTCCTCCGGAAGTATTTCTGTGGCGGGGGGCTTAGATTCATACTTTGCTCGTGTCAGCGTATCAGCGGCATCAAAAGGCATTGCTGGTGCACCAGCTGCCGCTTCACTGCACTTCGCGGCAGTGATTGACATTACTGGCAATGACGTCACAACGACAATGGACAGCAAGAATGACGGCAAACTTTTTATTCCCCAGCTTTACAAGACATTGAGCCACCCTGCTTCGAAATAAACAATATTTATAATTTCCAGGTTCACTGTAGCACGAGATTTGGAATTCCTGCGCTACAGAGTTCCGTACTAACACATGCAAAATAGAGAGACATTTGTAGCTGTAGTTGCGTGCCTTCATGGGAGGTGCCAGAAAAGTTGGCAATGTTCAATATTTGGTCTAATTTGCAACATGACTTTTTGTGGCTCGTGACGATAAAGGCAACAAGAGCTCAGCCATTTAGTGGCGAAGCACCTTAGAGGCTCGGGCTGTCAGCGTCTCCTGTCGTCGTCTCATTTCGTCACGGTGAATCAAGTTGCCAAACGATGGTCAAAAAACAAGTGTGTAATGAATAAAACTGGTTCAAAATAGGCTAACATAAATTAAACTAATCCAAAATACAGAAATAATTAATTAGAATTTAATTGCATTAATAATAGAAATTTGTTCATTCCTTCTCGAAATTAATTTCAATCGCCAGGTTTTTTTTAAGGGGGGCGGGGGGGTGGGGGTACTGTAAATCATACTTCTTAGCATGCGGCGGCGCGTGACATGAAGACAACTTACGGCCAGCCTGTCTCTCATTTAATTGCTTAAAAATCCGGTTCAACGCAAAAGAGAGCGCCACCACCCAGCAAGCGCGCGACTGCTCCTCCCACCGGCGCTTCTTCGGCGCCCAGTCAGCGTGCGCCGTGTGGCAAAAGAAAGACTTACAATCTTTAAGTACACTTGTACACTGCGTGCGTCGCCCCTTCCCAGGTTTCACGTCAGTGGAGATAGCCTTGGATTTTTTTACCCGCAGATCGTCTCCGGCGACGCAACAATCCTTGGACAACCATTATCAGCGTATAAAAAATCCTTTAAAATGTGCGCAGCTTGCACCAGTGGTGCAAGGCTGGAGAAACAGCAGAGCTGCGTGTCGACCTAGCCTCTCCCCAGACTGACGGCGGATCCCAGGAGAGAGGGAGCAGCCGGACACCAGCAGTGCATGCCTTTTCGGGCGGCACTGTAAATCCTAGGCCATTAAAGTATGTACAGTGTTTTATGCAGTATCAATCGTCATTATCCATTTCGTCGCCGTCGTCAGACGGCACTGCCGCGTAGGGCAAATCATCTTACAGCGTGTCCTCGCCTGCTAGACCTTTACTTCTTCGTCAGCTGGTGCGGTGGCCTAATCGACACTCTGCTCGTCGTTCACTGCGCGTTCAGGCCCTCTCCAAGCAACTTCATTTTCTGCTTGCTCACTGTTCCGTCGTCTACTTTACTGACACCGGCAACATCCCCTAAAATTCAGCAGGCACGGTTTTTTTTCCTCCAATTCCCCTCTTATGATACTGCCTCGGTTCCTTTTCTTTCCCCACCTAATTCAAACTCCATCGAAGAATACGCCATTGCCATTGCAATAGAGCTCGCTACTCTCCCCGTCCCTACCACCACGTCAGTATACATTTTCTCCTAATGCCAATCTCCTAATTCTCCTAATGCCTCTCCCATTGACCTCCAACCACTCCTGTCCTGTGCCAATCGAGTCTACTGTTAACCCCCGAAATTCTGTATTTCCTCCCTCCATCGTGTTTCCAATCAGTCCTTCGTAATTTCGCTCACCATGATACCCACCCATATCCCACTGATTTCGTTACTTCAATACTTGCTTCGAATTCTCGGCACGTTTCATACCGGTTCGGGTTTCTGGACACGCTGGCATGGACGGCAACGCGCTAGCAAACGCGCTAACCCGAATAACCTTCCCGGGTTCACCCATAACCTTCCCGGGTCCTTCCCAGTACTACCCGCTGACGGTTCGCATTCAGCACCCCGCTTCCCGCCGTGATCACTTACACGCCCAGCGCCTATCACGCACCCTGTACCCACCCCTCAGTTCTCGTCTAACTCGTGAGGCTGCGTGCCTCATTCGGCAGGCTCGAACCTCTTGACTCCCCTCCCATTACAACGTTTACCGCATCTATCGGAGTCCTGGCCATTTTTCCTGTCCCACCTGTTCTTCCTACCCCATGCATCCCTCATTCTCACTGGGAATGCACCCCACCGTATCTTGCCCATACCTCGCCTCGATTACTTTCTTAAAGCTCTGGCTGTCTCCACCGCCGACAGCGAACATCCAGGCTGCCCAGGAAGCTCTCTATGAACATGTGAAACGGATCCGAATGACATTTTTCCAGCGCTACCTGCACCTGGTGAATTGAAGACTGTAATCAGGACCTGGACCTAGGTTCTGGGGCCAATAAAGTTTGTTCTCGCTCTCCACGAGTGGATTGTGAAGAGATGGCTTGACAGACTCGGCATCATTTTCTTTCGCGCGGCGGACCCGTGGCGCGTTCGTCACTACACGACGGCGACGACGACGGCGGGAGCCCCTCACGTGGCGCAAGCCCATGCGCAAGTCTGGACGACGCCGGGCGCTCCACACGAGGAGAACGCTCACGTGCGCTCGGTATTTTTTATGCTAAGGCCACTGCACGAATCTCCTACCGGGCGCCCGTTTTTTTCTTTGTATATTTTTTTTTTTTGCGGACGCCAGCAGACCAAGCTCAAGCTTAAACAGCTCTGCTGTTAAAAGCAGTCTTGGGCATCAACTAGTTACTAGTAACGCGTTACCGGCAACTAGTAACTTTTAAAGCGAAGCTTTGTACCTCTACCAGCCAATGGTTCTGTCGCGACCGTAGGCGTCAACAGAAAACTTCCGCGAGCAAATAAAAAAATTACTGGCTCCGCCAGGAATCTAACCTGAACCGAACAGAGAAACGGAGCGTTCGTCTGTTGTATCGCCAATTGAACTACGAGCGCATGCGGGGTCGTGGGAGACAGGCGGGTATACTACTGAGCACAGCTGCGGGTTTACCACCGGCGTCCTTGCTGAATTCCACGTGATAGCGTCACGCGACCTCTTGCGCCGCTGCGCGCTCTGCCCACGGCACGTGTAGCAGCCATATGCGCGCCTTGCGCATGCGCTAGGAGTTAGTAAAAAATAATGAAAGCTGACACCAACGCATGGCATCTCATTTCTCCTCCGTCTCTGCAACCGATCTATGTATTACTTGCATTTCGCATATGTAATAGACAGCTCAGTGATCGATTCGTACGAAACAAACCAGAAACAGTTGCAATTGTGTTTGTCGCATTCGACCCCCAGGTGTTACGCAGCTGCTCAGCTGCTACAAAATATAACTGCGGTGAAAACGCGAAGTCTGAGTGTGTATCACACCGATCATAAGGCCGTTCTGAACGTCGTGCTGAAGTGAAATAATAAGCCACATGTTACAGGTACAGTGTAACGTGTGATTAACGCAGGCTGGCCGTATAGTCACCGGTTATAGGTGGTGTATAAAGCTTCGCCTCCCAAGCACCTCCACAGGGTGGATTGGCCCACACTTTTTTCAGTAACTTGTAACTGTAACTAGTTACGTTTAAATCAGAGAAACTTGTGGCTGTAACACTGTTACGTTTTTACACAGCAACTGTAACAAGAAATACTGTTACAGCTACTTCTTTTTTCGCAAAAAAATATCCAGCAGCAGCATTCGTTAAAGGCGTACGTACAGTTCTCGTTCTACACTTTTTCGACCTTTCTTCTATGGCATATTCTCTCCACCTTTCATCTTTCCAGAACACGGCTCCCGTCGCACTTTAGGGGAAGAGGCCGCTAGACTTTAAACAGAAATTCTCCGGATAGAGAGTAAGTGGCTTGTCTTCTAGAGCACTCCGTATACAGAGTTTTATTCACTCCTCGAATAGGGAGTATTTCATAAACTCCCCTAGGGGAGAGAGATTTTTCAGATAATCCTCCTATAGGAGTATTATCTTCCCTGCAGGAGACCGAGAGGTCTGAGGAAGTTTTTTAAGGTGATTTGTTAAATATATCATTTAAGGGAGATAAGTGTTTATTGAGCTGATAATATTTACTTCTCCATGTAAATATTATCCGCTCAATAAACACTTCTCTTTCTTAAATATATTCGGTTGTTCTGAGTCGAGCGGAAACAAGAATAAAAAAACTGGCAATTGGACCCCCGAAAAAGAGAAGCTCTCGGATGACAACTTTTAGAAACAACCCACCCTAAGTTACAATAAATTTTGCAAATGAATTCCCCGACACCATGGGTGCGTCAACAAAAAAAGTTGACGCAACAAAATGAGACGTGCACAACTATTGTTGTTGTTGAATTTCAATGTGCCGGCCTTTTAAAATTTTCTCCGCTTAGGATTTTACCAGCTGCAATTTTGGCTACATCCATATTAAATAAATTCTATCACTTGGCTTGTGATAGCAGCGGAAAAGTAACGCCGTTACTTTTCACACTACTATAACTGTAACTATTGAAGTACATCATAAAGAATACGCTGACCACAAGAGAAAATAAAACAATGACGTTTCGACACCCCGAACGGGAGCCTTGTTCACACTCTCGTCTAACTGTGAAGAAGGCTCCCGTTCGGGGTGCCGAAACGTCATTGTTTTATTTTCTCTTGTGGTCGGCGTATTCTTTATGATGTACTTCAATGTCATTCCCGACCAGATGGGCGTCCGTCGAAGCCTCGATTTCGTAACTGTAACTAGTTACTTTTGGAAACTTTGTAACTGTAACTGTAACAGAGTTACTTAATTGGCTTAGGTAACTGTAACTGCGACACTGTTACTTTCTACTGGTAACGTGCCCATGAGTGGTTAAAAGTAAACAGAGTTGCTACCAGTGTGAAATCTAATGAAACAGCGGAGTTGTGGGTTGTCTTTCCGAATATTCTCTAACTCCCGCTTCTTTTTTGTGCGTAATGTCAGAGCCGTCCTAGCAGCTAATTTTCATATAATGTTTCCAGCTAGTTCCGGTAAACCAAGTTACAGCCGCTTTCTGTAACAGTACTCCTTCCCTGGATGGCCATGTACTGATAGCAGACAGTAATTCTGTAACGTTTACAAATTCACTGTGAAGTAAATTGAAGTCGGCTTAATGGTAGAGCCGTCTTAGTGACTAATCGTCATATATTTTGTTTTAAGACACTTGCGGTAATAAAGAGTTAGAGCCGTTTTCTGCAATCATACCCCCTCCGTAGATCGCCAAGCTTCACTGCGCAACAGGCAATGTGAAAAAGCCAGCTTTCAAAAACCAAACTTACACCGATTTCTTGTGCTTCACCTCTATACACAAATGCTTTGCTAGGAGACATTTTTGGGAGGGCGATATAAGCCGTTTAATACCAAAACATGAAGGCCCGGGGCCTTTTGTTTATTTTTATGAATTTTTCTATACTGGAAGCCGACTTTCGCGAGGCGAATAAACCTGCTCCTCAGAGAGCGTGACACGATACTAAGAGAGGTTTGCGGCAAGGCCAGCGCTAGAAACACTTCGCTGTTAAAAACTACAAAAAAGCTCGGCCTCCATATTTTGATGCGACGGCTTATATTGCCTATAACAAACTATTCCTGCTAATATAATTGTGTTCGAAGGTGAAGCCGACCTTTCCGGAAATATCGGTGTAAGCCTGGTTTTTGTAAGCCGGCTCGGCATCAAACCTCAGCGTCAAAGTTCTGACACATAACAGACACTTTTCTAGCAGGTGACGTTTAAGTGGCATTCAATTTCCTTGCGGTAGCCCTACCGTGACCTCGCCACGCAAATTTTAAAACATCGCAATTCGCGCTCCTAAACTCAGTATTTGCGAAGGTGAGCTGGCGGCCTGAAAGTTCTAAACGCATTTTGAAATTCCCGCTTCCTCGTGTTCAAGTCTTCCTCTAGAAAAAAGCTAGCGTGACAGCACGCAAGGTGTAATGCTAGATCGAGAGCTTCTCGGCGGAGGTGGAGACGAACCTGCATGGTGGACTAAACAGCCAAGCCATAAATGTAATCCGATGACAAACAATGTTAGCGCGGCAGTCAGGGTGTGATGGTTAAACTCGGATTCGCTTGGTCCAGACTGGTCAGCGCTCACGGGTGATCTCAATCCACAGACATGCGTCAAAATCCCCCCTGATGGATACTCAGATTAATCGAATGCGCCCCGTGCCACAGTACGCCACGAGGAAGCGAACGCTTTGAAAGAGGCGAGGACGAATGCGGCCGGCCGTTCGATAAACGGAGTCTGCAGAGCACCCGTTCAAAACGGACGTTAGAAGCGAACAATGCGATTTCGCGCGGCCTGCTCACCACTCAGGATGGGCCACTCGAGGAATAGGAGAAAAATAATAGTAACGAGGCCATGACGGGTGAAGTAACCATATTCTCCGTAAGGAGAAGGCACAGCCATCGTTTCGCCGCTCGATAAGCCTCGCCGTTGAAGTAAATGAAACCGCCAGTCGGACCTTATAGTGACAACATGTGAAACCAATCAAGAAGATCAGCGTCTAACTCACCGTAGGCCGTGTTCTGATCTGAACTTCCGCAGGCATTCTCGTCTAGACGGTGTTCTCGCGCCCGTCTGGTTCGGCTGGGATGCATTGGCGGCGGCTCGGAGTTCGGAGGAAATGCGCGGCTGAGGCAACTCGCATGCCAATCAGATTAGCGCCTGCCTGACAGTGCGCAGAAGCGGAGGCGGGAAGAACGAGTTGCCATGCCGCCGCCTCCTGCGTCCCCTGCCCGGCAATAATGCCGCCGCGCTGCTGCCGCATCTGTGGAGCAACACCGAGCGAATAAATGACGCCCGTCTCTCTAATCCCCGACGTGCCATGGGCTGGGCGAGTCACGAGACCCGCTTTTGGGGGTCTCACCGTGGTGAGGTTCGTTGGAGCGCTTGCGGAGCACTTCAGGCGCCCGGCTTGTCCTCGTAGCTCGTCCTGCGTCACTAACCTGAACAGAGCACGGCGTCACGGCGTCGCGCACCCGAAAAGGGGGCTTCGTGGAGAAAAAAAAAAGTCTAGGGAAGCTTGCACTCATGCGCAAGACTTGAATCGCGAAGCTGTTGTAGGTGAGCATTGACGGATACATAGGTACTTTAAGTAGCACGCCCTGCCTTTCGGTTCACGGCCGCTTCCACGGCCACGCAAACTATCCGCGGCCAGGCCATGCCGAGAACTGCGAAGACGTTGCGCGCGCATGCGCACGCTCCTCTCGAGTGTTGCGGCGGCCGCTATCACGTGTCTTTTCGTTGTATAGAGTGGGTAATGCGACAGCTGCGCGACGCCTACGTGGTAACGTTCCTTGCGGGGAGTTTTCGGCGCGCACGAACCCCGAACTTACGGCCAGTAGCAACAGCTCCGCTGTTGAAACGCTTCCGCTGGTCGGTATCGAAGCTCGGTCCCTCACGTCACGAAGCCGATGTCAATCCCGTTGAGCTACAACGACACACGTTCCTGATATGCAAAGTGTTGGGGGTGATCTTTGCGCTGCGTCGTTTCCAGGGATGCTGCCGTTGAAAGGCCGCAAATAAGTACACAATAACATAAAACAAAAAACATCATGAATTAACACATTAATTGTCCCTAAATTAATAAAAACTCAATCCAGTGTCCTTGTATAGGTTGTTTCGGTAGAGTCCTCTATATAGCTCCCGCAGGGAGCTAAGAGTTTCGCGACCCTTTTCCACGCGCCGCCGTCATGACGTCACTCCGATTGCGCGCAGAGAAGCCCCCACTACGAATGCGCCGCAGCCGCCGACGCGCGCGGCACCGCGCTAACCGCGCCCCTCCCAGGAACAGCAGCAGCAGCAGCAGCGTGAGCGACATCGCAGGAATCCGGGTGCCCTATTCTCGACTGCACAAATTGCCGGCAATTCGCCCATGTTTTTTTGCGGAAGCACGACGTAAGCAATTAGTGACGTGCTGCACCTATAGCTATGACGACATGCAGTGTAATTTGACGAGTCACTCATAAAGATCGCTACCAAGGTATCAAATATTGTGCAAGAAAGATATAAAAACACTTGGCATGTTCTATAAAAATTAAGACGGTAGCTGAGACTGACAAGAAAAACACATTTCTGAGGTCAAATTTGGCGTCAACACCACAAGGCGATCGAGTAACGTTGATCCAAAAGCGAGCGAAAGGCGATGTCGAGCTAAAGAGCATCACACAATTTTTTTACGGTATCTATTTATTTCTTTAAAATCGCTTTAGTAACATAAGCTGAAGCTCTCTGATTCAATGCAAGCTTTGTTGCGTTATCACCTTCCCTGCCGCCACACGCCCTACGCGCCATCGGCTGATGCTATGTTACAAGTTTATGGCGTGATCCAGAAAAAGACGGCCGCGACCATCGCTTCGATGACACATAGAGCAGCGAAGCGCTACGCCTGACAACTGAGGAGCGCACACGATGTCGCCGATTCACTCATTCGTCAATCTCGACTCAATCAGCGCTGTAATGAAACCAAAGAGTCACTTTCCTTTGTTATTTTTCTCTTGAGTTCGATCATGTGACCCAACAGGCTTACTGGGATGAGCGTGTACAAATGCCATGCATTGGGTTCTCTTTGTCATGGAGAGGCTTGTACTGCCCTCTTATGGTTGCGGTTACGCCAAACAAATAATTTTTATTTTATTGCCAAACATAAAAATCAAAATACTGCACATTATTTGTATGCTCCATGATCGCTGGCTTGCAAGCAGTTGAACCGATAATTTGGTTTCGGCTAGGAAACACGCTTTAAACCGCGTGCATGCGAAAACCTGCGCCTGCTGAAAATTGGCGGTCATTTCGCGGCGCCGAACGCCGGGGCATATTTTTTTGCCCTATTTTCTTGTATTTTGCGACAAACAACAGCCGGCCATTTTCAAGCTGTTACGTAGCAGTACGTCACTTTTTACGCAGCCGTGAAGTTGCAAGGCATGACGCTATCGTTCCCGCCAACTGTTTAAATGTACGTCATGCCTTATCAGCCAATAACAACAGAGAGGGCGTGTATTACAAGGCATTATTGTTGTTGAATAGCAAAGACAGGCCCTACGTGTCATAGTCTAGTGCTTTAGTCTGGTTTTAGATTGCCGGCCAAGAATAATATGCGCGTTGAGAAAGAGAAATAAGGCAAACTTTAGAACTGGTGTCCGTAAACGACATGAAACGTCAAAATGACGACAGCACACACAACCGCTTTGTCAACCGGAAGCACGTGACGAAAATTGAAAGCCAATCAGAAAAGACTTCCGGCAAATTGTTATAATTGCCGGCAATTTGTGCAGTCGAGAATAGGGCCCCAGCGTAGCATAGAGTTTCTTAGTAAATATACTAGAGAAGAAACTGCGCCTTGTAAGCCATGTCGTCGTGGGGGTTCATGGGAAGACCCCCCTTTTTGACTTGGGCTTGGCATGAAAATTGGATTCTTAAGCGGTTTTTGGTATTTGCTTTCTTCACTAACCGCCGCGGTGGCTCAGTGGCTAGGCGTGCGCTGATGAGCACGAGGTCGCGGGTTCGATTCCCGGCCGGGCGGCACGCTTTTCTGATGGAGGCGAAAAGCAAAAACGCCCGTTTGTACGAGATTTCGCGCACGTTAAAGATCCCCAGGTGGTCAAAATTAATCGGAGCCCTCCACTACGGCGCGCCTCATCGCCTGCGTTGCGTCGGCGCTTTCATTCACTATGCATTAACACGTTTACGAGCTACAAGGAAGCCGAAATCCTCCTGTTCGTTGGTAGCCGTGTTCGGTGAAACAGCAGGAGTGCGTGATCCGCACATGACGTTGCTCGTGCCGCAGTCGAAGGATGCATGACTGAGCGGGTATATGCCGCCGCGAATATTGTAGCCAACGAAAAGAAAGAAAACAAAACGTACTTCCGACGAAGACAAGATACGACCCACGGGGATAACGACAGATCAGGGCGCGTTGTATGCGTCCTATCTTGTCATCGTGCACGACTGTTTAACGCCACGTTTTCTTTTTTTGTGTTGTTTAAACTAGTTGGCGGTCGGTGCACCGGTTCACCACGAAGGCACGTTTTTCAGAGGCAGCTCAAAAAACTTTGCAAACTCTTCAAACTTTTGGTTGAATAATGGTTAAATAATAAACCATAGTCTCTCATGAGTTCCCCCCCCCCCAAATACTAACATTGTTCGTAACTACAACCTTGGCCTGCGGAATAGCAGGCCCAACCCGTTCTGACAAAAATACGGCTTTACTCCTTTTTCTTTAGTTTTAGAACAGCCTGTTTTTATTTTCCACTTACATAATTGCACGCTATTCTTCGCGTTTCGTTTTTGTGGTACTTCGTTTAAATTTGCGGTCACTAAAACGTTTCAATCCAAGCCAATCATGAAACTAAGGCGAGCGCGATGTATAATGGCGGTCCATGACGACACAGACGGCCATTGATGTGAGCCGCTTAACGCTAGCGCCAGATTCCTTCTCTAGTGTATATTGTAATAAACTCTATGCAGCGTAGCCGCCGTAAAGCGCCGCCAACCAAAGCGCCCCCACCGCGCGTCGGCAGCCGTCGGAAGCGTAGCGGCGAGGCCCCTACACCTATAGTGCCTAGAATATATTCTAGGCACTATGCTACACCTGCGACGGGCGGCTTTCCCACAGCAATCCGGATAACAAGATGGCGGGCGGTCGCGCAACTCTTAGCTCCCTGCGGGAGCTATATACAGGAACTTATGTTTTCGGGGGCTGCGGCGCCTTCTCTTGACTACCTGCGGTATCAACGCGAGGCCGATACTGAAGGTTGTCAAGAGAGGGCGCCACAGCGCCTATTGGCGTAAGTTCCCTAGGAACCTTATCTTGGCGGGCTCCTCACTTACCAACAGCTTTCGCGTTGACTGGAACTGCTTTATTTTTTAAAGCAAAGCTTAATACTACTTTCGTCCAGCGATTTCGTGGAGGATGTGCAAATGACCTTTTGGCCAGAGACACACCCCCGGGGACACACCGCTTAAAGCGCCTCGCGTGATTCACCGGGCCAGCTGTTGGCGCCTGCGTGCGCTGACAGCGGCCGCCACCGCCGCTGCGGCCGAGGCAGCCAACCACCCCCGCAGCCTCCCATGCATGCGGCGCTGGGTCGTTTCGGGCAACGTGACTCGTCTCGCACACGGTGAAGAGGAACGGTGCGTTCGCCATGAATGGACGCCGCGTTCGCCCGGCCTCCTTCTGTGAGCGTTGCACGGAACCGAACGGCTTTGAGACGTTGTCGGAAGTAAAGCTAAATCAAAGGTTTAACCAAGCGAAACCAAGACTCAGCCAGACTAAGCCAAGCTTTTGCTTTGCATATACAAGATTATCTGAGCTAAGCCGCAGTCATTTTTTTCCACTTTGCTACTAACCTGATTCCGAGGAATGACTGTGTAATAAAGGCTTCGTATCTGCTGTAGCTGAATGCCCTATCGAAGAGAGAAAGTTACTATTACTGAAGCGAAAACTCTACTACGCTACATCGTTCAAGGTCATTCCTCGCGTCGCAATGACCTGCAGGGGCGCAAGCTATGCCTTTCTTACCGCTTCGCATGCTCTGAGTCAGCCGCTCCGGTACCACATGGCGAATGTGAAACGGCTGCTTCGCCCGCACCTTATCTGCCCGGAAGCGGCTGGTCGGTCCATGTGTGCGGCTCAGCGCAATCGAACCACGTGACCGCGCGATGATTTAACGACTGATATGTGAAAGTACTGCGCTGACTGGGTTCACAGGAACAAAGACGAGAGGAACACATGATGCACGCACACGAAAGCGCAGCTTTGCCTTTTGCATGGGTTGCCGGCGCATGGTCCTGACTCGCCAACGACGGTGAGCCTGCTGGGCTGCTTAAGCGCGCCCTTCAACGCAAGCGAAATGATGAATCTAGTGTCACTATTAACCATCTATTAGTGAGTAAGACGGCCGGCTGCTGCATCTCAAACAAAGCTAACTTTCACGAAGCACTGCACACATTGCCCATGCTTTCACTCTTGGTAACTATGCTTAGCAGCGTTAAACATGAGTCCATTTTTGTTATTATTATATTGCTGCAATTACCGTGAAGTGCCGAATGAACGCCCACCCAAACTGCAGAGGTATCAAGTGAAAAATACGGGATGGGCGAACTTACGGGTGAGGCGCGAAAAACTACAAAAAAAGTGGCCGCACGGCCAACCAAAAGGGCGAAGATATCAAGAAAAAATGGCAGCATCTCCACTCCGTGGATGATGGCGAGGGTGCGGAGTACGGGGTCTCGAAATGACATCCAAGTTGCGCCCCCGAGTGGACATCCCGATTTGCGCCCCGACCGTCATTCGATTTGAGCCGTGAGTAGCACCTTGATTATTCCCTAAATGAAACTGCAACTCACGGCTCAAATCGAATTTCGCTTGATGTTGCTGGGTGTCGCACGGATGTGACGCGGGACGGACATTGGGATGGTCCTAAGGTACTCCGCACTGTTACAGGCAAGGGAGCTAAGCCGTTTGGCTCTCGGGTACTAACTCACGGTCGTAGCCAAATGGGTTAGACTAGTGTCACTAGATAATATACAGAGTACCGTCACTGAGGCACGCAAATGAGCAACGGCGGCAATTTTGGTGTTTATCAGTGTTGCCAGATTGCCGCTTCTGCGGCTTCACCGCTAACTTTGACGAGGTCATTTGTAAACAACACTGCCGAAGACCCAGCAACACGGCATCTTCGGACACACTTCCGCAGCTGAAATGCTGCGAAGCGCGTTATCTTTGATTCGCGTTCGGAACGACGCCAGTCGCGCGCAGCCGCTTTGCAGGGAGGACAAGCTGAGAATACCACAGTTGACCGACAGAAAACGCATAAACAACAAAATGGCGGTGCCCATGAACCGTCGCAGTGTAACCAAATGTCACGTGATGCGAACTGACCAATGATCACGACGGCGGCACGGAACAAAAGGAGGAAAGAGTGCCAATACTCTGTAACTTTATCAAGTGACACTAGGTAAGACGACTGACACTAACTCTGTCTGGTCTACCAGACACAGGCTCGACTCCTGCCGGTGCCTGTGTGATTTCTTGCGATTGCAAATGCTATGCGCACAGACGCGGACGGACATTGTGTGGTCCTAAGGTACTCCGCACCTAAAAAGCCGGAGAGGTTGTGTCTATTTTGTTAAAAGTCCAGACATCGGCGGTGTTCGCGGCCGCGGGGCGTTTTCGCGGAGGGAGCTCCCCGGGCTTTCGAAGGCGTCCAAGCTAGCGCGATTTTAGGGGGTGGGAGATCTTTGGGGTCTTTCAGTAAATTGAATATTTCACCCCTAATAGGGGGCCTGGCGATGTTTCGGGGGAGGGCGTTCTCTCGGAACTTTAGAATAATCTTATTGTTATTGTTATCGCTGTAAATAGGTCGAAAGCCTTAAATGCCCAATACGCGAAAAATCGGAGTTCTCCGATACAGAAAACGGCTGCGCTGTAAAGCGTAAAAAAAATGTCTGAATTTGTGCCAAAGTGCGTATGTGAACTAAGTTCAATAAGATAAATCAATTAAGTTAAAGAGCAAATTGGGCACTTTTATTCAAGTTCGTATGGGAATCAAACCCGGGTCTCCAGAGTGGGAGAGGAGTGCGCTTAATTATACACTACGTTGTATCAGAACGTCTACAACGGCGAAACAAGAGTCATGCCTGTTTTAGTCGGAAACTTTCAATTGACAGTTGCGGGTACAAGTGCACCTAGTAAATAGACAGATGCATGTTTCCTAGCGCAAAAAAAAAAAAGAGATAGACGAGAACGTCGGAGCAGATTGCGGACGGGACAGACGCTAGACATCAACTGAAATTGCAAAACATTGATTCGTAAACTCGTCGGACCCCCACAAACCATACTTCTGCCTACATCACATTACTATGCACCTTCACAATGCACGTGCTCAGTTATCCTGGAACAAACTTGCCCAACTTTCCGCACTCATTGAATTAGATGGACAGTGCGCAACTCAGCATGCACTTGGTTCGGAGGCCTCGGAAAGGCCTTTGAAGGCCTTTTTTTTATGTTGTTATGGTTGTCATTGTGGTGTTGTTGTGGTGGAGGTAACTGTAATGGGACCTTCCATCTCTGAAGTTGGCAACTGCTACGTAGCCAGCGGAACTGTTGCTATTTGTCCTTAGTTAGAGACTTACACCCATATCTTTCATTTTATTATACACTCAATCTAACGGATGATGCCTGCAAATGCCGTTACACCACGTCTTCCCTGCTGTTAAAGCGAATACTTATTCAGTTCTTACCAGACGTAAGGTTGGGCTCTGGTAAACTCTGGTGCTTAGCGTTCGTTTATTTCTCTCTCTCTCTCTCTCTCTCTCTCCTCTCCTCTCTCTTCTCTCCTCTTTCTCTGCTCTACTTCTGTTGCCCTGTGTATAACTGAGCTGCTCTGCACTTACGGTTTGCATAATAGTAATGCCATTAAGGCAACTGCCGCACAGACACGTTATAGTAAGCACCTGATCATAAAGGTCGCGGATTGGCGGTCTCACCCTCGCCCCTCGGACACGTGACCACCGATAAAAAACCTGTGCCTGGATAAGTCAGTATGTAGTAGTGTGTGGGTGGGATAGGACCGGAGCGCATGCTCGGAGTGCCGAGGAAGTGCAGGCCAGGAAGAGGCTTCTCGACAGAGTTTAACGTTCGTCATTTCCTCGCTTAGTAGGTCACGTGACCAGCGAGAACAGCAGCGCCCGCGAGTGTGCAAGAGCAAAGGAAAGATGCGAAATAGCTTAGCCTATAAACAACTAAGCCTACGCGCGTAAATAACTATAAACAACTAAGCCTTTTCGCGGGTTGGGAGCCTCATCCTTGCCTACTGCGGCCTCAGGGTGCGAACAACAAAAAACACACATGTTCCACGATAAATAAATTCGGTATTTTGAGTGTATGTGAGTCATGCGAGCGAAGCGTCAGTGAGAAATAAGCCTAATTATTTAGACAACTGGGGTACTCATTGCATCAGAACGTGCACCAATGTAGCGCGGACAGCGACGTTAACATCTAGAGCGCACTTAATATCTAGCATTCTAGCCTTCGTGATGTGTTCATGGCTGCTCAACTATTTACCCACTACGTTAGCGTAAGAATTGTCGCCTAAAAAGCAGCCTGGTCGAAATTCATTTCGTGATTCCCTAACATTTTTTTTTCGACTCACAGCGTGACTTAAGCTGCCAATCTATTTGGCACTAGCGTTGCTGGACGAACTCGTTGAGACCTTGGGCTCTTCACCTTTACAGATTTTATTCATCCTGCTGCCCCGCAACGAAGTTCAAATTCTCTTTCATTTTACAGCACGTTCGATGGCCCCGATCAACTGACCCCTAAACTTAGGTCGCAATTGTGTGGTAAGCTGTATTGGTAAACTGGGATTCGTACTGCCTACAGCGTGAAACAGCATTATAGGGGGAGATGTTGAAGTTTACGAACTTCCATCGAAACACTTGTGAGTTTCGTTCTGTAACAAATGTTCGTTTTCCCGCCAAACTGCTGTTACGTTTCCTTAGCATAAGGTGACCAAAGTCCCTGAAGCTGTTTTTACAGCCTCTTTCCTGGTCGTATCTCACAAACACAATCTGTGCGAAATAAAAGTTCAATTCAATCCAGTCCTTCCCTGCTGCTGTGTTTTTAGGAACATCTTCTGCCTCTTTTTTCCAGTCTGGAATTTCTATACTAAACACTTTATCCATGGGCCTGCTTAAAAGCGGCTTGAAGCGAGCCGTCAGGTTTGTTATTTGCAACAACACGCACCCCCCCCCCCCCTTCGCATCTTGAAGGAACTAGCTTTGTATTTTCCTCAAAAAAAGTCGAAGTCAGTCAGCGTATATTACTGCAACGCTCATTGCGTCCTCTATACGCTAAAAAACACAATAAGCGAAATATCCGCCGTTTGTGCTCAATTTGTCCGTGCGAATACCACCTAACAACAAAAGGAACAAAACGGCCTCAATCGTTCCCGATTTCACAGTGGACCGCTATTAGTTCTGTGAGTATACTAAGAAAAGGAAAAAGTAAGCGACAATGACTGCATAATAATGTCATATACATTATCTGTTTTGATAAACATCCAACTCAATGAAGTTATTTTAACTACTGTATTGAAAATTGGTGGTAGGTGCTAAACAGTTCATATACGAGAGGATATTACTACACGGGAATAAAAAAAATGGGGGAAAAAGACCCGTCACATAAATTACGCGACCAGCTGATGTCTCCACGCTGCCCATTCCGGCCAAGTAATGAGACCGCTTTAAGAGCGGAAATGTAGTCTCCAACATTCCGCAAACACCGCGAGCGGAGCTAACAAATTGGTTTTCATGCTCGAAGCGGCAAAGGTAGAACTGGACAGCGTAAAAAAAAAAGAAAGAAAAGACAAGCGAGCAAAGTTGGGGGGGGGGGGGGGGGGGGGGGGGGGGGCAAGTGGCTTAAAGGTGAACCGACGGCGCAAGGCCACCTCTTAAATTACAATTTCAAGAAACGGAAGGAGAGGTTGCGAACCAGCCACATCTGAGTGGTTTTCATTCGCACGTGGATGATGACAACGGCGGTGGCCTCGTGCGGTACAAAGCCACGCAGCAGTGATGTTCGCGGATGCAGGACGCGCGTTTACGGAAACTACCGCAATTTCCGGTTAGCCCGAGCCGGAGAAGCATTTCCATCGGGCAGCGGTCCGCCTGCGTTCTAGGCCATGTTCAAAACCCGGTCAGCGGGGTGAAAAAAAAAATGAGATAGAGAAAGCGTAAAGCGAGGAAATGAGCCACTCGCCACAAACGAGCGGTCCTGATCGGCCTAGCTGCCATATCCGCCAGTGTGTAAGCACCGCCTGCGTCGCCTTCTGCATGCCGACTGGGAACCATGTCGAGTGCGCCTGTCTGCGTGTATACGGCGCACTAACAAATGGGCCGAGAACGAACGAAAAGCGCCCCCAGTTAGTCTCTGCATCATCTCTTGTTTTAGTGCGTCTGTGGATAGTCCTCAAATGTCACCCTATTTTAACACGAAAGTGTTTCACTCCGGGATTCACGAAGGTTTTACTTACGTCATATCAGTCACGGAAGTGACGCCAGTACGACGAAGCAAGCGGCCTGTAAAGGGTGCACCCCTGCACACAGGGTCTTCTTGCGGGGAAGCAACCATTAGTAGTAAAGAGTACGTTATACTTAGGGTTGTTCGTTTTCGGGTTTTATATTTTAATACGAGAGTGTTTTATGCCGGGATACACCAAGATTTCACTGACGTAATATCCGTCGCGGAAATGACGCCAGTATACCTTTGCCGAAGCGACCCGCCAGCAGGACGGCGCTCGCCAAGCACACCCACAAGACAGCCGCCGACCCACATATCATGGTTAGCTGTAGATTTTGCTCCCATTTCACTTTCATATTTTACCGTTTCTCATGACAGAGGAATCAAACACGGTTTTTTTTTTTTTGTTCTCCGTTTTTGCTTCCTGTTCCCATGTGAGCCCAACTATTAGGCGCAGTGGTGACATCGCGCCGTCGTCTATACAAAACACGTCAACTTGTCAGAAAAATGACCAGCAATCATGCCTGAGTGCGCGATGTAAATTAAATTCAGCTACAGCCCGGGATCAGATCAAAGGCAGTCTGATGTACGGCCACGTCTCGGTGCCAACATTTTACGCGTGAGCATGTATGCCCTAACTTTCATTTTACGCGTGAGCATGTACGCCCTCGCTTTGAAGATTCGCGCTGCGGGTGTAAGTCGTGGTCGTACGAAGCTTGCTTGAAACAGTGGCATGTGCATTTCCCGAACGCACGCGCCGCTGCTAAGAAATTCTTTCTGTCGTAGTGTTAGGCCTCTCGATCAACGTCGGGGAGGGAAAGAACTCCGCGCGAGCATGAAAACGTGCTGCTAGGCAACACCAAGGATAGTCGGTGAATGGCGCCGCAGGCGGGAGAGTTCGAAGCACGTCGTCTGCTGCTGTGCATAACAAAGCGGCGCACCCCCTTCTCGAGTGCTGCGGGAATTTTTGTACAAAAAATAATATAAAGTACTGCATTACAATAAGATAGATAAACGGTCACTGAAGAAATGGGAGGGGGAAATGGGGGGAACGCTCACGCGGAATACGAGTTCACTTCCCGGAATAACCCTCTATTTTTTTACTTTTATTTCTGTGCTCTGAGAGCCATCATGTCCTCCAACAAGTTGGTTTTTCTTCGTTATTCACAAGCTTGCAGTAAACACCTTTATGAAGTTGGCTTTTCCTCAGTATTTGCATGCGTGCGGTGAAGTACTGCTTACAGGCACTGGGCACCAAGTTAGTTTCCTCCCACGGTCAGCTGTGGCAGTACAGAGTGAATGCAGGGACATTCTGACGAGAAGGATAGGTGCCTCTTTACCTACAATCAATCTGAGCAATCCACCTGTTCGTCGGTACAGATGTCCCCTCGTAAAATTATCGACATGCTGAACGCGAATACACAGACGTCGTCTATGTCGGCTGCTGCGATCACCGCGTCATTTGTCCGCGCGCTTATCACTGTACCTGCCCTTAACATTAGAGAGTTAATCACAGACACACGACCTGTATGGTATGTTTTCCACCCAAGCGCTCCACGCAGTGTAAGCCCTAATTCACACAGCCGTCACCTTCTCCGTCACTGCACCGTCACGTCAAGAAGCCGCGACGGAGCCGCAAACGGATTAGCGTTCGTACTGGAGCTCTCCGTCAGAGTACAGGGTCGTCTGTCCAGTGATAATTTTAGCCTAGAATTGAGTGTGCTTAATCTGAAAAGTAAATAAAATGGCTTGTGCTCACTTTTTGTTAAATTTAGCCGTAAAAATTTGTTTTCTGATTAGCTGGTTTAGCGCGAGCCATGGACCCGTCGCGTTGACGTGACGGAAACGTAGAGCTCGGCCTCCCTTCCCCGTCTCACCGTTTTCGGCTAGAAATCGCCCGAAAAAACCGTCGCCCATGACGGAAGACGGTGACGTGACGGTGACGTGACGGGGTGAAAAACGGCAGTGTGAATGAGGGCTAACATTACACTCGGTTGTTCCGTCGTTAAGTAGATTAGAAGGCCCGCGGATAGAGTAATAAACGTCACCGTAGTAAACAAATTGCGCGTTTCGGCTGGTTCCTAAGATGACAGCAGCGTGCGTGCAGGCGAGCTGTACCCGGAAAGCGGCCACCATGTGGCGGAAACTAAATTCCGCTCGAACGCAGCCGCTCGTGATTATTCGCGACGCGACGGGCCACTCCTGCGTGTTTTATTCAGCGGCCACTTCCCTTTCAAGCTCGCTGTCATTCACTTTTGCGTGCACACCTCCCTGGTTGTGTTGGATGAAACCGAACGCTGAGCCTTCTGATGAAAGACACCCCTTCAACCAAGCTTAATCGCGTGACACTCACACAGGTTTGCAACAGGTCGCTTCAGTCGGTCCTGGTACGGTATAGGGAGTCGGTCCTGGTACAGTATAGGGAGTGTGCTCACCGACTTCCCATGTGCTGATTGAGCCCATCTCGTATCCTCAAGGTCTTCTGTTTCGTTACATCGCAGAGGGGGTACGCAGAGTAATACGAACGACAGAGCGCACACCTTCTGCCTAAGTCTAGCGCTGCTGAGTGCTTTAGTTACGCCTTTCGACGCCCCTGCGCAACGGAGCAAGACGAAAGTTTCGGGCCCAACCTTTGTCACTGACACGGCCCAGTTTGCTTGCCGCGCTAATTAGAGCTGGCTCGTCATCACCGATAAAAGTCGCGCATGCGCGCTGCCGTGTCGAAGCATGTTCATAAGCAGAGCGCAAAGTGGTAGCCTCGTTTATTTTTCCCCTTTCAAATAAACACGAAACTTGCGAAACTAAAATTGCGTTTTACGTGACGCATTCTGACAGCTGCAATTCCCTCGGCAGCGCAGCGGTGTTGAAAGGCGTAACATGTAAGTATGCGGCTGCACACAGCAGGGCAGGCATTCAATCTTGCTGTAGGCCGTATTCTCGAACCCCGTGATAAACTAGCGCACGCGAGGAGCTTCGAAGCCCGGCAGCTGAATAGCCAGTATGCACTATCGTGATACATTGACATACGAACAACGGAGCGCGTGGCTTTCAGTGCATGCCGCGCATCCTCGCGGCGGGCCGCGTATGCGCAGTGAGAACAAGTTACGAGAGTTGGTGACCAACGTTGATGTGGAAACACCGTCGTTCGGCGTGTGAGCGTTTTGGTTTGTCTTCCCACCGCATTCGGCGCGCGCTTACGCAAGCTTTATCTAATTTGTTGCTGACCCGCCGCGGTGGTTCAGTGGCTAAGGCGTTGCGCTGCTGAGCACGAGGTCGCGGGTTCGTTTCCCGGCCGCGGCGGCCGCTTTTCTGATGGAGGCGAAAAGCAAAAACGCCCGTGTGTACGAGATTTCGGCGCACGTTAAAGATCCCCAGGTGGTCAAAATTAATCCGGAGCCCTCCACTACGGCGCGCCTCATCGCCTGCGTTGCGTCGGCGCGTTAAACCCCACAATCAATCAATCAATAATTTGTTGCTGGGATTGGTGAAAACGGCGCACGCAGATATATTACTTTGTTTTTTTATTTCGTGCTGAGCGCCCAACGGACGATGGAAATACGATGGTCTTTCCATATCGAAGTTGGTCACGAACTCTCGTAACTTGTTCGCACTGCGCATGCGCGGCCGCCGCCAGGATGCGCGGCCTGTACTGAAAGCCACGCGCTCCGTTGTTTCTACAGTCGAACACGCATATATCGAACTCCAAGGGGATCGCGAATTAGTTCGATATATGAAAAATTCGATATAAAAAATATGGGCTCTGAAACCTCACCTATGACGGACGATCACTTACCGATCGTCGCATTCAAGAATAACAACTAATTCCGCACTCACGACGCAACAGGACACTTTATTTCCGTGAAAAAAAAAATCGCTGATCTTGGCCTACTTCTGCGTCCTGGAAATGAAATTAAAGGCGCTGGTCTCGATCTTCCCGAGGCTGCACAACTACAAAATTCCAGCAGCACGCTGCGCCTTCGCACACCATGCACAACACGCACGCAAAAGAAGAACAGCGCGCACGTACCACAAGAACTTTGAAGGTAACAATTCCAAAGCTCTCTGAACGGACTCCAACAAAGCGCTCGCGATGGTCATCTCCGAGAGAAACAGTGATCTCCGAAAGGTGCGGGACAACTCGCCAAACAGCAGCAACAGCAGCAAAATGCACAAGAAGGAGGAGGCCGCCAGTGCCTTTGTTCCCTCTTCCCTTTCCCGAGACGGTTTCGGGGGAAGACAGACCCAGAGAGAGAGAAAAAAAACTCTTTTTCGGCAAGCCGGGGAACGTACGCAGCCGCAAAAAAAAAGAAAAAAAAGGACGTGCGCAGTCGGGGCATCCCTACCTCGCACTGTCACACTTTCCGAGCGTTCGGGCTTGTGTGCCTAGAGAGATTTAGCATACCGGGCTCCGTCCGCTAACGCTACGGCGGCCGGTAGCGGGGCCCGACTGGGCAGCGCAAATTCGTTCCGATAGGGGGGATTAGTTCCGCGAGCCAGTCTTCGCCATGCCCGCACATTCCTCGACATCCTCCTCAACCTCAATCGGGAGAGCAGCGACCGCCGAAGAGCACCTTCCAACTCGCGCGGCGTTCGATATACCCAATGTCGGGAAAAATACGGTTCGATATAAACGTACGAATTCCTATACTTTTACACAGAATTTTCAAGGGGATAATTTATGAGTTCGATATAGACAATAATTCGATATACCCGTGTTCGATATATCCGTGTTCGACTGTATTTCAATTTATCACGATAGAACTAAAGGCTATGCGCTCCATTGCTCGGATTCCTTTGTATTCGTACATCGCTGAACAACATTATGATTGATTGATTGATTGATTGATTGATTGATTGATTGATTGATTGATTGATTGATTGATTGATTGACTTGTTGACTGACATACTGATTGATTGATTGATTGATTGATTGATTGATTGATTGATTGATTGATTGATTGATTGATTGATTGATTGATTGATTGATTGATTGATTGATTGATTGATTGATTGATTGTGGGGTTTAAAGGGACACTGAAGTGATATGTAAACATTGCGGGATTACTTGCGCAAATTGTAGTCCGGAGTCCCCAGGCCATGTTTCGACCACCCTGGGCGCGTTTACGCGATTTTATTTAGTAGAAAAATTAATTCGAAAATGCTGTCCTCCTCTCTTTACGCTCGCCCATTTTCTGCGGCGTTTTCGTGTGACGTCAGGAGGGGATAAGCTGGCAATTGGCTACGCTACTGCACGGCTCCCCGGCCTTCAGACAGAGTCAGTCGGCCCAGCGTTTCGTCCGCCAGCCGCCGACGGGTCGTCGCAATTCGTTCGCTCAGTTGAAACGAAGCCAGGACACGTTTGTGAATTGTAGAATTTGCCTTTCTTTACTTGGTTAGTTTGTACACTGTATCTAGCTCCAAGTCAAGGTCGCTTCACACAAGCGCTGCACAAGCGCACATGCGACGCTTCGCTGACTGGTATGCCAGTAGGAAAATATAAGGCCTCTTGAAGGCGGGAGAAGAGTCAGCGAAGTCAATATAGGTACTAAGGAAATAAAATCAACTGATATTTTTACCGTACAGCGTAAAACTAGGGTGCGGGAAGCACTTTTTTGCGCTGGGCGAACAAGCACAGCGGTCAGCAGCACGACTACGCATCTGCGAACGCTTTTCCGTCTACGAAATGCAATTGCTAGACGTGAGCTATTGTGGAAACTCGGGCGACGCTTACTGCACGAGCGCAATACAACAAATAGTCACCTAAGCTGCTTGAAATGTCAAAACTAAAGAAAAGTGTAAACTGGTTGTACAATATATACCCTATATTACCGACGTCAGCCGAGCCCGCTTCGTGGCCGAGCGGTCTGGGTTACTGGGTGTGCCACCGCCAGTATTTTGCAAGTCACGAGTTCTAATCCCTGCGGGTACGTGCTTTTTTTTTTTTTTTGTAAGTTAACTTTTTCGTTTTTCGCCGAATGTTTTCTATATTGAGTTCACCTTTTTTGGGGCCGCAACGTTCATGGCTCCACGAACTAGTTCACAAAACGCGCGCAGGCTGGCACTGGCGCGCTAGCGAGTTCTCGTTGGCGTGCCGTTGCCATAAGCACCGACTGCTTGCAGGCAGTGGGCACAGGCCAGAATGAACAGACCCTTGGCCTGGTGCGAACACGCTTTTTACGACACAGGCATGAGGGAGGCAAGCTCCAAATATGGGGGAAAAGCGCATGACATTTGGGCGTCTGCGGGTACGCGGAGGGCGTTCATGCACTGCGTAGGTTTCGGCTAGTGAATGCTATGATTCCAATCCGTCCTAGGAGGCTTATCTTTATGCATTTTTACAGCTGACAACATGGCAGAAGCGCGGTACGATGATTACTGAGTTATTGAGAATGCCCATCCAACAACGCCAACGGTTGTGTTTTACAGAACCGAAACCGAAACCGAAACTTGTTTGGTTGCTCACATTGGACATCGTCCAATCACGGTGCCCGCTCCTCCTAACGTCACAGCTTTAGTTGGTGCGGCCGCCGCAAACCGCGCATGGTAGTTTTTCTTCTTTCGCGCTTTGTAAAATAATTACCGATTTGTCAACCGAATAAACGATGAAAAGTGTGCTAATTTGAGCCAGTCTACGCAGTGCAAGCAAAAACGGGAGCTTGACAAATTCACTTCAGTGTCCCTTTAACGCACCGACGATTCACAGGCGATAAGGTGAGCCGTAGTGGAGGGCTCCGGATTAATTTTGACCACCTGGCGATCTTTAACGTGCGCCGAAATCTCGAACACACGGGCGTTTTTGCTTTTTGCCTCCATCAGAAAAGCGGCCGCCGCAGCCGGGAATCGAACCCGCGTCCTCGTCTCAGCTGGACAACATTCACAGTCTCTTGCTATTGCATGCCGAGTAATTAAGGGAGGGTGAACGCATTTTAAAGGGGCCGTGAAGACGAAATACAAGAATGAATAATTAAAAAGGCTGCTTTGTCCTTACAATAATGAGACCAATTTTATCGCGAGCTTCAACTAAATAATCGATATTTAAAAATCATGTACCCTTCTGTCTATCGACGATGATTGCTGAACGTGACGCTTCCTCGTGAGGGATGCCTTGGTTGTCATCCGAGTTTGGACTTCGATTCGCAAGTAGTTAGGCTTTTGGTCGCAGCCGCTGTGACTTTGACCCTTGGCCATCTGATTTCGCACAGAGAAAGCGTCCCGTTCAACCATCGTCGTCGTTTGACGGAGCGGTGCATAATTTTTCTGTGTAATTCTGCACGTCCATACACCTCTTTGCAAATACAAACCGCTAAGTTTGCTGTTCTCTGAAACCTCTGCAATCCCACTATACT